>OX596075.1:59292318-59637318 GCA_951394005.1 Protophormia terraenovae | reverse complement strand
AGTGCCAAACAAATATTGACAAAGGCTTACAAAAAGAATACACCAGATGAAAATGACCGAAATACCATTGAGAAGACTCTAAGAATTGGTATTTGAATTTATTTTCTAAAAAGTTTTAATATTTTTTAATGTTTTAATATTTATACTTAATTTTTAGTTGTAAAAATTTGTCAAATTCTGGATGAGCTCATTACAACGAGCTCTGTCGATTATGCCAAGCGAAAAGTCCTCTATGAAAAACTTGGTGACGGTTGCTGTCATTTGTGTAACTACACAAAAGCTTTAGAATATTATAGAAAAATGTTGGAATGTGCCCAATTGAATAAGGAACCACCAAAGTCAATGATTCCAATTTACGTGAGTTTGTATCAAACTTACAAAGATAACAAACAGTATGATCAAGCCCTTGAATATCTGTGGAAAGAATATGAATTGAATAAAGACGTTCCCAACGAGGCATTTTCAACTTTGTGCAGTATTGCTGAAATTTGCGAATTACAAATGCAGTCATTTTGGACGATACAAGATATTTACCAAAAAGCTAAAGATCATGCAGAAAAAGCTGGTGATGCCAGACATAAATTGGAAAAGATTTTGTATGCAAGATTAAGAAAATTACAAATTAAGCATAATATGAATGTTTTGGCGGAGGAATTGGCTAAGGAAGCAACCAGTAAAGGTAAGACATTATTTCTAACATACCAATCCATATTAATTTTATAAAATTAAGTGTGTTTTTTGTTTGTTTGTGATGCTGCTAAACTGCTAAACCGATTTTAACAAAATTTCAAATATTAATTATAGCAGTTTTTAAGATATCTTCAAATCAAATTTTGTATAAATATTTATATTTACATATTTGATAATTTATTTCGGTAAATGTTATTCATATCGGCTTATTATCTAAAAATCTTCTCGAAAAATTTGGATATTATAAAAAAAAAAAATTAAAAAAAAAAAATTATTTTTTAATATTTCTAATCATGATTTCGAACGATTTTTTTTGTACATTTCCCATACAAGTAGTCTGTTTACTGATAGATAATTACAGTGTTAGAAAAAAGAATAGGAACGATATACTCTTTTGTAATAATGGGTTGAATACATTTGTATAATGGACATATAATATCAGCACTCACTGCCATAATATTTTAAATATAATGGGATTAATAAATCTGTTTTGAAAGAGGATAGGTTATCAATTTGAAAAAATGCACAAAAAATAACCCCTTTAAGTCATTAAATAGCCTTAAAAATTAATTATTTGCTCGTATTATAAGAAACTGGCTCGAGGAAACTGGACTTAAGGGACGTAGAAATTAGAAAGCTACCGCTTCTAAACAAGCAGAATATACAAAAAGGGTTGGCATTTGCCAGACGACCTATCAATAAAGAGTATGATCTCAAGAACTACAAAAAGACCGTCAAACATTGGGAAATTTTTCATCGTTGGAAGTTGGTTAAATTGTATGGATAAAAGGGAACATGATAGCTATTGACTATTTAAACATCTTCCAAAATAAAATACTTCAATTTACTGAATAAAAAATGCAGCTAAGGTGAGAGTTTATGCAGGATGATCCTAAGCACTCTACCAGAATTGTGAAGTTATGGTTTCAGAATAATCAACACCCTGTAAAATCCGATTGAGCACCTCTTAGTAGTCCTTTAAAATAAAATAGAATGTTTCAAATATAAAAGTAAGTAAAAAATATGGATCAAAATAGAGGATCCTAGTATTCCATTTCACCGTAAATTTGTGCGAATCTTATGTGTTCTATGAATCGTCGATGTCAGAAGATAATAAAGGTGTTCACCTCAAAATTTTGCAACCCTTGAAATTATGCACTGTTTTAACATGACGTGAGCAACCAATTTAAAAAAAAATTTATGAAGTTACCAAGTATGTATTACAAAAAATAAAGAATTTATGGTAATGTTAAACAAAAGTAAATATTTTTCTGTTAAATGTCCCTATTATTTTTTTCAGATAGTTTTTTAAAAAGTTTTTTTTTTCTTGTGAAATCTTTGAGTTAATGTATGTACCTAGTTTTATTTGTGAAAAACTAAATACAAATTTAAGAATATGTAAAAAATTTTAGTCGTCCCTATGATTTTTTCCAACACTCTATGTGTCGATTACGATTTTGCTATAATAAAATGCAAAAATTAGTATTTAATAAATAAATTTTTTGAAGAAACTGTAAAAAAAGCAAACTTTCTCATATAAAGGGATTTTCAAATTTCAGATCCGATTCGGAATGGTTTCGCGATAGTTTTCAAAATATATTTTTAATACTCAAAGAATAATTCTATAGGGAATTAAAAATTAACATAAACAGTTATATGATTGTGGGATATGGGGATAAATACACTCTTTGTTATTAAGTTTTAATTCATAACCAGCTAAACCACAATATGCTCTAAAAAATTAGTTTTATGCGTATTAAATATGCAGTAAAAAACAAAAATATGCTCTAAAAAACGCGAAAATATACACTTACAAAACAAAGATTTTGTATATTTTTTTTAACAAAATTATGTTTTTTATTAAAACAAAGGGTTTTATTAATATTTCAACTTTATAAAATAAGGCAAAACTGAAATTTATCAACCCCGTCGAAATTTGATTCCCCATTTTTTAGTGTATCTCATTAAAACGTTATTGATCTTCTATTTTCTTACCTATCTAATTCTAGACACTATTATTAGTTCAGAAATTATCAAAATTATCATATCGGTCACTGACCGCCAAAATATCTTAACCGACAACATTTTCGAAATTCATGTTTTGATGAAAATCTATAATTTAGAATCATTTAGATCATTTGTCAAACGTATCATGTATAATTTCAGATTTATAGCGATAAAATTGTAAGTGACGTTTGTCATATATATAACAATGTGTGAACAATAATGTGTAAAGTTTTGTTTTCTGCACTTACGTCATTTTCGCTCGATATGCTTTCATAAAAAAAATATTGTTTTTACAACATAAACTTTAAATTTAATCTTGTTTCTACAAGACGATGGACGCATTGGACAAGAACATATGTGACGTGACCAAATAGCAAATAATATGACCCAAAATTTGTTCAAGTCCGTCAAGCACTATGGTGGGAAAATCAACATTTGGGGATGTTTTTCATATCATGGTCCATATTTTGGATAAGAGGAAACATGGATGCCACAATTTATGTGGAAATAGTAAGAACAGTCATGTTGTATTATTCAGAGAAGAATATGCCAATAGGGCTATTCCACAAAATATTAATGTGTACAAATAAAATATGCTAAAAAAAAGAAAAACTTAATCAGGCAGTTTTATTTTTATAGGTATTTTTAATCGATGCTACTATTATTTTGCACAGCTAATTTCTTGTGTATTCAATATCTTTAAGTATTTTATCTGAATTACGATGTTTAATTTTAAGATTTACTTATTTTTTATAAAATTTGGGAAATATATAATAAAATCCAAAAAAAAAAAAAAATAATAAAATAAAATAAAGAATAAAATAATGGCCAATAGGCTAGGTTCTTACCAAATGAATGAATAAATAAATAAAATAAAAAAAAAAAAAACAAAAGGGAACGTTTTGTTATGCACCTATTTTTTATGAGTAATTTTTTCGTTAATTCCACGACTCCTCATATATAGTAAATAAATGTACATGTTGGCATTTCTTAACTAAAACATATTTTATTAATTTGAAGGCATTGATTTGAATTCTCTAGACGATGATAGTGACACTGAATCGGATGGAACAGCAGTCATTGAAAATAATACACCGGAATTAGGTGATGATGTTTGTTTAGATGATCTTACCGATTCAGATACAAGTGATTTAGATGAAACTGATAAACCAAGACCACATCGAGTTACCCGTGGCACACGTTCGTTAACCATTAAACGCAACAACAAGGGTGAAACACAATTGCATCAGGCGTGTATTGCGGGAAATATTGAATTAGTGAGGCGACTTATTGACCAGGGTCACGTAGTGAATGTTCGTGATCATGCGGGTTGGTTGCCATTACACGAAGCCTGCAATCATGGATTTCGTGATATTGCTGAATTATTATTAGATCGAGGGGGAGCGGTTGCCATTAATGACAAAGGTGGTACGAGCTGCGATGGTATAACGCCTTTGTACGATGCGTGTTCAAATGGTTATCTTGATGTGGCCGAGTTATTGTTAGAACGTGGGGCAGATGCCACAGTTAAGACGGATTTTGGTGAAACCTGTTTAAGTGGTTTGGATAAATGGCGCAGTTCAGCGACATTGACTGAAGGAGAGCAAGCCGAATATGAACAAATAAGAGCAAGATTAGTGAAAACATTATCAAAGGTTGGAATATGTTCATCTCAAATTGGTGTTAAACCATTAACAAATTCAAATGTAGAATCTAAACAGAAATCTCGGGAACATGCTAAAGAAAATCACCCTGTAATTGACGAAATGGGCAGCGAAATAGAGGAATTAGATGGAGATGAAAACATACGACCATCTACTTCACGATTTAATCGTTCAAAGGACAAAACAAAAACACGCTCTCCAGCAAGTGCCAGTGTTGAATATAAAAATGCTATTGAGCAATTGAAACATCCTCATCATCGTAAATCTCTCATGGAAAGTGATGATGATTCTTATTCGACTAGCGAAAGTGGTAAAAACAAACGTTCTGCTTATCTTGATGCAGAAGAAATTGATGAAGATTCTTGGCTTGTCGATGATTTGGGACCGGAGAGGAAAAAACGACGTTATCAAACGACTCCTACAAAAAATTCACGTCCATTGTCCTCAACTTCTAAGTCACATTACAAGTCACCATCTAAAGATCATCAACATTCTCTTGATTCAGGGAATTCTACTTGGCTACGAGATTCTTTGACACCTGAAAATGATGCCTTCCAAGTTTTACTGGATGCAGCAACTGGCACAACGTCACAACAACGACAAAAACAAGCAAGAAAACTGACACTATCGAGATCTTCAAGTATTAGTAGTAATGCTAGTTGTGCAACAACTTCACAAAGACAAAAACCCAAACATCAGTCATCTCTTTTGGAAAGTGGTTTTTGTAGATTTCGTAGCGAAAGTCCACAGACTACAAGCGAAGATTCAAATGAAGCCTCAACTGCTGCCAATATGCGGACAACGGAACCAGATTCCACCACAACATCAATTCAACTTTTAATTTCTCCCGCCAAATCGTCACCTATTAAAGTGCAGGCCACTCCGCTTTCGCTGTCAACAACGGTTTCTTTTAAAGTGAAAGTAGAGGATGAATTACTGTTGGTACCTATAGACAGAAAAAAACTTTCTGATATAAATATACGTTGGCTTGCAGAAGAAGCATCTAGAAGATATTATAAGTAAGTAACAGACTTTTTTATTACATATTATTTTAATCTATATACTTGTGTTATAATCTCATAAAAACAAATTTTTGATAGCTACATATTTGTCACACATCGCATAGAGGCATAAAGTCAATATTGAAAAATATATATATATCGTCCATTCCATGAAAGAACGCCCGAAAAAAGGTATTTTTTTTACTTGATGGCTTTCAATTTTGATAATAATTTGTATACACAAACTCCATTAAGCCTTTTATCAATTTCAGCTTTCAGTTTCGCAAAATTGCAAAAAATCGCGATTTTATTGCGCTTTTTTATACCCACCATCAAAAAGATGGGGGGTATATTGATTTTGTCATTCCGTGTGTAACATGTTGAAGGAATTATTTAAGACCCCACAAAATATATATTTTCTGGGTCCTGGTTCGATTCTGAGTCGATCTAGCTATATCCGTCCGTCTGTCCGTCTATTGAAAGCAGGATAGAGCTCGAACGGGGCAACGTAGGGAGACGAAATTTGGCACAAATATTTATCTTATATACAGGGCTGTCATAGAATCCAAGTCGGATTTGTTTTTTATCTGAATTACAAACCAATATTGATTTCATTTCGTGTCATGAAACCGTATTGGTTTGGGTATTTTCGAATGTAAACAAAACCGATGTTCGAATCAGCTGTTTCATACATTTGTTCGTTTGTTTACAATTAATATATTATTTAATAAATAAAATATTATTTAATAAATAAGTTACAATAAAATAAATAAAATTACATTTGCAGTTGTAGTATTTTTTGTTAGAAGAGGAATGCTCAAAGAAGGAGGCGAGAAGAATTTCAAGAGATTGTGGCAATACGCTTGTTAAGCTGCCGGAGATTGTAATTACATTGTTTTTTCTGTGCATTTTAATATAAAGCTTCTTTGAAGATTCATAGTCCATTATCGGCTAAATAAAAACGATTTCCGAATGAATCTTGGCATTTCTAGCTTAATAAAATTCCGCCAATGTTGTTTGCATTTGTTATCTAAACGAGCGAATAAGAAATCAGTTGGAAACGACTCTACAGTCCAGTGATTCAGTCAATTGGATTCTAGTATAGGCTTTTTAAGCACACATTTCAATGATATACATATTTTGCAATAAACCTTATAATTGTGGAGTTTTTATTTTTATTTTTAAGTGTTTTCTTACAGTAAATACAAAATATTATTTTCCTTTTATAAAATATCTATGAATTTACTTACATTTTTCCAAAATATTCAAAAAACAAAAGCTTGTTAATGAAATCCGACAGCTGTTAGTTGCTTGGTTTCCAATAGAAAAACCCATAAAATTGGATTCTGTGTAGGGTTTGGGGTTTCCCGTGATATTTTGTTTCCGGGAAACGGGAATGGAAAATTCAATTTTCCGGGAATTCCCGGGAATCCCGGGAAACTTAAAATATAAGAAAAAGAGCAATGATTTTTTATAAAGAATGTTATTTTTTCTGTTCAATACTATAATACAACATTATAAATCACATTCATGATTAATTAACAAAAAATAAAACAATGAAGTATAACTTCCAATTTAAAATTTAAAAATTTTTAAATATTTCATGCAAATAAAATAAGTACCTTTGTTTACAATAAAAGGTTCAAAAGATTTAATTCTTTAATTCACTTTTCAAAATCGAATTTATTATATAAGTCTTTTTTTTAAGCATTCATAACAATTCAATTCTTAGACTTAAATTCTTTGACTTCGCAATAATTGCTTAAATAATGCACTACCAATTATACAATTCAAGCTCAAAAAATATTTTGAATTATTACAATTTTCTTCTATTTAAAGCTTTTACGAATTAAAGAAAAAATATTTAAAACATATAAATATTTCCATTAAATTTACAGAAGATTTGTTTTAACAAAAATTCAATGATTTCTTTATAAAATGATTCAGAAGAACTATGATTTTTAGAATAGCGTTATGGAATAAAAAACTAGTATTTCTAACATTTAATTAAAAACTGTATACTTAGATTTTCATGCTAAAAATTTAAAAAAAGATAAATCATCATCTGTGGCATACATTTCGGTATAAATAGTTTTTCTTATCGTTTTAATTCGTTCTAAAACATAAATTTAAAAACTTTTAAAGTTGGTTCTCAACAATATTATGTGGTCATTTGATATAGTGTTCGGAAATCTGATAAAAAATATTTTTCATTTGAAAGATATTGTTGATCATTTCAAAAGGAATATTTTTGAAAAATAAAATACATTCGAAGTTTAAAATGTGTATTTTAAATTTGAAAAAGTAGCGGTATGTATTTCTGATGTTAAAAGAAAAGTTGTTGTCGATTTTTCATTTGAAAATTTTACATATTTCAAAATTAATAATTTATGTTTACTATTGCCAAAAATATTCCAAAATCATGCTTTTAAGATAGTATAAAATCATGTGATACAAACTAGAAAAATCTAATGATATTGACAAAAAAATATGAAAAAAAACCTTTCAGAGCCAAGAGATTTAAATGAAGTTTGAAATGGTACATCATCATTAAAATGTTAAGATTATAGCAATATGTAGTTAAAAACTCGTGTACTTGAAATGTGAATTGACAAAATAAATCGTTTTTTCCCTTCGAAATGTCATCAAATAGGAATTTTCATCAGCGCACCGATGAAATGTTTTTGAATAATATGAAATATCACTTGTATCGAATTTCATCTGTATTTTGTATTAACATCAAAAATTGCTTTAGTAAGTAATGTGTTTATAATATAAACTTTATATTAATGTAAAATTTTCACTGAGGCGATACTAACAGTAACATTTTTTCTATAGGATTATAAAACTACGTGAATATTAAATTTCCCGTTTTCCCGGGAAATTTGAAAAAAATTCCCGGGAATTCTCGATGAAAAATTTACGGGAATTCCCGGACCCCAAACCCTAATTCTGTGACACCTAAAACCGACATTAATTTAGATTCGAACATAAAACCGATAATATTGGAATTCATGACACCAAAGTAATTTTTCTGCCGTTTTTAAATCCAATTCCGACAACAATTGGATTCTATGACAGTCCTGATAAGGTTTGTTTGGTATTGAAAATGGGCAAAATCGGTTAATAAACAAAAAAGTTATGTTCTAAAAACTAGAAACACAGGGTGTCCGTGAAATACTTTTCTGCTGATATTTCTTCAATAAAAGCACGTACGCCAACGAAATTTTGTACGTATACTTGGTGGATCGACATAAACTTGGAAACCAAAAATGGGCGTGGTCCGCCTACTTTACCGCCCACCTCCCATATATGATGAAAATTAACGAAATTGTGTTCACATAGTTCAAGGACCAATGTAAAGTCGGAAACTAAAAATGGGCGTGGTCCGCCCACTTTACTGCCTACTTTGATGGTGGGTATATAGATTCGGCCGGGCCGAATATATTCGCGCTTGTTACTTTCTCAAAAACCAAAAAAATTTCAAAAGTATGTAACTTTGAAAAGCAATATCTCTGAGAAGGCTTTGTGAATTTTAATGATTTAAACTGCCTTTGAATTTCACATATGGCGGCTTTACGTCAAACATTTTAAAAATAAGAAAGATTTTTTAAAAATGCATTTTAATGCAATTGCATTTTTCAAATGCAATATGCTATTAAAATTTTTTTAATTTTTTAACATAATAGAAAAGTTTGGAATCTTTACATTAAAATAAAAGTGTCAAATTTTTGGGACGCGAAAATTTTATATGCATAATCCAATTTTTATAAAAAACATGTTCCCAATTTTTCATATAAAAATTAAATTTTTTCTTGTTTTTGGAATTTTCTTTAAAATTTTTATAAAAGTAAGGAAAATATTAAAAGTATGCGATTTTAAATATTCATATGTATCTCTTGAAGTTATTGATGGATTTTTGTATTATAAAAAGTATTTAAAAGGCCATTGTATTTTTTTTTTTTTTGTGTAATTTAGTCAGCATTTCCAAAATATCATGTTCGGTCCATGATATTTTAAAAATATAAATGCAGTTTATAGATGCATTTTTGTTAGTTGCGAATTTATTAAATTTTAATTGAAGAAAAGTTGAAGAAAAGGCGAAATTGAGCACAGTACATGTGTGCGTCCCAAAAATTTGAGATTTTTATTTTAATGTAAATATTCCATGCTTTCCAAATATGTAAAAAAATTAAAAAATTTTAATAGCATATTTAAAGAAAAATGCATTTAAAAAATGCAATTGCATTAAAATGCATTTTTAAAAAGTATTTTTTATTTGTAAAATGTTCATCTTTAAGCTGATATAATTACAATTCAAACGCCGTTTAAATCATAAATTTCCGTAAAGCCTTCCCAGAAATATTTTTATTTAAAGTTGTATACTTTCAAGATTCTTTAGGTTTTTTCGAAAGTGAAAAATCGAAATAAAATCGCGAATTTTCTGAATTTCGCGAATCTGAAAACGGAAATCCATATAAACACCCATACCCTTATACGTGCAAAATTTTATAAAAATCGAAAGACCCTTGGTAAATTTTTGGGCGTTCTTTCATGGAATGGACGATATATATATTTTTTTTTTTTGCAAAAAATGTAGCATGGGTGGAACGCTAAGACTTTTTTCTCTATAACTACATAATTACTTTTTTAGTTTATGCTCCACTGACTCATGTGCGAGGCATCAAAGTTAAGATTTTTTTTGTTACATTTTGTTTGTATTTTTTTTATTTAACATCATTATTTTTAATAAGCCGCGATACTTACAAAGTTTTAATAATTAACGAAATCTTATCGTACTTTTTTTAAATAAATTTCAAATCAAATTATTAGATTTTGAAAGAAAAAAATATATTTTGGCCTCTGTTGGCCTCTTAGTGACCATATAAGTTTGATGCGCTGACATTTTCTGAGTATAAGCGCATTTATATGTTTTGCCTCTTTTTGTCCCACGGAAGTATACACTTGATTTTTTTAAACACTATTTAACAATATGAATTTTTTACTATTTTTATACCCACCATCAAAAAGATGGGGGGTATATTGATTTTGTCATTCTGTGTATAACATGTCGAAGGAATCATCTAAGACCCCACAAAGTATATATTTTCTGGGTCCTGGTTCGATTCTGAGTCGATCTAGCTATGTCCTTCCGTCTGTCCGTCTGTTGAAAGCAGGATAGGGCTCGAACGGGAAAACGTTGGGGGACGAAATTTGGTACAAATGTTTGTCTTATATAAGGTTTGTTTGGGATTGAAAATGGGCAAAATCGGTTAATAAACATGGGGCTAAAAACTAGAAACACAGGGTGTCCGTGAAATACTTTTCTGCTGATATTTCTTCAACAAAACCATGTACGACAATGAAATTTTGTACGTATAGTTTAGGGATCGATATAAACTCGAAATCCAAAAATGGGCGTGGTCCGTCCACTTTACTGTCCACCTCCTATATAAGGTGAAAATCAACAAAATTGTGTTCAAATAGTTCAAGGACCAATGTAAACTCGGAAACGAAAAATGGGCGTGGTCCGCCCACTTAACTGCCCACTTTACCGCTCCCTCGCATATAACGTAAAATTTGAAAAAGTTAATGGTGGATATATAGATTCGGCCGGGCCGAATGTAACATTCGCGCTTGTTTTTTATGAATTTTTCATATTTGTATGCATAATATTATTGTGGTAGTAGCATTTATATATGTAATTGTGATTCTCAGAATGGTTTATTACATTAAGGGTATGGTCGGTTAAAAACTGATCACCATTAAATTTTTCAATACGCTTTCGACTTTCGCTAAAGTTAAAGTGATATTAGAAGTGAGCATATATGGCAACTATGCTATTCATACATTTTTTGTTTTTCCTATTTGCAAAAAAAATGCATTAAGCGCAAATTTCCTTTTCTTAATTTGGTATCTAAAAGACTTCCTCTCTCTTTAACGACTCCAAACACTAATACTAAAACTTGCCCAAAATATCCATCTCAAGCAGCACGTTTGCCCAACAGCGCTGTCTCTTACGGGTACTAATCCGGCTGATGTTCAAATTGAAGTCCTAACGACAGAGATTGATAATCTCGTTAACGAACACCGTCGTAGTAAATGGTTAGATCACCTCAACCATTGCTCAATTGACTCTAAAAAGCTCTGGTCGACAATAAAAAGTCTATCTGGCAATAAACATAATAAAAACCTCGTACCTATCGCGTTCAATAACACCGAACATTCAGATGCCAAGAAATGCGCAACTCAATTCCCGTCTTACAGAAGCAGACCAAAAGAGCCATAATCAGGAGAACCAAGAATCTCACTCGAGACTCTGAACCCATCTCCTTCACGTCCAGTGAAGTTGAGAGCAATATCTCCAAAGCAAAAGCTCTTGGTCCGGATGGCATTCTATGCTAATGCTCAAGAAACTTGGTCCAGTAGCATTGGAATATCTTACGCGTCTTTTGGATCTCCCCATTCACCAATTGGTGATTCCAGATACCTTGAAAGTCGCTAGGATAATTCCAATTATAAAACCTGATAAACCCGTTACTCTTGGGAAATCTTACCGCCCGATTTCCCTCTTGTAACCCGTAGCCAAGATTTTAGAATCCATACTACCATCCCTAAAAGAGTATTTCCTGCTGGCCTCACACCAACATGGTTTCAGGGAAGCGCATAGTACAACAATGGCATTGAATTTGATAACCACTCAGATCGCTAATGGCCTTAATCAGCAAAGACCGTGTCAACGCACAATAGTTGCTGCTTTGGATTTATCCAGAGGTCTAAAATCGAGATATCGCAAGATAAAAATGGGCGTGCCACAAGGAGGAGTACTTTCACCAATGCTCTTTAATATTTATCTTGCTAAGCTTTCTGTCCCACGTCAGGATGTCCTTATAGTGTCGTACGCTGGTAATTTCACTGTAATTTCATCAAGTGTAAACATAGACGACATAAGTGTCAAACAATTTAAATTAAAATCTATATTTTCAGGAAATGTTACAACAACAACTAAAACTTGCTAGTTTAGTTAATGCCAAGTTTTATTGAGGGCGACCCCAATGTGCATCACTCGATTTCGGTTCATTAATAAAACGGGGTTTAAGCACCCCATAGACACATACTGCATAAGCTCAAGCAATAAGTATGTATTAGTAAAATTGAAAGAGTGCGTCACACCGACAATGCAGTATGAAAAATCAAAATCGTTTTGATATCAAATTGAACTCGTACTGCAAACAGATACACTAGGAAGCATAAATCTGCGTACGAACAATTAAACAATATTTTTTTTCGTAATTTCTTCATTATATCTTTAAAGATTTTGATTTTTTATAGCTCTATATAATAGCTTAAATCCTTGACAATATTATAGCAAAACATTAAGTTAAGAAATATGAATAGATTCGCGGTTTTTTAAGAATATTTAAATTAAATTTCTATGAATATAAAGCAAAAGTCTGCGTACACTATTAAAAAACGTACGTTTTCGCGGATTTTTTAATTTGACATGATTTAATTTGTTGGGTTTTAAATTTCTATTGATTACTTAATTATTATTAAAAGTTTTGCAAAATATTTCAAGATGTTTTTCGTAATAAATCAAAGAAGAAATTAATTTATCCTTACCCTAATTTTTGTAAGGATTCTGAATGAAAGTTCTGAAAATAATTATATAAAACCATTCATCTATTTAAAGAGGAATGAGTACTTATCAAAATAATAGAGTTCCTTTTACTTGAATCACGTTTTGCAAGCATTCTGGACAAAGATTAATGAAAAAATAAAAATTCAGGTCATGTTATACGTCAAAAATCGGAATAAATCGCTATCAGTGAAAATTTTACATTAATATAAAGTTTATATTATAAACACATTACTTACTAAAGCAATTTTTGATGTTAATACAAAATACAGATGAAATTCGATACAAGTGATATTTTATATTATTCAAAAACATTTCATCGGTGCGCTGATGAAAATTCCTATTTGATGACATTTCGATGGGAAAAAACGATTTATTTTGTCAATTCACATTTCAAGTACACGAGTTTTTAACTACATATTGCTATAATCTTAACATTTTAATGATGATGTACCATTTCAAACTTTATTTAAATCTCTTGGCTCTGAAAGGTTTTTTTCATATTTTTTTGTCAATATCATTAGATTTTTCTAGTTTGTATCACATGATTTTATACTATCTTAAAAGCATGATTTTGGAATATTTTTGGCAATAGTAAACATAAATTATTAATTTTGAAATATGTAAAATTTTCAAATGAAAAATCGACAACAACTTTTCTTTTAACATCAGAAATACATACCGCTACTTTTTCAAATTTAAAATACACATTTTAAACTTCGAATGTATTTTATTTTTCAAAAATATTCCTTTTGAAATGATCAACAATATCTTTCAAATGAAAAATATTTTTTATCAGATTTCCGAACAATATATCAATTGACCACAATATATTGTTGAGAACCAACTTTAGAAGTTTTTAAATTTATGTTTTAGAACGAATTAAAACGATAAGAAAAACTATTTATACCGAAATGTATGCCACAGATGATGATTTATCTTTTTTTAAATTTTTAGCATGAAAATCTAAGTATACAGTTTTTAATTAAATGTTAGAAATACTAGTTTTTTATTCCATAACGCTATTCTGAAAATCATAGTTCTTCTGAATCATTTTATAAAGAAATCATTGAATTTTTGTTAAAACAAATCTTCTGTAAATTTAATGGAAATATTTATATGTTTTAAATATTTTTTCTTTAATTCGTAAAAGCTTTAAATAGAAGAAAATTGTAATAATTCAAAATATTTTTTGAGCTTGAATTGTATAATTGGTAGTGCATTATTTAAGCAATTATTGCGAAGTCAAAGAATTTAAGTCTAAGAATTGAATTGTTATGAATGCTTAAAAAAAAGACTTATATAATAAATTCGATTTTGAAAAGTGAATTAAAGAATTAAATCTTTTGAACCTTTTATTGTAAACAAAGGTACTTATTTTATTTGCATGAAATATTTAAAAATTTTTAAATTTTAAATTGGAAGTTATACTTCATTGTTTTATTTTTTGTTAATTAATCATGAATGTGATTTATAATGTTGTATTATAGTATTGAACAGAAAAAATAACATTATTTATAAAAAATAATTGCTTTTTTTCTTATATTTTAAGTTTCCCGGGATTCCCGGGAATTCCCGGGAAATTGAATTTTCCATTCCCGTTTCCCGGGAAACAATATATCACGGGAAACCCCAAACGCTAGTAAGAATAAAATAATTTCTTTCTTGATTTATTACGAAAACATCGTCAACAACATGATATAAAAAAACAAGATAGTTCCACTTCTCTCTCACAAAAAATAATTTGAAGTTTATCGGGATTTTCTGAAGTTTTATCTTTGTAAACAATTAAGAAAATCGTTGCCACATACAGAAAAAAGGGAAATACATTTTGGAAATTACCGCATATATTGTGTAATTTATATTTATGTTACAAACTTGAATGTATGCGGAAATAAAAAATTAATAATTAATATGAAACTTGTAATGCTCAAGACTTAGAATTTTATTTTACATTATTTACGAAGAGTTTGGTGATATTACTACAAAAAATTTGAAGGATGAAAATAAAAACATAGTTCAAACTAAAAAAAGGAATTAAATTACATACATATAAAGATATAAGATATAACTAGTGAAATCATTGTAAAATTTTTCAAAAATCAATTTAACTTAAGTTTTATAATAAAGAGGTAAGAAAAATATATGCGGTCAAGACCGACCATATCCTACACCATTATTATGTGCATACAAGTTCAGGAAGAGGTCTCATATGAGAGTGTAAAATAAAATATACAAATCCAGAATAATTAATTAATACTAATTTCTATATCATTTTATGCACTTTATGGCGATTGCCAAAAGAGGATTTATTTGGGAGCTTTGTCAAACTATGGACCGATTCTCATCTTAATTTGGCACTGGTGTTTTTACTTAAGGTCGTTAAATGGCTATTCCTGGGAGCATATGAATGAGGACGTTATAAACATTAGCACAAACACATAGTACCTCAACCAACTATGATGATACACGATATAAAAATATGTATTTAAATTTTTTAATAGGATTATACAATAGTGCATCTTGATTTGCTGGAGCCACATCGTTTGGTTTAAAATAAATTATATTTCATGTATGCAAGCATTAAATTAGACTTCCTTGGGTTCATGGATACGGGCGACTTTCCCGGCTGATATTAACTTCCTGTAGCGTGTTTTGGGCAATTGTTTAGCGTTTCCACAACCTTTTTTGAGTTTTTCAGTCGCGCAGCGCTTTGTCATCAAAAACTGATCTCATAGAGCAGAGCTTATTAAAATCCTTTAATGATAAAAAATTCTTATGAGACTTTGCAATTACGTAGCATTATTTATGCCACGAACATTTACATTACCTAATTTCTTAGTTTTTCTTGGTATAATCCTTTTTGATCGATATTGAGTTTGGCACTGCCAGTGAAGTATGTATATTTTGTTTTTAATTTTTAACTAAATTTCAATATTTTATTTTTTGTTTTAAATTTTCATTTCAATTTGAAAAATTGTAAAACAAAATTTTAAACAAAAAGTTGGATTATGAGTAAAAATATGGTAGCATGATATGTCATAATCCCCATAAACGTCAGAAGGTTAATCATGGCTACTAAAAGAGAAAGTGAAACTACCTTCTTTTTTATATCATGGTCAACAATGTATTTCATATGTTCGTACGCAGACTTCTGCTTACTAGTGTATTTTAAATTAATTTTTCAGTTTTCTTTTTCTTTTATACAAATTTCAGTTTGACTTTTTAAACTGAAAGAAGAAATACATAATTAAAATATTTAAAATTGTTTCTTTTTATTCGAAATTTTTAACAAAAATAAAAATTTGATTGATCAATGTGTAGTGAAATCGACAATCTTACACGTATAGGGGGTTCATCGGCAGTATCTCTCTGCAGTATGTGTCTATAGGTGCCTTAACACTATTATACTTTGTATTAATACCAGAGTTTTATTTTCTATAATACATATAAAAAAATTTATTAAGGATTTTTAAATGTCATATTTTTTATTTTCTTTATTAAAATTAGTTTAAATTAAAAACGAAAAATTTAACAAAATTGAATACAAATAAAACTACAAATGAACAAATTTGCTTCAAAAGATGAAATTACGTTTCAAAAATTTCAAGATTTCAACATATGAATTTGTATGTACTTAAGTATTGAATGTATTTACACCAACGACCCGCGAAATAGTGCACACGTGCAAATGATCTCTTAATTTTGTCACATCTATATATTATTAATTTTATATAATTTTAATACTTTTTTAAGCAAATTGTTTTAATATTCAACTATAGTTTTTATTACAGGCCATAAATTTAAGAGCAACAGATATTATGAAATTATAGGTTTAAAAATTGTTTCCGTGCACAATATAAGAGCACGGAAACAAGAGAATATAAAATGTGAAATTTAAGAGTGCCGATGCCTGATTTACACCATAATACATTTGGAAATATTTTTTGTTTTAATAGAGAGCATTATAGTGTAAAAACCCCTTAAAATTTGAATAATGTTTTTTTAATAACTCGAACAACTTTATTCATTTAAAAAATAAGTGGACAGATGTCTTCTACTTTTTTTTAAATTCAGCCTTTTTTGGGAGAAAACTAGTATCTTAAAATTTATATCATATTACCTGTGTTCGCGTACCTGATATTTTGTGATAATTATCACAAAATCTTGCTGGAAGTTGCTAAATCGCTTTCGTTTACTTTAAAAATCTTGCAATTGATAGCAAATTTGACAGTTCATTGAAGGAGAAATTGATGAAATTTGCTGACTGTTTTTCTTCCATCAGCAAAACATATGTTGAAAAAAACATATGATCATTAGTTTACAAATGTAAACAAAGAAAATCAAAATATAAAAACTCAAATTCTACGAAAAGTTAGAAAAATAAATGTAATAAAATATTACACAAATACTTACAATTCATATTTGTTTAGATTTATGTTGAAAAGTTTATCTAACTTTTATAAAAGTTTATTTATAAAAGTTTTTATTTTCTATTAAAAATCATTTTAAGAGATGCCATGTTAGCCTTTTTAGTTAAGGATTTTATGTTTTTTTTTATTGTTTTTGTTAAAAATTATATTTTAATGAATCAACTTTTAATTTAGTGTTATTAACAAATAATTTTTAATATTAATAACATTTTTTTACTTTTATTTTGTTAACAAAAAAGAACAAAAATACTATGTTTTTATTTTTATACATAGATCAGCGTTTTTTTTTTAATTTAATAAGGGGACATTACTTTTTGTAATGTCCTGCAAATGTTCGCGTACTTTTTTTAATATTTTTCAATTTGAGAGTAAATTGATTTTTACTCTCTCAAAAAAAGTTGCTGGATAAATCTTGCTGGAAAGTACGCAAACACATCTATTCGTAACCTATCGAAAAACGTCAAAAACAAATTTGTCACCTTTTCGAAATCCGACTTTTTAGGGTGATGGATAAAATTCGGGTAAATAGTTTGGTACTTTTTTAACCATAAAATTTGTTAATTAATTGAAGTCAGATTTGTATCACTTAACCCTTTCGCACCTATTGGGACATATGTGTCCCACTGTATGTTCGCAGAGTCCGAATGTTTTTTTATTTTATGTTTATTTACTGATGTTTTTTACTTTAAATGATTGAAAAATTTCCAATTTAATTGTTTAGAAGTTTACGTATAGTTTTTTGAGAAAAATTATTGCATATTTTCATAAAATAAGTTTTTTAGACATAGGCAAACTGCACTGGTATCAAGTGGTTTCTGTGTGTTTTTTATAAAAAAGTTATAACTAGCTGGCGGATTTAACGTCAACGAAAGTTTGTACAAATTGTTCAAGGACCAATGTAAACTATGAAACAAAAAATGGGTGTGGTTCCCACATTCCTTATACGGTAAAATTTAAAAATGTAGATTCTGCCAAGCCTAATATAACAATCTCGCTTGTTTAATTTTTTTAATGTTAAATTTATACAAGATTTTCTATAAAAAGGGGATCAAAAATGTTATGTGCCTTCGACTGAAATAATGCAACAATTGCTATTTTGATGGAAATAACGGTTGGAAAAAAACGAATAAAGACGTAACATCAATATATATATTTATTTATTAAAATATATTTTATAAATAAATTTATAAAATACACTAAAGAAAGGCGCAGGGTAACTAGACCATATTGCGCGCATTACAACTATTGTAACTATTTACAAAATTAAAAATACATTACAAAATTAAAAAGTACATTGAAATATTAGGATACTAATTTAAATATCATAAATATTATGTATATGAAAAGATTTTTTAATATTCGGTAACTGATGTGGATCAGAGCAATGAAGAATCTTATCCAATGAATTAGCCATTTTGGACCTTGGGCATTCTTTCAGGACATAGTAAACATTCATAACTTGATGACAGGTGCTGCACAGAAGTGGTTCTGTTCGGTTATAGAAATGTTGAGAATTAAAAAGCGCCTTACCAACTCTTAGACGAGCTAATTCTATACACTGCAGCCTGGTGAAATTTTCATAATATTTAGGCCTTGTACATGACGTATTATGCTGTCTAAGAAAACA
The DNA here is from genome assembly GCA_951394005.1 of Protophormia terraenovae. NCBI lineage: Eukaryota > Metazoa > Arthropoda > Insecta > Diptera > Calliphoridae > Protophormia > Protophormia terraenovae. The sequence continues at coordinate 59,618,257 of OX596075.1, read as the reverse complement.
TCCGGAATTATCCCACTTTAGTTGCTGTTGAGATTTATATGTTATCTTATAAATATTGTTCAAGACATGATGGTGACAAGGGACTTCAATTATGAGCGGAAATTTAATTGCTTCTTTTGCTGCATTATCAGTTATGCCAATATGAGAAGGAATCCATAAAATAAGAATAGGCTGATGTAAAGCTGGATTTTTCAATATATTGTCATAGATATCATTTTTATTATAAAAAATGCTCTTGACAACACTGAGGCTATCGGTACATATTAAGCTCTCGAGTCCTTCTGAATGGCATAATAAATTGCTGCACTGATAGCAGCAAGTTCAGCCGAAAAAACACCAGCATATACCGGCAATTGACTTTGTCTTACAACTAGCCAATTTGAGTCAATTTGATGTTCCACCACAGCATAAGATGTTAAACCATTCTGGAAAGAACCATCTGTATATAATTCCAATTCAGCCGAGAATTTAGCCAATTTTTCCGCGATCAAAGATTTAAACATTTCAGGTGAAGTGTTAGACTTGCCATATACAGATAGACTAAAATCTACAGCTACATTATTCTCGAAACTATCACAATTTTCAGGTTTTTCCGGTAGTGGTATGCCAATTTCCCCAAGAAAGAACAAAATTTTTCTTATTGAACAAATGTTCTTTTTCGGTTTAGTATTGATAGTGTTCCAGAATAAGTTGTGAAGCCCTTCATTATGATCAGTTATTGATCGAGACGCTAAATTGACCGATCTTTTATGTAGCAAACTAATAAAATCTGCCGATTTACTTTCAACTCGCAGGGATTCAATTGGTGTTGTTCTTAATAGACCAGTAGCAGAACGAAAACAATCATTTAAAGCTAAATTTAATTTGTTAACGTTTCCCTTAGATGTCCAACCATAAATGGATATACCGTGCATAACTAAACCGTGGGATAAAGCTGATAACGGAGAACCTTGCGGAACCCCATTATCCAAATGATGCATGGAAGAAAAATACCCATCAACTTTCACCTTCACCATACGATTGGAAAGGAACGAATAAAGTAGCTTAATCATTTGGAAAGGTACACCCCATTCAAGCATTTCATCCAAAACAAAAGTGGACACAACACGGTCGAAAGCTATTTCTATGTCTTCCGATAACACCACACTATGTTTTTTCTTAGCTAAATTTTGCCTCAATTTGTTCTCAAGTTGGTGACACATTGTATGAATGCCGCGTTTAGGAAGAAATGCGTGTTGTACATGAGAAATATTATCCACAACTAGTTTTCTAAACCTGGTCGTAATTAATTTTTCTAAGACCTTTGATAAAACAGGTATCAGGGAAATAGGACGATAACCTTCCAGTCTGTTCGGGTTTTTTCCCAGCTTTGGAATGGGTGTAAGAAAAGAAAATATCCAGTCGTGCGGATAAATGCCACTTTTTAAGATATTATTGTACAGCTGTAAAAGTCTACTTTTCAGTGAAATTGGTGAATTTTTAATCATTGAGTATGTTATTCGATCACTTGATGGTGTTGTGCCTTTGACTTTACTGAGTACATGATTGAGTTCATCGATGGTAAAGTCATCACAAAGATAATTGTTTGCACCTACAAATGAATCATCTTGAAGTGAGATGTAAGAACGCTTTTTCGTTATTATAGCAGTATTAAAAATTCTATCTGAACCAACCGAACACCAATACTCTGCGAATTTATCTGCAATATCACTTGGGTCTTCAATACTAATATTACCATCAAATATAGTTGGGAAATGACATCTTCTTTCAGCCTTAATGTTATTAACTCTAGACCACAATGTACGTACATCTAGCAAAGGATTTAAAGAATTCAAAAAATTGTCCCATGTAGCCCGCTTTGCAATTTTAGATTCTTTTTTCACCAAAGCTGTCGCTCTCCTATAATTTATGGCATTTTTCGGACTTCTATGTTTATTCCTTATCAGTTTTGCTATAGAAGTGTTAAACCATGCAGGGGAGTTTTTATTATGAATTTGTTTGCTCTGCGGTATTGTTTCATTGGCAGCTTTTCTGATAATCCTTTTTATTTGGGCAGATTCTCTATTGACATTGGTTGATTGAGGAAAATCCTCCAAAATGGAAGTTATTTTCGATGAATAATTAGACCAGTTAGCTCGGTTTTCCAAAAATTTAGGTTGGAATCGTTTTCTATATGTAATTTTATTGTTATTAATTAAAATTGGAAAATGATCTGCAACTTCTGGAGAATGTAAAGTGGTCCAAGTAAGAGAAGAAGCTAAGTCCCCGGTTGCCATGGAGACATCAACTGCAGTTAGGGTATTCCGTGTATTTAGGAGTGTGGGTGAACCATCATTCAATATTACCAAACTCAAATCATTAGCAAACTCTTCCCAGATAAAACCATCCCCTGATGTAGACTGAGAACCCCATGAAGTGTTTTGAGAATTAAGGTCTCCAACAATTAAGTGATTAATTATTCGTTAAAGAAATATCACATTCTTTATAAATATTTGTAATATTCAAATTACAATTTCCTTTAATTGTAACAGTCTGAAACAGAAGCTCACCAGTTGATTTAATGTGCTGTATTACATTAATATTATTCTGAATTAAAAGAGCTATTCCAGACTTGGCATAATCAAAACTTGTATTATGATGGTATACTTTAAATCCGGGAAGATGTAAATATTGTACATTCTTGTTAATGATATGTGTTTCTTGGAGAGCAATTATATTGGTAAAACCCTGAATGTTCCACTGCAGTACCAAAATATTCAAATTAATATCCATGATGACTTATAAAATTAAAAATTACCCGCCAATTACATCTTCAGTTTGAGGCATGGTGTTTCTAAGTGTATTTGGAGTTATTAAAACATTTAAACTTGGAAATCTTTTATACAAACTGCTGCAAGGGGTTAATTCTGTATTGCCTACAGAATTATATGGTGGTGTGCTTAGCAAAAGTTCATTTGAATGTTGTGATTGAATAGTTGAAAAATCAACGTCGATTTCCTTCTCTAAATCGATAATATTATTATCGACATTCATTGCTAAATTGTCGTCAAAAGATGTAACGGGATTTTCAGTTAAAAAAGAATGTTGTACTGCTTTGTTAAGTTTGTTGTTAGTGTCTTGTTCTATAGCTTTGTTGATTTTGCTGTTGTTTGTGTTGATGTTGTTGATTTTGTTGTTGTCGCTTGAGTTGGTGTTGTTGTTAACGTTATTATTTTTCTTATTTTCTGTTGTGTTGTTCTTGTTATTAACGAAGTTTATTGTTTCTGATTCCTTTTCGTTGAGAACTTTATTTGTATTTTCTTTTGTAGGTGGTTGATCACTTTTTGCATTAGAATTATTGTTACGTACTATGTCAGAGAATGTCAAACTGTTTTTAGTGAATGGTTTAATTGTATGGATAGATGGATTCTCATTGAAAATTTTCCAGGCCTCTCTTACAGTGCATCTTCTATTTGCCTTTATTTTATTCACAGATTTATGTTTGATGAAAGATGTACATAAAGAGTCATAAGATGTATGAGACTCAGAGTTACAGTTGACACAGAATTTTCTTATGCATTGTTCATGGGGGGCAACATAACCACATTCTTTACAAATTTCAATGTTTTTGCATCTATTCTTTGTGTGTCCCAACTTCTGACAGTTGACGTATCTCATTGGATTGGAGATGTATTCATCCACACGTACCCTTTCCCAACCTAATTTTAAATAGTCTGGTCGATGTATAAGATCAAATGTTACCACAGCCGCACCAGTAGGAATAAATTTATCGCCTTCTTTTTTACTAATTTTTCTAATATCAATAACCTTTTGATCTTCCAATGATTTTATCAATTCATCCTCGGGTATGTCGATAATTTTTCTGGAGAAAAATCTGCTTTGAATAGAGTTGAGGGTTTTATGCATTTCTATCTTCAACGGAACAGTGTCAATATATTTTGCCTTTAGAAATTTCTGCGCTGATTTCATATGGGATGCTTTGATTAACAAATCACCACTCCGCATTTCTGTTATATCCACGTAGTCTCTAGAAATAAAGTTTAGTCCTTTTTCTATTTGGAATACATTATACGAGGAAAGTGGCTTAGTTTCAGAGGCATTTGTAGCTGGAATTGTTGAAGCTACTAAGTATCGAGGTATGTGGTCTTCATTTCTTACAACTTCGGGTAACGGTACAAAATCATAAACTCTTATTCTCTTATTTTTCTTTTGGGAATTTTTGGTAATTGAGGTATCAAGTATGCTGAACCTGTTATGATTGGGTGGGTCAGTCCCGTTCATCCTGAAAAACTCCTTATCAACCTTTCCAAATTAAAAGTCTTTTTATTTTACTCTAACTTAAATTGAAAAATTGATCAAAAGCAAAAACAAAAAGCAAAATTGCAAACTGAATATCTCAGTAGAAAAATCCAAAACAGAATAACCGCTAAGAAAAAACACGAAGTTAACACGGCGATTGCCTGTCAAAGACTGAACATCAATATATATTTTAGTAAAAATTGTAATAAAAATGATATCTGATAACTTTTGCTCCAAAATTAGTTTAATAATTTGCAATATAAATTCGTAAAAAAATAGATTTTTTTTATTTTTTTAACAAATGTTATGTTACGTTATTTTGACTTAAGAAACAAGAAAAAACATTTTATTTACATCTTTCTCTAATTGGAGGTAAAAATTGGTAAAATAGTATTTTTATACCTTAAACCAATAATGGTGGAAATTATCGTATGCTATTTTTATCAAAAAAGCATTAGACACGCCTTTGGAATTTTTTGAAAATAGATAAAAATGTTCTCTTTATATCGATAAAGCATTAAACTTATGATATAGGAACACATTTTCTGCTCCAAAACAAAAAAAAAAAAACAACAAGCGCAAATATTCGGCCCGGCCGAATCTAATACCCACCACCAACATTTTCACATTTTAAGTTATATGAGAGAAGGAGGTAAAGTGGGCAGTAAAGTGGGCGGGCCACGCCCATTTTTTGTTTCCGAGTTTGCATTAGTCCTTGAACTATTTGAACACAATTTCATTGATTTTTTGGCTTCCGAGCTGATATCGATCCCCAAACTATATGTACAAAATTTCGCAATCGTACATGCTTTTGTTGCAGAAATATCAGCAGAAAAGTATAAAACGGACACCCTGTGTTTCTAGTTTTTAGGAGGTAAAGTGGGCGGTAAAGTGGGCAGTAAAGTGGGCGGGCCACGCCCACTTTTTGTTTCCGAGTTTACATTAGTCCTTGAACTATTTGAACACAATTTCATTGATTTTCACCTTATATGGGAGGTGGGCGGTAAAGTGGGCGGACCACGCCCATTTTTGGCTTGCGAGTTGATATCGATCCCCAAACTATATGTACAAAATTTCGCTAACGTACATGCTTTTGTTGCAGAAATATCAGCAGAAAAGTATAAAACGGACACCCTGTGTTTCTAGTCTTTAGCCCATAACTTTTTTGTTTGTGAACCGATTTTGCCCATTTTCAATCCCAAACAAACCTTATATAAGACAAATATTTGTGCCAATTTTCGTCTCCCTACGTTGCTCCGTTCGAGCGCTATCCTGCTTTCAACAGACGGACGGACATAGCTAGATCGACTCAGAATCTAACCAGGACCCAGAATATATATACTTTGTGGGGTCTTAGATGATTCCTTCAACATGTTACACACGGAATGACAAAATCAATATACCCCCATCTTTTTGATGGTGGGTTTAAAAAAAAAAGGAACAGTTAGGCATTTGTTACTGAAAATTGAGAGAATTACTATCATATCAAACTGCGTAATGCACACAACAAAGTACATCGGCTACTAGATAGTTTGTTTATTTATTAATGAAACGTTATTTTTTGATAAGTCTGTAGTAAAAGGAAGTTAAAGAAACAAAAATTCAGTAAATTTTAAATTTAAAATTTTTGGTACCCTTTTTTTAAGAAAGTTTTTCTTTTTCGGAAATGAGAGTAGTTTTACTCAATAATATTTACTTGTTTACTTGTAAATTTTATCATAAAATGGTTACTTATTTTAAGCGTTTAAGTTGTGCATTGTAAACCGATCCTTTCTATATATAATAATGCACTTGCAATTTTGGTAAAATAAAGATACTTTTAGTAAAGGAATTCGTAAGATATTTTTTAATGCTTAAACTACTTTCTGATGTAGTCTTTTATAGAAGCTAAAACCAATAATGGAACAATCCTTATTTAATAGTTATATTTGGAATAAAAAAAAAAAAATTTTTCAGAAATATCTTTTATAGTGTTGCTATTTTATAAAAAGTAAATACTTCTTAATCTATTTATGTTTAATTCGTCATTTATAGTTTGGTAGGCTTAAAACCTTTATTGCGTCTTAAAACATCTGATGGCTTTGCTTATGAAGAAAACGATCCTGTTAATGTGGCCTTAGAACAAAACATGATTTTGGCAACAGTTCTAGAGTGGCAAATCTCTCCATTGGGACAACGTTATGAAGAAATGTGCATACAACTACATAAAGGTAATCTACTACACATAAAATCATATTACACTAATATTTAATTTTTATTTTTGTTGATAATTTACTTTTAGCTATGAACAATGATGTACAAGATATTTTACAACGAGCTCAAATTTCCAATTCTATATGTTTGGTCGACTTTTGGTTAACGCCAATTCAAACAGAGCCTATTTTCAAAGCAATTTTACATCAAACAAACTTAAGAGTTTTAGATCTTAGTAACAATTTTATTCAAAACGATGGTTGTCGTCAACTTGCCAAGTCATTGCCAACGTTAAAGCAACTGAAAACATTAAACCTAAAAGGAAATTTCATAACCACAGATGGATTGGAGTCTTTACTCTTCTGTCCAGGCATTGAGAAACTTTCCGACATGGAGGAATTAGTATTAAGTCAAAATCCTTTGGGTAACACATCATTACGTATGCTTGATCGGTATTGTAATGGTCCATCGGGAAAATCTTTACAAAAATTACATTTGTCACAGTGTAATTTAACACAATTATATGATTATGATTTAGCATTCTACCAGCTAATAGACTTCGACATAAGTTTTAATCAATTAAGTGATGATTCAATTCGCAAGCTTTTATCGAAACTAAACTCTTGTCGTTTGCAGAATCTCAATTTGAGTTACATAAAATTGGATCAATCAGATGATGATCGATTAATTTCATTTTTGGCTGACAAATTGTCAGAATTCTTTGAAAGTGGTACATGCGAGAAGTTTAGACGTATTGAATTAGTCGGTTGTCATTTGAACGATGTGAACATTTATAAGATTGTTCAATGTCTCAATAGAGCTAATGATTTGGAAATTTTAAACATTTCTAACAATGTCCGTTTGTCTAGTTCCTCCTTACATTTTATATTTGATAAATTACCTCAATTACGAAAATTGGTTGCCATAAATTGCGTAAATCTAATTGATGCTGATAAAGTTGATCGTCTTAACAAACTAAAACAGATTCCAAATTTTATGTCTATAACATTAGCCAACGGTAATTTATCAAGTTTAAATGAAAATCTATGTCAATTGTGGAAAGTACATTGGGGTGATAGAGGTAAGATTAAGTCGTATGATAATAATTTTGTTTTATATACAAATGATAAAGATTTAAGTGATATTTAATAAAATTATTAAAAGTTTTATATTATTACACACACAACATATACATAAATGTTATCAACATCAAGACAAATTTGTTATAAAGTATTTTTTTTTGTATTTAAATTAGTTTTATAAAAATCATTGAAAGTAATTTCTTGTTTGTTTCATTTTCTTCGTAAGAAGTAGTTTTTTGAAACTTTTATAGCAATTATTGAAAAAATAATTGATGAATGGATGAAATTATACAATGTTACTTTAATTATTTTTCTTTTTCTGGAAGATATCTTCTATTTGTCGAGTATTAAGTTTGTAGATAACACCATATCCTACCCAAAGGATGCGCGCGCGCTTATTGTCGGCTATTTATTGAGCACCCTGGGGGTCACTTTTGAGAGAGATAACGGGAAAAGAAGTATTGTACGAAAACTTAATAATCTTCCAGCCACGGACATACCAGCTGAAGTTGCAAGTTTCTTTTGATAGCCTTTTTACCTCCTCAGCTCACACCACTGCAATCATGCAATTTGGGGTATGGACAAGAAAAGCTATTGGCTACATATAAGACAATTGGTCTTTCAGTGATAAATTATGCTGCTCCAATGTGGACCCCTTCGCCCAATGGAGAAATATTAAAATCTGCCAAAATGTAGCTTTAGAACCCAACAAATTACATTACCCCACCACCTACATGAGGAAGCGAAGTCAGCAGTTCTTCTGGGATGTCATCGAAGGAGTTCCAAATTTCAACATCACAGAGTTTCAAACTCCCACGAGGCAAGATACCATATGAAGGAGAAGAACCTATCGCAAACAAGGAGAAGAACCTTCTGCAGAAAACAAGAATAGTACTGGCACAATTAAGGTCGGAATGGAGCAATAGGCTTAATGCCTACTGGTATCGTATAGACTGTTCCGTTGCCAATATATGCCTAACATCCTGTCCACATGTTGGGCATATATTGGCGACCTCATGACATCCATCATATATTTGGTTGTATGGCCAATCTTATTTCACACAGTCCAGCGTATTTATGGACTCATCTCATGTAAGTAACGAAATGTTTTCGCCAGGTTATACTTGAAATTCACGATTAGAAATATATAGTTTTAGTTGTTAAAAAAAAAAAACAACAACTACAACTTTCGGCAGAGATTTATATTACTAAACCATATAACAATAAAATATAAAGATATGACGTTAAATATTTTATAAAAAGTCGTGTTTATTTATTCACAATGTTTTCAATAGGATTCATTTCTAAAAATAAAAAACGAAAAACAACTTTAACTTAAAAATAATAAAACAATTTTACGAAATATATGAATGGAAATAATTGAATTAGAATCTAATGACTGATACAAACTAGGTGGACTGGGGAGAATTTATTGGGATGATTGTTTGGCAGCTTCGAACATATTTCTAGAAATAATTAAACGTTGAATTTGAGATGTGCCTTCGTAAATTTGATAGATTTTAGCGTCGCGCATTAATTTTTCGACAGGGTATTCAGTGTTGAAACCATTGCCGCCAAAGATTTGTACAGCATCAGAAGCAATTTTGTTGGCCACATCAGCAGCATGACATTTAGCAATGGAAGCGTAGTAACTGTTACGACGACCCTGATCTACTTCCCAAGCGGCCATACGATAAGCCAGACGACCGGTTTCAACACCGATGGCCATATCGGCGAGCATAAATTGTACTGCTTGGTGGTAGGCAATGGGTGTGCCAAAAGTTTTACGTTCTAGAGAGTACTTTAAAGCTTCGTCCAGGCAACGTTGGGCCAAACCAACAGCACCAGCAGCTACAGGAGCGCGAGTCTTATCGAAGGTACCCATAGCAATTTTAAAGCCAGCGCCCTCACCAACAAGTACATTTTCTTTAGGAACGCGAACATCTTCGAAGGTGATGCCACGAGTATCAGAAGCGCGCTGACCCATGTTAATTTCTTTGCGGCCGGGAGTCAATCCAGGGGTATCACGTTCTACAATGAAGCCGGTAAAAGCTTTGCTGGCAGGAGTTTTGGGGTCAGGATTTGTGCGAGCCAAAACAAAGTACCAATTAGCTACTCCACCATTTGTAATCCACATTTTTTGACCGTTAATAATCCATTCATCACCTTTCTTTTCGGCACGAGTCTTGACACCAGCAACATCAGAACCAGCTCCAGGTTCAGTTACACAGTAAGCAGCAACTAATGGTTCTTCGATTAAACGACCTAAATATTTTTTCTTCTGCTCGTGATTAGCGGCCAAAATAATGGGGGTTTGCTAAAATACAAAACAATTTGTTAATTTTAAATTTATCTTTCAATTATTTATGTATTTCATACTTACACCTAATGAACTAGCTTCCATGGCAGTCATAATACCAGTACAACCATAAGCCAATTCTTCGGCAATCAAACAAGTAGTAAAGTTATCCAGACCTAAACCACCATATTCTTGAGGAATGTGATTATTCATAAGACCCAAAGACCAAGCTTTTTTAACAATATCCCAAGGATATTCGCCGGTCTTATCGTATTGACTAGCTACTGGAATAATTTCCTCACGAGCAAATTTACGAGCCATATCCTGCATTTGTTTTTGTTCTTCAGTCAGACCAAATGAAGGGCCACTGGCAGAGATATGTGATACAGCCACATATGAGCGGCTTCCCAACTGGCGTACTGAACGTGTAGCAATCTAAGGAGATTAAGTTTATTTTTAATTAATTATTTGTACATGCACATACAATAATAATTTATATAAATGAGTATCTATTATCAGTTCCTTTACATCGAAAAAAAAAAAATTAATAAAATAAAATTAGTCGGTCGAACACACCTGTAAAAATGTTTATTCCAAAAAATATAATTTGGGGTGGCCCAAAATTTTTTTTGTAAGCTAAGTTTAAACGCGTCTAAAATTATGAAACAGGACATCATTTATAATATCTTTGACAAATTTACACCTTATTTGACAGGATGCTACATGGCTACTAATGTTGACGATTCCAGAACAAATCTTTAAGATTTCTTTAGGGATCATCAACATAAATTGTGTATCATCCTATTCCAATCATAGTATGAAGTTAGAATTTAGCCAAGATATTAGAAATTATTCCCTTTTCATAATTTTAGGCACTTTTAAATCTGCTATCCTTTTTTTTCATACAATGTAGGACCACACTAATGTACAAAAATCTAATGATTTTTTTCGAATATATTTAGTTTGGTTATCATCTTAGTCCAAACTAAGTACATACTCAAGTAAATTTGTAATTAAAAAAAAAAAAAACAACGTAAGAGTTTAGATATTGTTATTTTCAAATATATTGATTGCATTGTTGGCATTCTAATCTTAATTCAAATTTGCGAACTAGATTTTCTTATCATTTATTTATGTGATTATACTGTATTTATTTTGTTTATAATCGTAATGATTGCGCAAAAAAAAAAAAAAAAAAAAAAATCAGTTCATTAATGGAATAAAATTAAAGAAGTGTGTACAAAATCATATAAATGATAAAAACTCTTTATCAATTAATATTAAATACTGTGACGGACAATAAAACAGAATTACTACATACACATATGAACAATAAAATAGGTGTGAATTCCTTTAAATGAAGAAATGAAGAAAATTTAAATTTTGTTTTTCAACATTTTTTAAACTTATACTTAGTTTTATTTATTAAATACAACTATCTAAGGAATATAAAAATACTTTTAGAATTTACCTAAATTTCTGTTTGGAGATCGGAAGAGGTTTTAATGATGGAAACCCATATTATTTTGTGGTCAATAAAATAGATGTGTTCGCAAAAATTTTAAAATTACAAAAATATTTTATGTTTTTGAAATTCAATAATAATAGCATGAAAGGACATAATTATTTGTTGAGATTTTCTTAAAACTAGCGATAGAGACAAATACCAAAAAAGTCCTTGCTAGGATATTATAACCTTATTATGAAAAATTATTGAATTTTTTTTACTAATGGGATTGGAATGATTGCGAAATAATTGTTTTGAGTTTACTTAACAGTTTTAGCCAGAATTGTATTCATAGGAATAACAAATTTATTCAAAAACATTCAGATTATATCCTAAGACGGACTTTCTCAACATACTTCATGAAAGGTTTTGGTCGTTATAAAGCTAAAACTTCCACAAAAGAGGTACGTAAGCGACACTATATTGCAGAATAACCATTTCCAATAAATCCCTGTACGATTTTTGTAACTCCGGGACTTTTTCGGATAATGCAAGATATTCCAAATAAAAGAAAATAACTTATTCAGACCCATAAATTATGATAGGAACAATATAATATATAGTAATTATAAAAGTGTAATTTTATTATAAAAACGAGAAATGAAAAAATATATAAAAAGCAATTAGAGATTATTGAAAAGAAATCCTCGTATCAACAAAGGCATTATGGTAATAAGTCGTTCTATGTGACTGCCTTTGGTCGGAATGGTTATGTCTGAAACATTTTAATGAAAAGAAAAATGTAAAATTTTTGTGCTAAGTAGAATTTATTTTAAATAATCATGGGACCTTAATCTAAGTAAAATATTCCACTCTTATAGAGAGTTTGGAAGTATAACGGCTTGAATCGTTTAATTCCACCCAAAATTCTAAATAGACCTATCTTAATAATTTTAGAAGCATTCTCGCTCATTTGACCATGAAAAAAAATCATAATTTTTGAATAATAACGGTTAATATATCTATCAAAGACTTTTAGGGGTTGTGTTTTCTCTAATCTAGGGATAACCAAGAAAATTCTAAAAAATAATTATGTCCCTTCATACTATTATTATATTTTATTATTATTAAGTTTCAAGAACAGGCCTAAAGAAGTACCAGAGAAACTTCTGAACAATAGTTAAACTACAACATTAATAAAGCATATGCTACCGGTATCTTACAAATTTCGGTGTAGTATACTTTTTTTGTAAGCAAGTCAATATGAAAATTAATGTTAAGACCATAGTATAATTATAAAGTATACTCGTAAGAACAGCTGTTTTACAATTTTTTCATTGGCAAACCTCGCGGAACATTCAAGTTGTTCATAGCATTTTGACATTATGTGCAGTAGTTTTACACTAACAAAATACAAGCAATTGTTGTTTTTGTAGATATGCGAGCACATCTACACCCAGGCATTTTATAATCCGCCATTTATGTAAATTATAGCTTTTTCAGGGTAAATATTAGGTAAACGAAAAAACATAGCTTTGAATTTATTGAAATTGACATTAATATAATTTCCAATTCGAAATTACACTCAAATGATCATTAATTTTCTTTTGAAGTACATAGAGAAATTAAACTTCTCTAAGAGTTCCTCAAAATGTTTTTTTTTGTTAGATCAAGTGATACCATAGTATAGTTTTCATGTTTATCAAGTCTTTTTTTATAGAATCAGTAAGAGCAATTAATAAAGAATAAGTATTGCGGTTATGACGAAAAGCAAACTGGCTATGGTGTATTAGTGAAAGACGTTTACTATGGGAAAGAAACTGTGATTTAATAATATTTTAAAAAATCTTCGTCATTACCGGTAGAATGCTAATAGCCTTAAAATTTTAAAATTTAAAGTATACATATTTTACAATAATTATCTATTTGCATTTAAATTTTAAGCAAAAAATGTCTTCATCCTCCTTTCTTTTTCTTTTGAAGGGAGTCAAAATGGCCGAATAGGACTTCGAGTGGATGTACACTCGTGGAACCTATATAACCCAAAATCTAACCTAACGTAACTGTTGTTTCCGGATTTTTTATCGATATTACAGGGTAGTTCAAAATCTCTTTTTCGTGTTAATTCAAAATAAATTAATGGGAATATTATTCGAAACTTGTATACATATTTATTTCAATATCTTGTAATTATTGGAACACAGATTTAATATTACCCTGAAAATTGAGACACATTTCTTCTACTGATTCGCATATTTTAATCCATATATTCGTTGCACTCCTAGGACCGTTGAAATTCTCTTTTGTAACATACACAACATTAAGTATTTATGGGTAAATATTTAAGATAATTAAATTTTAAACGATTTATAATCAGTAGCGAACTTTCTATTTATCTATTATCTTCGATTGCAAAATTTAACTTAATGTTGGTTTTTAAAATTTGCAAACGTTATTAGTAAATGGTTTATAAACGTTATTTTAGCGACCACTGCAGTTAGTTATTTTGTATATTAATTTTTACATTTTGCAAATATTTTTATGGCATAATTATTACAAGGTAGTGTTAAAAGCACAACTATCTATTTTTTCCTGCTTAAAACTGTCAAACTCCTTATAAAAAATATATACATATGTGAATTTCTCTCTTTTAACAGTTGCTAATAACGTCAAACTCCATATATAAAAAAAATTAAGAAGAAATGCTCTCCGAGCTGTTTAATGTGCCTTGCTACCTTTGGTTAAATTTAAAAATATGTAGTAAAATAGGGGGAAAAAATTATAATTAAAGCAAAATTTGCGATTTTTTTTAATTAAAATTTTTAAAGGTAAAGTACAAATATAAGTAAAGTGAGTTAATAGTCACCGGTAATCCGGTGTAAATTTTTAATATGTATACATTTTAAAAATAAAAGAAATTAAAGGTTTATTGAAAATAAATAACTTAGTAAACACAATTCATTTTCATTTGATTAAAAAAAAAAACACAATAACAAAACAATATTATTTCAATATCAAAATAAAGAGGGGCAAAGTACAGAAAGCATTTATATACATGTATACGTACATATGTATATAATGTATATATATGTATGTGTATGAATGTATCAATGTCTAAAAAGTTTGCTTTAAAAACTGGTACAAAGTGAGTACTATATATTTGTCTGTAAAAATTGTGGTGCATACGTATATTTGATTGTGTGTTTTTTTATGATGACGTCAAGATTAGTCCATCTCTTACATTTTACTCTCTTTTTTTGTAATTGTTTAAATTGCAGTAATGTATTACTTATTTCAAGAGAACAATATTTAATTAGTCAATGTAATGCTATTGATATGAATTTATGTTTTTAGTAAGAACGATAATATTACTTACTCTATTTAAAAATGCCATTTTAAATTATTAATAATACACAAATATATATTTTTTGTTATTAATAAATGAAAATAAAAAAAAACTAAATAAATTTCGTGTCACTAGTTTCACTTCTGCTCTTAACAGCTGCACAATAACTAATGACTTAACAAAATGCCCCAATATTATACTCGCATATTCATATTCGATTGTGAGACTCTTATCATCAGTTTGCGGACATTGGACTCTCGTCGTTGTTTATTTGTCTACTTGTTGATTTATTTTTGTATGTTATTTACGTTACGTTTTCATCTTTACGTCACTGTTAATTTTACGTTACTAAAGTGACCAGGTTATTTATACGTAGTACCAGGGAGTGAATATAAGTTTTCCACTTATATGTGCGTTGATTTGGCAACATTTACCATTTTTATTATTTACTTTGTTAATGTTAAATTTTATTCAAACTTTTTGAAATATAAATTATATTCAGTTTATAAGTGAGAAGGAAAATATAACAAAAATAATAATATAAAAAAACGAAAAATTTTCACTAGTCAAATTGGAAGTGTTGTTAATTCATATAATAACCCTGCGGGAAATTTGTGACAATTGCAGTAATGGTTCGGTTCCTCTGTACCAGTTGAGTACCAATTGACACCTAACTCGTCACCAAAGTTCCAATTGAGAACCATTTGACACAAACACACTCACTATTTAACAGTTGAGAGTTAATTTATAACATGCTCGTTAAGTGTGCAATAAGCAACTCGCGCGCAATAACAATCAGTGGCTGAGTGGTAAGCGTTGAAGACTATAAAACATAACATACGTCAGATGAACATGGGTTCGAGCCGGGGTGCCGCCATCGAAATTAACGAAAAACAAGTTAGAATGCTATATTCGGCCATGCCGAATCTTATATACCCTCCACCACTGAGATAGTGTTTTCATCAGTTTTTATGTAGGAAAAGCTCTTCGGAAAGTGATGTTTTTCTAATTTACTTATTAATTTTTGGCGTCAATAATAGTGTAGTAGTATGAACTTGTTCTAATAAAGATTTTGTATTGTATATAAGATATTTTAACAAACTATTATGCAAATGATGTGTAAAAAGTAAAAAAAGGAGGAAAATCTTGATAACTTATTTTCCTTACAAAAAGTGGATTATTTTGGTAAAAAAATAGAATATTTCATTTTAAATAAAAGTATATTTTTCATTTAGTAAAAAAATTGCATTTTGTAAGAAAGTTAAATAGTAGTGGCAGAGCGAAACGAACGAAAATTTGTTTTTACTATATACTATCTTCACAAAAAATGCCTTTTTTAGTGAAAACTAATTTATTCTATAAGAAATCTAAGGGCTAGGAGAAATGAAAATATGTGATTTCTTGCATATTTCGCAAAAATTGGAGTTCTTATCAAAAAACCCGATTTTTTACAGATTTTTTTGTAGTTTGATTTGTATAAATTATTTTGTTAGTTTTTTTTTAATACCTTGTATGTGTTTGTAAAGAATCTGTATTTTTAGTTTTGTTACAATTACAATTATTACCATTTAAATGTAGAAAATGTGTATTTAACCTATTTCCGACCACTACCCGATTTCGTTAAGATAACTACGAAATTTAGCATGAAGTTTTTTTTTTTTGCGACTGTTATAACAAATTAAAAAGATTTGGACACCTACATATTTTTGATTCCGAAATATAATGCTTCGAGAATTTCAGAAATCGTACCATTTTTAGCTCAAATTTAAAGCTATTTACCTTTGGAATACACCCATAATATAAAAATATATTTTCGAAAAGCAGATCTGAAAATATCGCCTTTTCACTACACCAACAATTTATTTGATACACCTGGCTTTAACACTCAATTCTGGACAGAGTATTTATATAAAAATTGATTTTTTCTCTTATCTTTTAGACAACATATTATCTTATAATAGCTGTGAAAAAATTCATCATCGACTGCATAATTAAATCATTAGGCGATGTTAAAGCTACTGATGCGAAGACGCAACAGCAGTCGTAAATGGGTTAAGCACACTCGAATAATAAAAACATGACTTTCTTTATTTTTATGCAACTTTCCACCAATTTTTTTATATTTCTGTGCAAAGTCGATTTAAAGAACGAAAAACTGAAATTTTATTTTTCGTTAAAATTGAAGCTCGATTGGTAAAAACAGATTTATACACCAAATAGGCCATAATTATTCAGAAACATTTTAATATTACCGAATTTAAAACTTATTCTTTTAATCAATATAATAAAATTGATCAATTATTTCTGTAAATCTTCGCTTACCTCAAATTTATATTTAACGATTCGATTAGAGAGCCGTTTCTCTGATGATGTTGGAAAAACTAAATAAGTAAACTAAAGCAAATATAAACTAACTATAAGAGTTTCCCTCTTCGTAATTTGCATTTATATAAATCATCCTAACCGGTCATGAATTAAGCATTTACTGTTGAATTATATTATTTCTGCCCAACGGTGCTCTCAAAATTTTTGAAAAATTATATTTGAAAACTTTTATAAATACTGATCTTTAAGAAAATGATAAAAATTAGCAATGCTTTTTAAAGATAGTTATTTAAATAAATTAAAAAGAGATAAACAAAATTCTCACATAACTAAGTATATTACAGTTTTATTTTTACAATGAAAATTAAAAAAATATCACCACATTTACAAGTTATTAATTATAAACGCACAAAAAACTATAATGAATAAGAAATTATAAAGTAACATAATTATGTATCAGTACTTTTTCTTCAATGTGCTAAATAAAAATCAAAACATTTTCAAAACAATTTCATATTTATGCAATTTATTCCATCAACATTATTTATATCTTTATGTTAGCAGACAAACTTTTAATAAAACCATTGCGTATCTTTCTCTACCGATGTGTACAGCTTGAAACACACCGAACTACTAACTAGTTTAATAAACTTATCAACATATGTTGCTAAAAAGTAGCGAACGTACCATGTCGTGGTGTGTTCGATGGTGACCACGATCAAACATCAAACTCAACATAGTTGTATGCCTTTGTGTTTATCAACATTCATATTGAGGCGAACATACACATATGCACTCCATATACAAATTATAACATGATGTTTAAGAAACACTTATGACGTTGGAATCATAGAAACTGTTCATATTTTTGCCTATAACTTTTCTCCTACTGAACCGATTTAGCCAATTTTTGGCAGTAATCTAAAGTGAATATAGATAGACATTTTGGCTAAGTTTTATTTAAATCCGTTAATTGCTTGTTGAAATATTATCAGTTCAAGTGTGGTTTGGGGGTTCTTTCAGATTTGGATATATAACTTTTTTTCTACTGAACCGATTTGGCTGGTTTGCAATCCCAAACAGCGTCTGGGAACAACAAATAACCTGAGTGATTTTCATTGGAATAGCTCAATTAGTTTGGACGTGAGAATGTTTTCAACAGACGGACAGACGGACAGACGGACATTGCTTAATTGACTCAGAATTTCATATGGTCCAAGAATATATATACTTTATGGGGTCTTAAACGATTCTTTCTAGGTGTTACACACGGAACGACAAACTTAGTATACCCTCTTTCACCACTAGTGGTGGTGGAGGGTATAATTATAAAATTTAAATAAACATAATTTAATAAAGATAATAATAAAAATAATGTTTAAAAAGTAAACAATTACCGAATTTTTATAAAATTTTTATTACATTAATCGTTACTGAACCTGTCCTCTTGGACCAGTCCTAGGACCTATCCTGTGACCTGTCCCAAGGGACTAATTAGCCACCTAAAATGACAAACCCATGTAAAAGTGACAGGTTCTTCTCATATAAAGTTCCAGAACTGGGACCGGTCACTAGCCCTGAGAACCTGTCACGGGACTAGTTTTGAACCGGTTCTCTTTACTCTAGGGATGGTACACCGTGGTATGCAAATATGGTATACTCACGTGTAGTATTTTTTAATAAAGGGAAAACAAAATTCATATGAAAAAACTTTAATAAAGTATGTTAGAAAATATTTTTTGCAAGAATCACAAAGAAAAATAGCGCTATGATATGGTATGCATTTTTCATAAGCCCAAACTAGCTCGCATTGCAGACAAGAGGCCCATGTCATTATAACTGAATCAACCCTATACGAGTTATTGCAGTATTTACAAGGCGTTACCTTAATGGGTGGATCTAACACATCCTCGTCGTCTGGTTTCCGAAAATTTTAACTTATAACTAATATGGTGTTTAATTAAAATAAATATTAAAATAAAAAAAATATTCACTAAATATACAATATCGTTTTATATATATTATTCTCTAAATAAATACTCACCATTTACTTTATAATTAGTTTACTGTAGTTTAAAACACTTGTTTTTCCAAAAAAAAAAAAAAAAAAAAAAAATAAAAAATTTTATCTGATTAGAAAAAAAGTCACAAAAGTTGACAACTTACTCACTGCATAACTTGCAAAAACCAAATAGATTTTTGCTTTCTTAATTATCTGAGAATATATGTTTATACTTTCAGAAACAAATCAACTATACCATATTACCCGAACTTACTCTACACAATTGTGTAGGGTATCATCGCGATTGACCAACCATATTTTCATTTTTTATTTTATTCACAAGTAACAGTTATGATATCTACAAGTTTTTGTTTGATTTTCAAACTAGTGTAAAAATAAAAACTGATAAATAATGAGAAGTTTCTTTGCGATTTAAACATTTTTGAAACATTTTGAATTAGAATCTCAATGTCTCAACAAAATTATGTTATCTAAATGCAAACTGAAGTATAAAGCTATTAAAATTAGATTTTTAATATTTTTTTGGAAGTTTATAGACCATACGCGGGTACACCCATCAACATTTTATGAGGCTAAGTGTGAGCATTATACCTTACATTTAGACAGGAATGAAATAATTGAAATAAAATTCGTGATAATAAGCAAAATATCTTAGATACCAAAATCAGTTTCTTAAAAAATTATAATTAAATAAAAAAAGTGCGAAAAACATCGTGTTTGAGGGACGATCAACAATTTAATACGATTTCAATTGGTTTGAAAATTGTTTGCAAATTTTTAGCATGCATTTTTTTTTTCCAAATTTTAATTTTGAACACATTTCCGTTTTTTTTTTAAGTATACACACCTGTTATTTGTTCTACAGTTCTAACGTCTAAAGATGGTCCTGCCAACCATAAAATTTTGCTTATTTTACCTGCTGATTGGTATGATATCATAAATTTAACATATTGTCTATTTTTTTCCAAATTTTAATTTTCGTCAAACAAAGCGGGCTATATAAACTCTTTATAACACACATTAAAATTAAATAAGACAAAAGGGGATAGATATGTATGTATTGGACATTATACATACATATGTACGTTAATTGATATTTGTTTAATTGAAAAAAAAAAAAAAAAAAAAAAACATTTCTTTTATCAAAAATTAAACAATAAATAAGAATCAGGGACTATAACTATAGAAAACAACTAGAAGTCCCTTTTCATTCGCTCAGCAGAAACAAATTAATCTTTTCACACATATAAATTAGTTCTATAGAAAATTCTATTAACACATACAAAGAGTTGGGTTTTTTTTACAGCTGAGTTAGGTTTTTTGAGAGTAAGATGGACTTCTTTGACTATAAGGCTTTATAAGGCATTTTAGGGAAGAAATTAAAAAAATATTATGGGCTAGATAATTACAATGCAACTTTTCAATATTCAATATTTAACCCATAAAAGGAACAAAATTATAAAATTTGTATATATTTTGCAAGATAATAATGATAATTATTATTAAAGATGATTTTTAGAAAAAAATGTGTTCAAAACAATTTTTACTAAATTTTTATACTTATGACATCTTAAAATACAAGCTTTGACAAAACAGTTTATCACTGCCACAGTTTTCAAAATAAAAAATAATAAAATTAATTTTACATGATTATAAATCCTCCTCTACATATACATACACCGATTTGGATAAAATTAAAAAAAAAAAAAAAAATACCAACCAAAACTTTAGTAACTTATAATGACCTCATTAATACTTTAAAATCAATGAGTTAATGAATGGTAGTGGGGTCAAACGCAAATTTTTTGGTAATAAATCTGTATCTCCTAAACTACTGGTTGGATTAAATTGAAATGTAGAAAAGAGTTGCAGGGGAGAACCTAAGCTTTGAGAAAAATCATCTTGCAGTCACCCTGTAGGGTGTCAAAATTGACTACCTCTAGAATGTAAGTTTAAAAAAATCTTAACTTTATACAAATGAAGTCCGATTTTAAAGATTTTTATATTTCTGTAAAGTGCTTGGCAAGATAAAGAAAAAATAAGCTTACTCACCCAAGTTATCTCTTACAGTTAAAAAGATATTTACACTTGAATTTTTGACTTTTTGCCTCGACTTTCTTTCGTTTTTCCTGAAGTATACCAAAATTCACCATTTTCGACCAATGCTTGATGCAAGTCCAAATCAGTTCAAAATTTCTACATTAGCCATTTATGAAGCTTTGTTTTTTGAAATATATTAAGAAAAAAAATGTTTCTTTAACGAAACTTTGAGAAAAAAGTGAATTCCAATTTCAGAGTGCTGACTTTGAATATTTTTCACGTCTAGATGCATTGAGATAATATATAGCAAATTACAAAATATTTTTAAAAAATTTTTACCTCATATACCTCAGGTCTTATTCCCGAAAAACGAAAGAAAGTCGATGTAAAAAAATCAAAAATTCAGTTAAATCAAAAATTTAACTGTAAGAGATAACTTGGGTGAGCAAGCTTATTTTTTCTTTATCTTGCCAAGCACTTTACAGAAAAACTTCCAGTATATAACGTCTGTTAATTTAAATTGAACTGAAATCTCTTAATTGTGATTTATCTTAACTAAGATATTTTTGTACTTACTATAGTGATACAGAAAGCTTTTTGTTAACTTGATTATGGATTAGTGGGTATTATTTTGTGTATAGCCATCTGTCACCATTTTACTGACCGTATGGTAAGCGGGAAGAAAACATAAAAAAAAAAAAAAAAATAAAAAATTACTGACTAATGGTAACCAGTTAAGTGATTGTGCCACTTCGTAGCCGTGAAGGTGATTGTGTGCGTCAAAAAATAGCCATCTTGTAGTCGTGGAGATGGCGATTGCCATTTTACTGACCCTTTGGTAGTGGTGGACGTGATTGTGTGTGCAAAAATGTGCCTCTACATAACCGCTGAGGTGGCAATAGATTTTATCCTAGGGTATGCCTGTGTTAAAGATACAAGTCACGTAGCTAATGAAGTTACTAGTGGTGCCCTAATGTACTCGGTTAAGAAACTGGTTCACAACAGTCACCAAAGACTACTGGGAAGTTATTCATGTATTCTGTGTGCTGCACAGTGGGGTCAAACGCAAATTTTTTGGTAATAAATCTGTATCTCGTAAACTACTGGTTGGATTAAATTGAAATGTATGGACAAGTTGTAGAGGAGGACTTAAGCTTTGAGAAAAATCATCTTTCAGTCACCCTGTTATAACAAAAGAAAATCTACAGGGTGTCAAAATTGACTACCTCGAGTATGTAAAAGTTTAAAAAAATCGTAACTTATACAAATGATGTCCGACTTTAAAGATTTTTATATTTCTATAAAGTGCTTGGCAAGATAAAGAAAAAATAAGCTTACTCTCCCAAGTTATCTCTTACAGTTAAAAAGATATTTACTAGTGTTTATAAAAAACCTACTTTTCATAAAACCGGTTTGACGGTTAACCGAAAATTGGGTAAAATTAAAAAAACCGGTTTTTAGGTTAACCGTCTACTTAAAAACCGGTTAAACCGACATTTTAATAATTGCTCTAATTTGTAGCTTAATAAAAATATTTTTGGTTAAAAAAAGTGTTTTTCAACTTATTGGTTAACCATGCACCAAATAATAAACATTGTTCTTTATAAATAGCGACTGATTTACATCGAAAGTTTATATGTAATACATTTTTTCAGCCTTTAGACTAGTTTTAATACAATTCATAAAAACAATTTTTTTGGCATCTTTTAGCACAGCTTTTGAAGCTTTATAATGATCTAAAATTATTCTATAAAGTATTTTTAATATTAGTTTTTTTTTCAATTTTTCTAATTTAAAGATAAAATTAAATTATCGAAATTTTAAAGCATCTCAACAAAAAGGAAGCTTCAGACCTAGGATAATATAATTTATATTATGATTTATTTCACCGCTTTTGAAGTTTTTCTCTTAAAGAAATGTTTATATATATATTTTTTAATGTAGTTAATAAAAATATCTGTATAAAATTGGTAAAATAATTAAAATTTTTTCTGCTAAAAAGAGATTTGTTTTTAATTTTTAGAAGAATTATTAATCATTTAAAAGTACATTTTCTGCACTTATTTAGTTCTACTTTTGAAGTTTTTATTTTTTTTCCAATTTCTTCTTCTTTCCAATATTTCTCTTAAGCTGTACACTAAGGGAAAAAATTCGATTCAAAATCAACAACGGTTGTGGTCACATTGGTAATTTACGGTAACAACTTTTTAATACCTTTCGTTAACAAATTTAATACAAAACATATGTAAATTTAAAATTTGATACCGAAATGGTTTCAACTTGGTGCCAATTAGGTATCGATTTTCAATAAGAATTGAACACGCAGTGTTTAATTTAAACACATATGGTGTAGATTCACTATTGACACAGAATGTTATCGTTTTCAACACGTATGTGATTGATATTTCTCTGGGTGTACATTAGTAGGTGTAATGTTATTTTCATCTTTTGGAAAATTTCATTCGCATGATATTAAAGTTTTTGTAAATTGAATGTTTAATTATCTATCTGATTTTATTATACATACAGTTCCAAAAAGTAATTATATCACCTGACTACTTGTTAACTCAAACACCAAGCATTTTTAGTAGTTTAAAAATATTTTCTTATATTTTAAATTCAGATAAAAGTAACAAAAGGAAATTTTTAAAACCGGTTAACCGACACAAAAAAAAAACCGGATAAACCGTTTAACCGAAATTGAATATTTCAAATTAACCGGTTCGCAAATAACCGAAATTTTAAGAAAAAACCGGTTTTTCGGTTAACCGATTAACCGTTTTATAAACACTAATATTTACACTTGCATTTATAAGTCCTGAGGTATCAAATATCATCAAAAAAATTAAAAAAGCTCGAGTGACATTTTTTTTTATTAATCGATAAAAAATTTAACTTTTTCCAAAATTCATCATTTTCGACCAATGCTTGATGTAGGGTGCAAGCCTAAATCAGTTCAAAATTTCTACATTAGCCATTTGTGAAGCCTTGTCTTTTGAAATATATAAAGAAAAAAATTTTTCTTTAAAGGAACTTTGAGAAAAAAAGTGAAGGAAATGTACTATATTTTTGTCAAAAATTACCATTTTTCATACCAATTTCAGAGAGCTGACTTTGAATATTTTGCACGTCTAGACGCATTAAGATAATCCAAAAATTCTTTGAAATAAATAGCAAATTACAAAATATTTTTAAAAAAATTTTACCTCATATACCTCAGGACTTATTCCCTAAAAACGAAAGAAAGTCTAGCCAAAAAATCAAAAATTCAAGTGTAAATATCTTTTTAACTGTAAGAGATAACTTGGGTGAGTAAGCTTATTTTTTCTTTATCTTGCCAAGCACTTTACAGAAATATAAAAATCTTTAAATTCGGACTTCATTTGTATAAGTTACGATTTTTTTAAACTTTTACATACTCGAGGTAGTCAATTTTGACACCCTGTAGATTTTCTTGTGTTATAACAGGGCAAGATGATTTTTCTCAAAGCCAACCAGTAGTTTAGGAGATACAGATTTATTACCAAAAAATTTGCGTTTGACCCCACTGTGTGCTGTTATGAATAATTGTTTTGGTATTAGTGAGAAACTTCCCAGCAGGAAAATATGTTAGTGCTTCCTCCCCTACAGGCCTTTGTGAATGCCGCCACACCTCACCGAATGAATTGTAAACACATTTTCCCAGCAGGAAAATATGTTTAAAATTCCTTTTTACCTTCTGTAAAAATTCCTTAAAGAATGCCTCGACTTCCTTTAAAAAGAAATCCGGTACTAATTCTTGTTTCCATTTCATTAGATGCGAAGTAGATGGTGTCACTCATCTACTACCTTTCTCATTACAAACATAAAAAATTTTAACTACGAGACTTACAAAGCTCAAACTCATTTAGAGCCCAAACACAACCAAACGGATTTCAATGTAGTTTTCCGCTCTAAGAGAGAAATGCAAATTAAATGAAGACGGCGTCCAGCAGCGGATTTCATATATACAGTGTCTCACTAAAGTATTTGAATTTTTTTAATTAATAATTAAAACGGTTTAATTACGTGATTTTAAAAAATTAATTCTAGATTTATTAACTAAATTGTGTTTGTCTATTTGTAAACTTTATAATGAAAAAAACTGCAATCAAAAATATTTCATTGTATCCAAGTTATTCCAGAAAGAGTATGAAAATTCATCGAATTTACCTCACAAAAGTATTTGAATTTTTATCACCTTTGTATTTAAAAATGTCAAACAAAATAAAAATAGGAGAAATTCGTGTATTTTTTATTAATAATAGGTCATAGGAATCACAATTAAATGTTTACTAATTTATTTCACCAATTTAGAGTAAAATTTTGGGGGATTTTTGGTCCAATTTTATATTTAATGGACTTAGAAGGTTGATTTAGGAAGAACACTCCTATTTTTCCTTTATAAATGACCAAAACAATAATTTTTTTTTGTCATTATAGTAAAAAAATAATAAGGTTTTAGTTCCTTATGAGTTTTTTTGTTAAAACCCCATATACGAAGGGTCCAAGTCGATAATTATGAGGCATGGCACCATTAAAAATAGAATACCTTAAATATTAAGCCCATTTTGGTACCCTTCCCGAAATATAGCTAATTATAAATTTGAAGGCTATAATACCTGACTTTCTGATATAGCTCCAATATATACCCCGACATAATTGTACTTGGGTTTATTTTTTTAATTACTTAGTCATATTACTTTTGGATCAATAACTTGCAGTCCAGAAATGTTGGAGCGAAAAATGTTCAACTTTATTTTCATCAACATAAGTAATATTAACAGAATAGTAAACTTTTTCGGGTATTTTTACCTTTTTATAGTTTCCCGTATACCTTGAAAGTCATATAGTTATGTATCTTAAAATATGCCTTTTGTCGCGTTTTACACTATGGCTCCAATGTCTCTGTGTTTTTGTAGCCGGTATCTAAATCTCAAATTTAATAACAGCTAATACCTACAGAAACACAATCTGAAAGTTTTGTTAAATTATGTGGACCAATACTTCAGTAAAATAGGCTCAATGTTGAACATTTTTTAATTTTTAACAACATAATAAAATTACGTACTCCGCTTGGAATGTCAATATTTAGAACTTTTGCAGTAAAAATTATTTTTCGAAGACATGAAAAAGTCAAGTTATATTTCCTAATAAAACAAATTAAATTTAAGAAATAATTTAGGAAAAATTACCCGATTATTCCAATTTTCCCTTTTGTAAGATACATGTAAAGAAACTTCGCTTAATTTCTCTAAAATTTTACCCCCCAAATTTATAAAAATAATTAGTAAACGCTTAACACTAATAATTAATAACAATTAATACAAAAAACATATCTTTTTTTTTGCCTTTTTGTATTTTGAGTATCTTCAAATATAAAAAAATTAAAAAATTCAAATACTTTTGTGAGGTACCTGAAATGACTGTACGTGTTATTTTTCTCAATTTCTCGGAAACGATTCAACATTTTGTGCTACTTTTTGCAGCATTTGATAGACAACTCAGGCAAAAAAATTCCATTCATAAAAAAAACATTATTTTTTATTTACCTACTTTTATAACTAAAAATAGCTAATTTTTTTATTTAAAAATTAAAATTCACTAACTTTTTTTATATTTTTTGTGTTTGGCAACAACAAAACTACATATATAAAAAATATTTATCTTCCTCTCTTAAATTCCATACATAAAAAAATATAAGGCAAATCTATCTATCTCTTTCTTTCTTATATAAATTTAATGTAAACCTATGTGATTTATTTTGCAACAACGGCAACACTGACAGAGAGGGAGAGTGAGAAAATGAGAGCTTTTGAGAATCCAAGGCTTATTTACTATTAGGTTAGAGCAATTCTACAACAAATACAACAATAAAAAAAGTTCTCTCATTTGTTTTCGTAAAATGTCAAATTTTGTACATTGAAACAATAACAAAAATTATATAAAAAATGTAAACAAAACACACATAGAAACAAACACCATATAAAAAAAAGATTTGACAGTCATCACACATAAAGAAAAAAAAAGTCAGCTGTGTTTTTAACTCTACCTAATAGTTAATATACCTTGTGAGAATCCGTTGTGAAATTAAAACAGATTTTAATTTCCAGCAGATTCCGCTGTGTTGTTTTAGTTGCCAAATCTTCATATAAAAAAAATAATCCGCTAGGTTGTGTTTGGGCTCTTAGTCTTGTTTTGAGTGTCGATAAAGAAGGTAGTCCGCATGTCTTTTTTTTATATATTTCATACTCTGTTTTAATAGCATTGAAAATATAAGAGAGCACATTTATTTAAGAGTCCTTGCCTTTTCGCTTCTTTTTGGAAGGGAGAAGAGAAGGCCTTGCCTCCAATGACACGCCGTGTAAAAAAGAAATAGTGTTGCAATGCGAGTGGCAGGCCTTGTAGATCCTAAATAAGGCATTTTAGAATGTATCTTTAGCCCTTCTATTTCCTACTGGGTTACTTTGCCTTTTATAATAATTCCTCAAACAATGCCTCGGCTTTCTTTAGAAAAACTCTCTCATTACGACAGACAAAAATTGTAATTGCGAGACTTAAGCGTGAATTAGTAGGTTGTTTATGTGACGTCTCCTCCCGAAGGAAACAGCTGATCGTTTATTTTGCTTGTATTGTAATGCTAACAATTATTGAAGCTTGACGTTGATGTGATGTGATGTCTGATTCTGTTGAAAACAGAATTTTCTTGCGTTGTTCCGTGACAGTTGTTAGCAGTGTTGCCAAACAATCACTTCTTTCTTACAAAAAAACAAATACTTAACGAAATAAAAAAGAAAAAGCACTAAATAAACGAAGAAATAAATGAACAAAAATAATTAAATACACAAACAATTAAATAGATAAATATTTGGCATGTTTAATTTCAATCAGAGTTGCATTTTTAGGTTTTTCTAGCAAATAAGTTATGGTAACTCTGTGTTTTTTCTAACAAATGGCAAAAACATATGTCACGTTATTAATTTTGGATAACTGCACAAAACTCTTCCCGTAAATAAACGGGACATCAACATCACATAAACAACCAACTAACCCGGCCTTTACAAAACTTACAATCATTTAGTCTTATTTTAAGTGTCGCACAGTGGTTCCAAAATGCTTTTTTTTTAAATAATTCAGTAACTGAAGAACCGTTAGAGGTATCTCAATAATTTTCTGCAACTTTTGAACCGTTAAATATATTTCAATGAAATTTCACGTAGTTATTACTGAGGTAGTTTCCAACTATTTTGGAGGAGCACAAGTTTCTAGGTGGTCTTGGGGCAGGTGGGAGGACCTTCGAAATGGGTCACCTCGGATATTATATAAGAAATAATTAAGAGAGTTTACCACTTTCAAAGGTTCTCCTTCTGCCCACATACCGTTATAAGGGGTCTCCGTCAGAAAATACTTTTTGGGTGTATACCTTACATATAGAGCTAAAAAACTAATTTTATCACTGAATAAATATTGCCACCTTTTTGAAAAAAAAAAAACCCAAAAAATGTAAAATTTTTTTAAAGTTCCAAATTTAGATTAATATAACTTTTTAACGGATTCATATAATTATATGATTCTTGCAGTAGTATTATTTAGAATTTTGTAAGGAATCTGGCAAACATTTTAGAAAAATTCTAAGGGAAAAATTAAGCTCGCCAAGTTTAAAAAACTAAAAAAAGGCGAGGTTAAAAATGAGGTAAAAATTTATTTCAACCCGAATATCTCTTAAACTAAAAGAGATAACCTACACATGTAAGCGTATTTTTTGTAGAAATTTACAAGGACTATCTATATATAAAATTTCTTTTCTGTCATATCATAAATGAATTTTTGGCGATTTTTTAAAAAAATTACATACCCGAGATGGGCGACTTTGGAGGGCCACCCACTTCCCTCCTGACCCGCTAGGGGTCTGTACTCCTCGAAATCAACTTGAAAACACCTCACGTGATATTTCGTTTCACGGGAAACTGGAATCAAAAATTCAATTTCCCGGGAATTACCGGGATTCCCGCGAATTTTCTTAAGCTTAAATTATAAGAAAAAATTACGATTTCTTATAAAGAATATTATTTTGTTCTATTCAATACCACAACATAAGATTATAAATCACAATTAAAGCGTGTGCCAAACGGTAGCAAAGTTCTGTGGAAAATTTAAATTTTCCTATGGTGAAAAAATTTTATAGTTTTGCTGCGCCAAATGAAAACTTTTACAAAATTTTACAAAACTTAAAAAAAAAAAAAATTAGTATATTTTAAAAAAATTATTTGTTTTATAGAGAAAATAAGCATTAAAAATCTCAAACAATTTCAAATAATTTTAATTTATTATTCATTTTACGGCTTTCAAATTTTTTTATTCTGTTGTCAAAAATTTATGTAGTCCTATGAGTTAGTGAAATTTTATTCACCTCATATACTTCAAAATTTTACTCTTCTACATACTTTGCTACCGTTTGGCACACACTCTAAATTAACAAAAAATTAAATAAAACTCCCATATTTTTTTTGAAAATCGGTCTAAATGCGAGTGCAGGAAGTGGGTTTTTATGCTAATGTTGCACCCTAGCTCTTGCAAGTTCGATAGCATGCCATTAACAAGCTCGACATGGTCGTCAGATTTCTTTTTGCCTAGGAAATTACTCATAACCAAAACTAATTCCAAGCTTTGGATTCGATTTCAGTCAATGATTTTATAGATGCTAAAATTTCAGAAGCTTCTTTCGATAAGTTAAGAACTCTTACTAAGTCATTTAGTTCTTTCTAATTAAATCGTTGAGGTTCTGAAAGGGTAAATTTTAAGTCTGGATCAGAGTCTTCACTTGATGTATTTTGTTCGGGTTCACAGAGATTTTGATCATCAGAAGAATTAGATGCGCTGATTAAAATTGGGGTCGTTGAGCGATTTCCAGGGTTAATTCCGTTTCTTTTCACAACGCAGAAGTAGTAGTCGTCATGATGGTTTCGATGTTCTTGCCAAATCACGGATGTTACCAACATTATTGCATCTCTTTTTCCACTGGACCATAACCGTATACATACCCCATATTTCTGGCATACAATATGAGGAACTCGTGGCTTGTCCTGATTATACAATTTTATTTCAAAGTATTGATAATGCGCAGTTTTCACAAAGTCCGATATATGTTCCCTATATTTTTCAAATATATGTATATTCACCACAAATATATCAAAAACAATCACACAACACAACATCTTCTTGATGAAGCCATATTGAAAACAACAAACATAAAAAATACGCGTCAAATTTAGATAAAAAATCACAGGAATGACTACCAATTTAAATTTAAAATTTTTTTTTTGCATAATAGGAACTTATTATATTTGATGAAATATAGTAAGTGCCTATTGTAAGCATAGTTGCCAGATAAATTTGGTGAAAAATCGTCAAATTTGGGGGAAAAAATTGTCAAAATCGTCATCAACATGAAAAACTACGTACATATTTTATATTTTAATGAACAGTTTTTATGCTTTTTCTGATGAAAAAAAAAATTTTTAATTGAAAAGAAATTAATAAAAATTACATTAATTTTATATTGGTGGCACATTATGAAAATAAAGTACACAGTACCTATTAAATTCTGATTATATACATACTTATTTAAATATACCTATTTTTGTGATTGTTCTTATTGCATTTTTACTAAAGTTTTAGAATCTTGTTACATATTTTGTCGTTTTCCCCTTTTTTAATCTTTAAACAATTATGCAACACTCCGATTATAAATTATACTTCTTTATTTTGTAGCCATTAATTATTTCATTAAATAATACATTTTTTCAATAAATTCTTTCCAATACAGTGCCGTAATTCGCCCAATTCAAAGTTTGTCACTATTGTTTATACGCGTTATACCAAATTTGCGTTAAATAAAAACTCGTATTTCAAATAATGGTTCAATAATAGAATCGCATTATAAAGAAATTGCGTATATGAACTATTGCGTGAATCGAGAGTATGTATGTAATTTTGTAAGACTTTCAAATCAAAATAAATTATTTATCTTGCCTTGTTATAAAAAAAACACTTATGAGTTCATCAAAAATGTCTGGACTCTTAGTTCGGCTATTTAAGTATTTTGCCATTTGTAGAGTTTATAAACATACGAGCAGTAAACCTGCTACTTCGTTAGCGGAAATTTTATATAAAAACCATACTATATAATAAATTTAAACTAAGATTCTTAGTTCCCTTGGGAACTTTTTTAATAATGTTGTTATGTCATCCATAAATAACAATATCTCTTTAATTTCAGGTTTATAATCTTAGAATAATGAAAAATAAGTATCAGAATTACGAAAAAGTATATTAGAATAAAGAAAAAGGACAACAAAATCCATTTAAAGGTTTCTGGTTCACTTAGGACCTTACATCTTCAATTTTATGTTTCTAAGGATGAAAATTGCAGAACATTCAAGAAGTACTATTAGAAGAACGAAAAAAGATACCTCAAAGTCCCTTCTTATGGATTCTCATTCATTTAGGACCACATATCTTTAATTTCATGTTTCTAGATTCAGAATTATAGAAAATTAAAAAAAGTAACATAGGAAGAACAAAAAAGTACCTTCTTATGGATTCCCATTCATTTAGGACCACATATCCTTATTTCATGTTTCTAGGTTTAATATTACCGAAAATTAAAAAAGTACCATTGGAAGAACAAAAAAGTATCACGAAGACCCCTCTTGTGAATTCTATCACACATAGGACCATGCATATTTAATTTCATGTTTCTACTTTAAATATTATAGAAAATTCAAAAAGTACCATTAGAAGAACAAAAAAGTACCACAAAGTCCCCTCTAATAAATTCTCATTCATTTAGGACCATATATCCTTAATTTCATGTTTCTAGGTTCATAATTATAGAAAATTCAAAAAGTACCATTAGAAGAACAAAAATGTACCACAAAGTCCCCTCCAATGAATTCTCATTCATTTAGGACCAAATATCTTTAATTTTATGTTTCTATGTTAAATATAATAGAAAATTCAAAAAGTACCATTAAAATAGCAAAAAAGTACCACAATGTCCCCTCTTATGGATTCTCATTAACTAAGGACCCCATATCCCTAATTTCATGTTTCTAGGTTCATAATTATAGAAAATTCAAAAAGTACCATTAGAAGAACGAAAAAGTACCACAAAGCCCCCCCTTGTGAATTCTTTCCAACATCGGACCGTGCGTATTTATTTTCATGTTTCTAAGTTAAATATTACAGAAAATGAAAAAAGTACCAATAGAAGAAGAAAAAAGTACCACAAAGTCCATCCTCTTGAATTTTTACCCACAGGACCACGTACCTTTAAGTACCACAAAGTCCACTCTTGTGAATTCCTATCTACATTTTCTTAATTTCATGTTTCTATGTTTAATGTAATTGAAAATTCATTATTAAGTTTGAATAAAATGTAATTTCCCACCTTTACCCCTTTTTTGGTACTTTTTTTCACCCATCGAAGTAACAAAAATTGTATTCCAATAAATTTCTAAATTGTAGTGGTATCCCATATTAAAATACTCATATGAATATTTCAATAAATATAAAAAAATGTTTTATGAAAAAAGTACCAAAAATAGGTACGATTTTTACCCCTTAAACGTTTGAATTTCTAAAAAGTACCAAATTTGTATTTCTCATTTTTTGATAAGTTATGAATATGACATAAATCTTATCTGTATGTTGATTGGTTTCAAAGATACATATGGTGCCAAAAAAAGTACCAAAATACAGTTTTTACCCGTTTTCTCCCTAAAACGGCCGATTTTCAAAAAAGTACCAGATACCTGTCCAATTATTTTTTAAATAAATAAAGATAACTATTCAACTTTTTTTGTATCTTTATTAGTTTGGGAGATAAAAAGTTACCGATTTTACCCGTTTTTACCCTTTTAAACATTCGAATTTCCAAAAATCCCGTCTTATTGGATCTATATGGTGGGAGACCTACCTGCGTTCCAAATTTCGTCTCTCTAGCTTCAGCCGTTTGGGCTGTGGGATGATGAATCAGTCAGTCAGTCAGTCACATTACTCTTTTATATATATGTATGTATAGATGTAATGAAAGCATAAATAATTGATTCGAATATAATATTATATTGGTTCCTATAAATCCTTTCTAATGAATGAACCATTTACATTAGCAGATTTAAGAAGATTTTTATTTTAATTGTTAATATTTTTGTACCAACCAGCGTTGCCATAACGGCATTTGAAGTGCAATTCTAGCACTTATTTTTCCGGTACTGCACTTTTTTCGAAAAAAAAGGTGGTAGCACCTTTTTTATCACCTTTTTATACTTTTTTATAAATAAAATGAATTTTTTAGCATTAAAAGTGCATTTCTAGCATTTATTTTTAGTTTTTGCACTTTAATTTTAATTTTGGATAAATAAAGCACAAAATAGCTAAAAATATCTTTGTATAGTTTACCGATCAAATTTTTTTAAGGTATGGTCAGACTAGTCAAAATGACGTAACTACTATAAAAATATTTTCTGAGTTCTCCATTTTAATGGAAACATTTTTTACTAGTTATTATTCATAGCTGACATTTTACCAAATTTTGAACGATGCTAATTTCTTTTACAAAACATATGCAATATCAAACAACTGTGCACAATTATTTGTAAAAGTAGTGGTTTCACAATTTTGGTCAAATATTTGACAAATGTGAACATAGTTTTAGGAAAATACCGATTATAAGGACAGCATACGAAAAAATAAAAGAAGTAAACCCATTCTCACAAAAAAGTACCCGAAATGCAATAAAAGCTCTTACATAGGGAATAAAATATTTTATCCAATACACGAATTAAAAAAGCCTTTTATCCTAAAAACTCTAAGAGATGAACCCAATATTTTTATAAGCTAAATTTTATATTCCAGTTCTTCATGCGCAGTGCTTATATTTCTATAAATTAATAGGGGTTTTCATTCAAACACATAAATGTCTCGTAAAGCTCATAAATATGATAAATATACAAGCTCGTAAAAAATTTGTCAAATTTTGTTTGAAAAATTATTTACACAACTTATAAATGTTTACGCTTCAATTTCAATGTGTAAACGAATTCGTAAACTTTTATATTTGAAGTCAGATTTGAAAAAAGAAAATTTTATTAATTTTAATTTTTTTTAGTTTTTTTTTGAAGCTCTGAGTTATATTAAAGTTATACCTCAGATTTTTTATTAAATAGTTTTTCACACCAAAAATAAAAAAAAATAAACCCTAATCTATGGTATAACTTTCATTATAAATAGTTTTAATTTAATTCTTAACAATATTTAACTTAAAAACTTAAAAATTAGTTTTAATTTAACATTTGAAAGACATTATTAATAATTTTAAGATGATAGGATTTTAAAATTACGTGAATTTTAAATTTCCCGTTTTCCTGGGAAAATAAAAAAAAAATTCCCGGGAATTCTCGACAGAAATTTTCCGGGAATTCCCGGGATTTCCCGGACCCCAAATCCTAATTGGGTCTTTTAATTTCCATAACAATTTGTATACGAACTCCATTTATCAAAAATATGTTACTTTTGAGTTTGTTAGAGTTTTCGGAATTTCGTGAAACTGAACATTAAATCGATATAGATATTCGAAGACTACTTGCATGGAAAATTTTAAGAAAATCGAAAAACACTCAGTAAATTTTTGGGCATTCTTTCATGGAATTGTCGATATTTTTATGTACTTTATGGTGTTTAAAAGGAATATTTGAATTAAGAATGCATACCGAGATTTCCCGGGAAATTTTAAATTTTTCATGCCCCTCATTCCCGGCCCTTAAAAATATTTCATCAGTAAATTTGTATGTATTTACAATTTATTACATGATTTGTATAGGATGAATCTATGGTATGAATGGAAAATTCAGTGGTATAGACAACATTAAAAACAAAATTCTTAATTGGCTTCCTAAAATAATTTTTTTTATTTCGCTTTTTTTATTTATTTAGTTATAATAAAAATTATACAAAAAAAAAAAAAAAAAAAAAAAAAAAATTAAGGCTTTCGGCTTAAATTTCTTAAAAATGTTAATAACACTGGTCGACAAAAAAAATCCTCCACGAAAGACGAATAGTTGAACTTGATGCATTTTGATGAGCTAAACACGAATCTGCTTTCAGTTTTTTTTCCATCAGGTCTGGATTTTTGTATGTACGATTGACACAAGTGATATACCAAAAGATGCGGACTAAAAATATCTTCAAATCACCCAAACTTAATTTTTTTATCTGCTCAATAGTTTCGAAGTTATTTTGAAATAAGTGTTCAAAAAAATCTTTTTCATGGAAAACTTTTTTTTTAGATTAGAAAAAACAAATTAGTTTATCATCTTTATTTTAATGCTGGTAATGCTGCGAATAAAATAAGTTATGTATCTTCAAAATTGATGCACGAATCTTTATTCACAGTTAAGTAAAAATACCAATGTTACATACAATTGAGTGGGCAAAAAAAAAAAAAATTTATTTTTTATTTTTTCTTGAAACAAAAATAGGTGGACTAGGTGGATTTTGACGAGATAAAAAATAATCTGCATTCACTTTTTTTCTATCACGTACTGTTTTTTTTTATGGGCATGACTAATGTCATCACCTTATTCAGTTGTCACTCTATAAAATTCGATAATGGTTTGTCAAATTTAAACTATAACTCAAGAACCGTTTACACTATTTTGATAAATGATATATCAAAAGATGCATACGAAAATTGTCTTCAGTGTTTGCCAACAATATTTTTTATTCGCTCAAGAATTTCAGATTTATGAAGCAAAATTTTCACGATTTTTCAAAAAAAAAAAAAAAAAACAAGCGCGAATCTTATATTCTATATACCCATGAATTTTTCGTTACATGGGAGATGTTTTCGAGTTTATATCGATCCCCGAACTATCCGTACAAAATTTCGTTATCGTACATGCTTTTATTTCAGAGATATCAGCAGAAAGGTATGAAATGAAGCTACAACGGACACCCTGTGTTTCCAGTATTTTGCCCATAACTTTTTGGTTTATTAATCGATTTTCAAACCTAAACAAACCTTATATAAGAAAAATATTTGAGTCAAATTTCGTCCCTCTACGTTGTCCCGTTCGAGCCCTATCCTGCTTTCAACAGACAGACAAACGGTCAGACAGACGGACATAGCTAGATCGACTCAAAATCGGAGCAGGATCCAGAAAATATATACATTATGGGGTCTTAAACGATTCCTTCAACATGTTACACACGGAATGACAAAATCAATCTTTTTGATGGTGGGTAAAAAAAAAAAATTTAATTTTTTCGCTACTAATTACCGAATAACTACGGAAATATTAACTGAACAAAAAATTATGTAAATTCAGCTCAAAGACAATTTAAGTCGTTTAATATATCTTAATAGGATAAATCGTTCCCGAGTTATACAAGTGTGACTGCCATAAAAAAATCGATACGTGATAGAAAAAAATAAAAGCTTATTCTTATTAAGCACGTTAAATTCCATCTAATCAACTTATTTTTTTTATTTTATTTTTATTGCCCACTAGTGTATTTTCACTTTACTGTAGGTATGAATGGGTATCATAACTTAATTGTGAATGCAATCAAGATTTGTGCATAAATTTATATGATACGTGGCTTTATTTACTCGTAGTTTTGCTAGATTTGAGATAAAGATGATAAACTGAAACATTTTTGATGTTTTTACTTTTAAAAAGAAGTTTTAGTAAAAAAAAGAAATCTTGAATTTAGCATGAAAAAAATTTTTCGGACACTTATTTCGAAATACGTCCTAAACTATTGAGCAGATAAAAATTTGTTAATAGAACGACTTAAAGCCAATTTTCTAGTCCACATATTTTTTTTTTGAAGGAGCACGAAAAAAATTAAATAAATTTCGATTTATTTAATGCTGTAATTCAATTTTTATGACTGTTATAAATCTCCTGTTTCTTTAAAAGAAAACAATAGAAGAATAAAGATAAAAAGAGAACAAAAGGTTCAAATACAAACGTCTAATTTAGTTTAACTTTAAATTTTAAATTTTTACTTCAACTCTCTTTAGATATTTCCCTTGGTTTGTATAAACTATAAATGATTTTATTAAATAAAATTTCAATTTTGATTTTTAAAATAAATTCAAATCAAATAAATTCAAAATTGCCGTACAGAAACTGATATCAAAGGTACAGAATAATAAATGGCTTTTTAAAAGTATTTGTCCACTATTTAAGATTTACAATAAAAATTTAAAAAATTTAAATTGTGTTTGTTGTTGCAATTTGCAGAAAGTATTCGAAAAAAAGACAATAATTTATACAAAAAGACAAATATTGCTATTAACAAAAAGAAAAATAAATATCTACGTTTTTTTTTTTTTTTTGCTTTAATTTTTTTTCTTTTATGTATTTTTTACAACACTAATTTGTTTTAGCAAGAAATAAATCAATAAATTTGAACTTGAACTTACTGTCTGGCTGTCTCCTTAACTGTTTATTTTAATATGTTTATGTAGAAATTATTTATAATGTCCTTGAGTTTTATTTTTTTTTGCTAGAAAAGTATTTGGTTTTATATCTATATCAAAATTGTAACAATACTATTGTTACTACTATTTGTCCTATGTATTCAAATCTCTAGGGTATTTTGTCCATAAAAAATAACAAAAGTAAATTTTAACACGTAATGGCACGTGTAAAAAATTTCGCGTAAAAATGTCATATTTCGCATAAAAATGTCATATACATCCCTGAAAAAAAAAACGATCAAGAGCTTCCAAAAAAGAACATTTTCACCACTTCAAAAGTGGAACAAAGTGCATATTTTGAACTTTTTTGGGAGTTCTTAATAATTACTTCAAAAAAAGTGAAAATAAATGAATTTTTAGCAGGAAAAAAGATTAATGATTTCTAAGAAAATTAAAATTTTACAAATTTTAAAGCATTTTTATTCTTTTAATAAGGTTAAAGCGGAATTTTTGTTAAAAAAATTTATAAACATAGTTTTAAGAGAAGTACTTCAAAATAAATGAACAAGAAGTATAAAAGAAGAACATTCTACCAATGACAACCATGGGTTAAAAAAAGAACTTCAGCAGGTCTTTTTCACCACTAAGTAGACTGGGGCAGTTTCAGCACCTTTTTTTAAAGGTCTGAATCTAAGAATGTATTCGATAGATTTAAAAATGTTATAGCTTGTTGTTATCCTTGGATATAATATATTGGTACAAAATTTTATAAATACTTAGTATTGGTTACTTATTTTTGGGAATTAGTAGAAAAATCATTTTTGCTGAATGTGCCCCACGCCGGGATAGCTGAGGCATTTGACGGAGTACACTCGTCTATCATATTCTTAAAGACAATTGGATAGAAAATTTCATTTAAAGATAGAATAACGTGTTGGTTATGAGTAACGTGACCAGACATCCCGCTTTTGGCGGGATTATCTCGCTTTTCAAACTTCGATCCTGCGTAAAATATTTTTCCCGCTTTTTTTAAAGAAATCCCGCTTTTTAACTCTAACAATTACTTATTCGATTTCCTTATTTGTGTTTTTTATAACATTCTTACCAATATTTAAATATAAATAAAAATTATTTTTTCCACTGGAAAGTTGATAATTTTTTACAAATCGTTTTTCACAATTAAAAGTTTTAAACTTTTTGTTACGATGATCGTCGTCTCTACTGATTGATCTTAAATGTATTTGTTATTTTGATGACTTCGATGCAGAAAGACCTCCCAAACAAAACGCTTCTAAGCAGAATTCGGACAAAATACGATAATTTAAAAATTTTTTGACATATTTTTTTAGTTCTTCACCAGTCGCAGCATTGACAAATGAGTTCACCTTAGTAACTTAACTCATTATTTAAGTTGCTACTGATGCCATTAGAGACAACTAGTTACTATATATTCTTCCAATAGGGTCTTATATAATTAATTACTATAATATTAATCTGCTCAATAGTTACACAACTAGTTACATTTAATGCAGAGAAAATCTAACTGTTGACACAAAACAAACTCTAGGTATTGCAGACGGGATGTCGATGTTGGTGTTGCGTTGAAAAGCACGTCGTTCGGTAACTATATGTTGTTACCAAGTTTTAGCTGGGAGTGATTGAGTCTGATATATATTTTCTAAAAAAGTTTCGAAATTTTCTACAAAAATATCTTTAAAACTTTCACTATTTTAAGAATGTTAGAATAAAATATAAATATGTATATTTTTGGAAAAATAAATTTCATTCTTTCAGAGATTTTCAGATTTAAAAACTCATTCTGGGAAAACATCTGTATGGGGGCTATTTAAATAATTTTTATCAATTTTATTTAGCGAAATGTGCCATTTCAAAAAGATGTTTTGACCCGAACTTTGAGACAAGGTTAACATGGATAATACAACATGGACAAACAATATAAACTACATATGTGCCTTTGTTTCAGATTGGATAGACTTTTTTTATTTCTTATGTATAAATTGTTAGTTCCCTGCGGGAAATTTGTGACAATTGCAGTAATGGTCCGGTTCCTCTGTACCAGATGAGTACCAATTGACACCTAACTCGTCACCAAAGTTCCAACTGAGAACCAGTTGACACAAACAAACTCACTATTTAACAGTTGAGAGTTAATTTATAACATGCTCGTTAAGTGTGCAATGAAGACTATAGAACATAACATACGTCAGATGAACATGGGTTCGAGCCGGGGTGCCGCCATCGACATTAACGAAAAATTATAAAATTAAAATAAACATAATTTAATAAAGATAATAATAAAAGTAATGTTTAAAAAGTAAACAATTACCGAATTTTTATAAAATTTTTATTACATTAATCGTTACTGAACCTGTCCTCTTGGACCTGTCCTAGGACCTATCCTGTGACCTGTCCCAAGGGGCTAATTAGTCACCTCCAATGACAACTCCATGTAAAAGTGACAGGTTCTTCTCATATAAAGTTCCGGAACTGGGACCGGTCACTAGCCCTGAGAACCTGTCACGTGACTAGTTTTGAACCGGTTCTCTTTACTGTAGGGTTAGTCTTATAGAAAACATTATGTTAATGATTTTATTTTAACTGAATGTTAGTGTTTAACTTGTTTAATTGTTAACGGGCGTAAGAATTATTTAAGAAAAAATCTTGCTATCACGTTTTTTTTTATATCTGAATTTGAAATTAACTAGGAAATTTTTTGAAAACACGTTAAAAATATAATTTTTAATGTTTCAATTTGTAGGGATATATTTACTTAATTTGTTTACTAATCAGTTTGTAACGTTTCAAGTGGGTTGTGACTAGGGTTTGGGAATTCCCGGAAATTTTTCATCGGGAATTCCCGGGAATTTTTTTCCAATTTTCCCGGGAAAACGGGAAATTTAATATTCAAGTAGTTTTATAATCCTATAGCAAAAAGTGTTACTGTTTATATCACCTCAGTGAAAATTTTACATTCATTTAAATATACTACTTACTAAAGGCATTTTTAGATGTTAATAATATTAATATAAAATTCGATTCAAGTTATATTTTATTATTGAAAAACATTTCATCGGTGCGCTGATGAAGTCCTATTTTATATATACTTTTCACTTGGAAAAAAAAAACGTTTTATTTTTGTCAATTCACATTACGAATACACGAGTTTTTAACTAGGTTTTTAAGCTGTGTAAATAATTTTGAAATATGTACAAAAATTAAATATGTAAACATTTTTTATATGAAAAATAGATAAGAAATTTTCTTTTAACATCAGAAATAAATGCCGCTACTTTTTAAAAAATTATTACAATTCT
The DNA here is from genome assembly GCA_951394005.1 of Protophormia terraenovae. Taxonomy (NCBI): domain Eukaryota; kingdom Metazoa; phylum Arthropoda; class Insecta; order Diptera; family Calliphoridae; genus Protophormia; species Protophormia terraenovae. Next base: position 59,577,358 of record OX596075.1, on the reverse strand, counting down.
ACTTTTAAAATGTGTAAATATATTTGACTACGAATGTATTTTTCAAAAGTATTCGTCTTGAAATGATTAACAATGTTTTTGAAATGTTAAATGAAAAATAATTTTTATCAGATTTCCGAACACTATATCATTGGACCTCAAAATATTGTTGGGAACCAATTTTAAAAGTGTTTTAGAATTGTGTTTTAAAACGAATCAATACGATAAGAAAAACCATTTATACTAATATTTATGCCATAGATTAGGGTTTATCTTTTTAAAATTTTTAGCGCGAAAAGTATTTAACCTAAAAATCTGAAGTATACAGTTTTTAATTAAATATTAGAAATACTAATTTTTCATTCCATAACACCATTCACAAAAGCATACTTCTACTGACTCAATTTATAAAGAAGTCATTGAATTTTTTTTTAATTCAAATTTTCTGCAAAATGAATGGAAATATTCATATTTTTTATTTATTTTATGTCTATTTTTTTCATCATATTTTATTTTTTAAAAAGTTTGTTCCCGTACTTTTTGGATAAAATTAGAAAAGCCTGATGTTTCTCTCAAAAATGTACAAAAAACTATTTGTTTAGCCATAAAGAAAACTCCAAACTATTTGGAAATTCATCAGTGAATGTTATTTTATTTTTTAGTGTATATGAACGTTCTTAATTTTTTTAATTGAAACTTTCTTCTTAGTAACAAGAACAAAATATGTTTTATTTATTTTCATTCAAAGTTTTTATTTATATATTTTTATTTTTTGTTTATTTGACAATTTACTAAGTCTATTCAAAGAAATAGTCTGGGCTTTTTCGTGCAAGAAGTTGAACATTATTCTCTCAAAATCACTCTTATTTCCTAATTTTCGAATACGGGAACACTTTTCGGTAAAATAGGGATCCTGCATGCTCCCAATTTAGAGTACAGGAACAAAGTTAATATTTTACTAAATGAATAAAAAAATATTTTCTAAAGCTAATTCGTAATAGATTTGAATAGAAGAAAATTTTAATGATTCAAAATATTTTTTAAGCTTGAATTGTATAATTGGTAGTGAATTCTTTAAGCAATTAATTCTTGTGAAGTCAAAGAATTTAAGTCTATGAATTAAATTGTTATGAATGCTTTAAAGAAATAACTGGGAAAATAAATTTAATTCGATTTTGAAAAGTGAATTAAAGAATTAAACCTTTGGAACCTCTTCTTACAATAGGCACTTATTTTATTTGAAATGTTTAAAATTGTTTAAATTTTTAATTAGAAGTCATACTTCAATATTATTTTTTTTATGTAAAAAAAATAATACTTTGTATTAATACAAAAATTATTTAAAATGTCTTAAAGCAAATTTCGGCACATTATTTTATTTTTATACCCTTCACCACAGGTGTAAAGGGTATATATAAGTTTGTCATTCCGTTTGTAATTTCCACAATTTTCGTCGGAGAGCAAAAAAGTTTATATTTTCGGAATCCTTGTAAGAAGCGATGACGATTGGACCATGTCCGTCCGTCCGTCCGTGTGTCGGTTGAAATGGCGTTTATGAAGCCCACCGATAACTGACATATATAATATGTATGTCAAACGATCGGAAATGCTTTCGAGAATTTTGCTATTGGAATTCAGCAAGATAGGTTCATACAATGCGGAGATATGTTCAAAAAACCGGTTTTTTGAACCGGTTTTCCAGTTTTTGAAGCCTCTGTATACACTACAGACTTCGTTTTTACAAAGAATTCTCGGACATTTTTTCTGAATTTTTGTTCTGAAAAAATGAAATAAATCGGTTCAGTAATAACTGAGATATCGGACAAAACGCATTTTTTATTTTTTGAAGCCTTGGTTTAAGCTATAGATTTTTATTTTTATACAGATCGGTCACAAATATTTTTATAAAATTTCAGTTTTTTGAATCAGGAAGATCGGTTTATAAATGGTGGAGATATGCTTTTAGTTTCTGAAGCCTCTGCATATACCAGGGACTTCGAATTTTTAAAGGGGGCTCGAAAATTATTTTTTGAATTTTTGTTCTGAAAAAATTAAATAAATCGGTTCAGTAATAACTGAGATATCGGGGAAAACGAATTTTTTATTTTTGAAGCCCTTGTTCAAGCTATAAATTTTTATTTTTATATAGATCAGTCATAAATATTTTTATAAAATTTCGGTTTTTTTAATAAACCAAATTCGTTCATAATCAACAGAGTTATGGCCCAAAAACAAATCTGTTAAGAATATAAATACACCAACAAACATGTATATTAAGCATTGTAATGACTATTAGTGACGTTTTTTGTTTTTTGTATAGACAAGTAGTTTAGTTAGCAACAGCAGTAATATAATGAATAACAGTGTTGTTGTTGTTCTTTGTGTATTCAGTCAGTTTGTACATACAAAAATAAATATATATGGAATTGTTGTTGTTTCTTTTTTAAAAGCAAAGCCTGTTATGATTATTTTTTTTTTTTTTCATATTCAAATTTTCGTAGTTTGAAAAAAATTTAGATTTAGAAAATATGCAAGCATACGTTAAGGCGAAAATTTTATTAATTGTCGGTAATATGGTAATATGATGTCGATAAGATGGTAAGATGGTAATATGGTGAAGGGTATCAAAGATTCGGCACAGCCGAATCTTTTTTCAATTTCATTAGTTCTATTTGTGGTCAATCCTGTTCATTTTTTTGTTTTTAATTTTTTAAAAAATATTTTAATAAAGAAAATGAAAAATGTGACATTTAATAATATATTTTTTGATATGTATTATAGAAAATGAAACTCTCGTATTAATACAAAGTATTATAGTATAAAACCACCTGAACTAATCGTAAATTTGATTTATAATGTTGTTTTAAAGTATTGAATAGAAAAAATAAAATTTTTCATATGAAATCATTTCTTTTTTCTTATAATAAAAATTTCCCGGGATTCCCGGGAAATCGAATTTTTTATTCCCGTTTCCCGGGAAACAAAATATCACGGGAAACCCCAAACCCTAGTTGTGACCCAAGAGCTTGCGAGAACAGATGATTTAGTTTTATAATTGATATATATATAAAGAAAATCCCTCGTTTTTTAAACAATTTTTCAAAATCCCGCTTTTTCCATATAATTTTGTTCATAATCCCGCTTTTTAGTCTTCGGGTCCCGCTTTTTGGCAAAAACCCTCTGGTCACATTAGTTATGAGCCAAGAAAGTATTCATTTATTAGCTGGATAAAAATAATGAAAAATGAAATTGAAAAAAGATTCGGCTGTGCCGAATCTTTGATACCCTTCACCATATTACCATCTTACTATCTTATCGACATCATATTACCATATTACCGACAAATAATAAAATTTTCGCCTTAACGTATGCTTTCATATTTTCACATATTTAAATCTGAATTTTTTTCAAACTACGAAAATTTGAATAATAAAAAAAAAAAAACAATCATAGCAGGCTTTGCTTTTAAAAAATAAACAACAACAATTCCATATTTATTTATTTTTTTATGTGTGTATATACAAACTGACTGCATATACAAAGAACAACAACAACACTGTTATTCATTATATTACTTCTGTTGCTAACTAAACTACTTGTCTTATAGGCAAAAACGTCACTAATAGTCATTACAATGCTTAATATACATGTTTGTGTATGTATTTATGTATATTCTTAACAGATATGTTTTAGTTTTAAAAAATAAACAACAATTCCATATCTATTTATTTTTGTACAGACTGCATATACAAAGAACAACAACAACACTGTTATTCATTATATGACTGCTGTTTCTAACTAAACTACTTGTCTATACAAAAAACAAAAAACGTCACTAATAGTCATTACAATGCTTAATATACATGTTTGTGTGTGTATTTATATTCTTAACAGATTTATTTTTGGTCCATAACTCTGTTGATTCTGAACGAATTTGGTTTATTAAAAAAAACGAAGTTTTATAAAAACATTTATGACTGATCTATATAAAAATAAAAATCTGTAGCTTGAACAAGGGCTTCAAAAATAAAAAATTCGTTTTCCCCGATATCTCAGTTATTACTGAACCGATTTATTTCATTTTTTCAGAACAAAAATTCAGAAAATAATTTCCGATCCCCCTTTAAAAATTCGAAGTCCCTGGTATATGCAGAGGCTTCAGAAACTAAAAAACCGGTTCCAAAAACCGGTTTTTAAAGCATATCTCCGCCATTTACAAACCGATCCTGCTGATTCAAAAAACCGAAATTTTTAAAAAATATTTGTGACCGATCTGTATAAAAATAAAAATCTATTGCTTAAACCAGGGCTTCAAAAAATAAAAAATGCGTTTTGTCCGATATCTCAGTTATTACTGAACCGATTTATTTCATTTTTTCAGAACAAAAATTCAGAAAAAAATGTCCGAGAATTCTTTGTAAAAACGAAGTCCGTAGTGTATACAGAGGCTTCAGAAACTGGAAAACCGGTTCTAAAAACCGGTTTTTTTAACATATCTCCGCATTGTATGAACCGATCTTGCTGAATTCCAATAGCAAAATTCTCGAAAGCATTTCCGATCGTTTGATATATATATTATATATGTCAGTTATCGGTGGGCTTCATAAACGCCATTTCAACCGACACACGGACGGACGGACGGACGGACATGGTCCTATCGTCATCATTTCTTACAAGGATCCCGAAAATTTCAACTTTTTTGCTCTCCGACGAAAATTGTGGGAATTACAAACGGAATGACAAACTTATATATACCCTTTACACCTTTGGTGAAGGGTATAATAAACATATTTCTTTAACCCTTAAAACAAAACACAAAAAGATTGCTTATTAAATAACTATCTCGTTTTTTATGTGAGATTCAATTGTTTAGTGTTTAATATTGTAATTTCTACTGGCGGACGTTGGAGTCTTAATACCACGCAAAACATCAGACATTCAACAGATGCCGAATGTTCCCAGATTTAAAACGCTGAATCTACCCCGAAAGCACTACTTACACTCTTTTCTTTTTTCAGTTAATCTCCAACAAAGATTTGGCTTTCACTTATTTTTTAGGAAAATAGCACAATTCTTAATGTTACTTTGTGAATTCTGTTTTAAATATTGAAAAATTTCAAATACAAAATACTTCAAAATTAGAGTCAAAATATTACAAAAACACTTGCAAAAATACTAAAACACCTGCATCTAAGTCAGTTGGTAAGCTATAGATGACAAACTTCGTGTGAGTAATTTATTAAGCTTTTTGATACATTTACATAAATAGTGATGCACAATGGTTGTTGCTACCCCAAAGTCGAAGCTGCCCCAGTCACCCCTACTTTCTTCCAATGACAACACAATGTTAAATTCATGACTTTTTCAGCTCTTTTTCAGTTCCTTTTTTTGCTGGGATATTCTGTCCCCTTTGATAATTTTAGGCACGTTTAAGTGGTTATTTTCGTACAATGTTGGAGCTTCCTTATGAAGCTACAAACAATGTAATACCGTCACCGAAGGGTTTCGAAAAAGGCGATCATTAGCCAACGCTTATAGAATTTTTTAGTTCTACAAGTAAATTACATTCCCATAGTATAATTATAAAGTATACTCGTAAGAACAGCTTTTTTACAATTTTTTCATTGGTAAACCCGCGGTTCTGTCAAATTGTCTTTTATTCATATTTTACAAAATATTTTACACTAACAAAATACAAGCAATTGTTGTTTTTGTAGATGTGCGAACACTTTATTATTATATTATGTTACATTCCATGAATGTAAATGCAAATACGACATTGTTTTATGGTACATACCTTTTAAATAAGAATGACAATATTGCTTATTCATTCGAGTTTATTAGTTACTAGTTTAAGCAATATACTAGTTTAAGCAATATATCAAATTTCCCTGTCTCAGTACATTTATAATCCTGTTTTAAATCATCTAATGCAAAGATTACTGACCTATTTGAGTCTCAATTGCTCAACTAATGAGTGTAGTGATAATTATACAGTAGCTTTAAATCCGGAATCCCGAGAAGTCGAATCATTTTCCAAAAAGTCCGTATTACAAACGGAATGATAGACTCAATATACCTCCCATCTATTTTTATGGAGGGTATACAAATTTATTTTTAAATAATTTTTTTTGTGATTTAAAATTCCCGAAAAATTTCGGGTTACCGAAAACGGAATTTTGGGATTTCGAAAAATCAATTTCAATTCTATATCCACTTATTCGGTAATGTTGGTTGGGTTATTTTATGTACGTTTTTAATGAAATTCAATTAGAAACGTTTATTAATCTATAAATAATATAAAATTAATAGTGAATAGAAAAACACACATACATAGATATTTATTAAAGCAATTAATAAACGTAGTTAAATGTATTTATTTTTATTATTAGAACAAAATGTAGACTTTATTAGATCAAGGAATAGTTTTAAGTATGTCAATTGAATATACATACATACATACATACATAACAGCATACAGTGACCAAAAAAAAAAAAAAAACTATGCGACATAAGCTAGCTAATTTAATTTAAAAAAAATAATACAATTTTTTTAGAATTTTTAAGTAAAAAAATGGTTTAAAGTAGAAAGACAAATTTATCAAATCTGCATAAATTTAAAAGTTAATTAAAAAAGACGTTTATATAAAGATATTGAAATTCAAGGCAAAAAAAAAAAAAAGTATTCGACATCATATATTATGCTTTGAAAAATCACAAAAATTAAATTTTTAATTAACAAGTTTATATTCACTTTATAACTTCTTTAAGGCGTTTGGATATAGGTTTGACAAGAATTTTATTATATTAAGGTTCAATTTTGTTTCATTGCACTTACAATCTTAATTTAATACCATTTTTATTCGTGAAATTCAAATATTTTTATATTTTTTTAAATAAAAACTCCACAAATGTTCATTTAGTTTGATATCTGGTGATTACAATAGTTTTTTTATATTATTTTCGTGCAGTTATAGAGAAAGCTAAGCTTTATTATTGTGACAGAATGCTTTAACAAAAAAATATAAGAAATCGAGAAAGATATAGTCGGTCAAGACCGACCATATGATAAACTGTATTGTATATGTGCATCAAAACTCGTGGAGGGGACTTACACCTGTGGCCAATTATGGACCGATACTTTTACTAAGTGTAAAATATACGAAAACATAATATTTCGTTGATACTAACATTTATATGATATTATGCACTTTTGGGCGATTTCCGAAGTGGTCTTTATATGGGAGCTATGGTAAATTATGAACCGATCTACATAAAATTTGGCACAATGATTTAAACTTATATGTATATAACTTTATACTATCATTTTTATGGGATTTATGCACGTTAATGTGATGTTTATATGGGAGCTATGATCAATTGCGAACCGATCTTCATGAAATTTAGTACAAAGATTGATACAAAACTTCCTTGCACCGAATTTCTTTAATTTCAATAGACTTCGTTCTTGTATCATAAAAGTCCCACGTGCCAAATTTCGTTGAAATATCTTCAAAATTGTGACCTGTACATCGTTAAATCGATTTAAAAAGAGATTCCGAGTCGATTGGTATACTTTAAGGTGGGTGTTGAATAAATTTTCTTATGCGTTACTAACATCAGCACAAACGCATAATACCCCAACCACCTATGGTGGTGTAGGGTATAATTAATATAGTTATCAGAAATTGACAAATAAACAACTTGTCGAATACTTTTTTTTATGCCCACCATGTGTGTAACATGTCGAAGGAATCATTTAAGACCCCACAAAGTATATATTTTCTGGGTCCTGGTTAGATTCTGAGTCGATCTAGCTATGTCCGTCTGTTGAAAGCAGGATAGGGCCCGAACGGGACAATGTAGGGGGACGAAATTTGGCACAAATATTTTTCTTATATAAGGTGTGTTTGGGATTGAAAATGGGTAAAATCGGTTAATAAACAAAAAAGGTATGGGCTAAAAACTAGAAACACAGGGTGTACGTTTCATACTTTTCTGCTGATATCTCTTAAACAAAAGCATGTACGACAACGAAATTTTGTATAAATAGTTCGGGGGTTGATATAAACTTGGAAACCAAAAATGGGAGTGGTCCGCCCACCTCCCATATAAGGTGAAATTTCAACGAAATTGTGTTCAAATAGTTCAACGACCAATGTAAACTCGGAAACAAAAAATGGGCGTGGTCCGCCCACTTTATCAGCCTTCTTCCATATAACGTAAAAGTTGAAAAAGTTGATGGTGGGTATATAGATTCGGCCGAGCCGAATATAACATTCGCGCTTGTTGCGTTTGAATTCGTATACTGTTGAAAAGTTGTATGTATTTGTGTTTGTTTCCCTAATGACTTAACCTGATATATCCCGTTTGACCACAAAATTCGATAAAGATATCACCTTCGAATAAATCACGAACATTTCTTTAACAAAACCTTCGAGAACGACTATCGAAGGCGTTTCGAGAATGAACTCGTAGAGTTCACCTGTCGTTCAGTTTGTGGCAGCAAATCGATCGATATCGAAGGTTCGTTTATGATATCTATATCGGATAATAAGTGATATCATTAGCGAAACGGAAAAATATTCGTTTTCGATATCGAAAATTGTTCGATATCGATATTACTGACAAATCGTTGGCAATAGTTCTATTGTGTTTCATTTTCATTTTGTTTTCCATTTAAAATTAAAAGCTCTTTTAATTTTTAAAGCAATTTTTTATTTTGAACTTAATAAAACAAATATTCAAAAATACATTTTAATGTCAACTTTCTAATACAATTAGAACATAGTGATACATGTCGATGGTCCCATAGGAAGTCTCAATAATATTAGTTTTTCTGTTGCCCAAATCCACAGTTTTTTGGTCAAAGTTTACTGAATTAATCTGCAAGAAAAAAAGTATCATTTAGATAAATATGTTATTTAGCGAATGTCTTTAGACATGTAGCAATGTTACTTACCATTTTTACTATTTTTACTATTATTCAGAAAGGGTTTTTAAAGTTAAATTTACATCCTAAACTTTAGTCTAATTTACAACCGATCAGTATGAACTATGACAAAAGAATGACATGTACAAACAAGAATATGCGTATTTTTTTTTTTTTTTTTTTAAGTAACAAAATATCGAGAAATTGAGAAGAAAAGATAATTTCTCTTTCGAAATTTTATCGAAAAAATTTTATATTGCGATAATCCGATATATTAAGAATTCTCGAAAATTTTTCGAACCTTAACTATCGAGAAATTATCTAGTAAGTTACGATGCTACGAACATTCACTTTTTATATAATTTTCGATAATTTTTCGAATACATTTGTTTCGAAAATTCCTCATTTTTGCGAACATTCACTAATTTCTTATATCAGGTCAAGCGGGATGAGCCTTGGTAAAATTGATAGTTTTGTTTTATTTTATTTATTCTAAAACTTTTTCTCATAATTATTTTCCCCCTTATTTTGTAAATCCCTTCACCTCACTTTGAAAAAATTTTAACACAATTTTTTGAAAAACAAAAACAATTTAAAAAAAAAATAAGGCCCTTTAACTTTTTATTGAATACCTTTTACTTTAGATTATTATTTGCTTCAAATATCGTTAAAAATATCAAATTTATTTTTGTATGCACAACATTTTTCTATAGTACCCTAATGTAGCATCAAAAGTAAATAAAATAAAAAAAAATATTTAATAATTTAAAAAATGTAATGAAATCTGCTGCTTATGAGCTACGCAATTAAAAAAGGTGTTGTGCAAAATATAAAACCATACAGAAAAGATTCATTCAAGTCGTTTTCTGCTAGATTTTCAAAATTTTAAAAAATTTTGTTAGATTTTGTATTTTTATTTATTTTTGTTTATTTTCAATAAATATTTTTGAAGACTTCATGTTCATACTCAGGAAAAACTTAAGGGATTGGAAAATAACATTTTAATAATTTTTAAATATAAAACAATTTATACAACTTAAGTATGATTTCGCCACTACATGAGCACTATAATACCGGGCCTAAGTATAACGAAATTATAAGATATGAAATAGTATACATTTATGCAAACATTTAAAATATATAAGTATTTACATACGTATGAGGAACCGCAGAACAAAACGAACTTTTCTCCATTTTTTTATATTTTTTATACCCTACACCACCATAGGTGATTGGGGTATTATGTGTTTGTGCAGAAGTTGTAACGCAGAGAAAAAATCTTCGGACCCCCACCTTAAAGTATACCGTTCTACTCAGAATCACTTTCTGAGTCGATTTAACGATGTCCGTCTGGTCGGCTGGCTGGCTGTCCATGTAAAGCTTGTGCGCAAAGTACAGGTCGCAATTTTGAAGATAATTTGATGAAATTTAGTACATACGATTTTTTTGGCACAAGGACGAAGCCTATTAAATTTGGTTATGATCGGCCTATTATTTCACCTAGCCCCCATACAAATGTCCTCCCGGAATAGAGTTTTAACACTTATAAATGCCTTAAAAATAGGACTATTTTAATGAAATTAGCACAAATAAGTTTTATATAAGTACAAATCCGTTTGCCGAATTTCATGAAGATTGGTCCACACGCAGAGAAAAAACATGGTTACACCCAGAGAAAAAACAATCTTAAATCAACAAAAAACAGCTATGAAAACCAGCCAAGGTGGAAAATTGTAAATGTAACAATGTAAACCTTAAAAACAACTTAGATCCGAAATCAAAGTGGAAGCAACTTTAATCTAAAATTGCCCGTACTTGTTTTAATATTGGTCAATCTCAAATCAAAAATTGCCCATTCTTAACTTAAAAGCAAACGTCGTTGAATTAAAAATGTTCTACATTATTTCAAAATAGAAACATTTTTGATTTAATATTGGGTATGTACAAATCAACGAAGCACATCTTTATTTTAAAGGTGGGCATCTTTGAATTGCACACGTTTAACGTTGAATTACTAATACTACTGCAGTGGTACAGTGGTTCATTTCGCTCATATTTGGTTTTTAATGCTTATACTTACTCAAATGTTTTTAATTAAAAATACAAAGTATTTTTTTAGTTAATATAAATTTTATTGAAAGTAAATAACTTATAATAACATTTTTGGTCGAATATAAGTCTTTCCGTTATTTATAGTGTAGGAATGCATTGGAAAGCTATTAAAATGATTTATATTAAATACATTAATTTCATCAATTTCTTTAATTATTTCGTATGATTGAAAATGTTGACAATACTCTTTCAAATCTATTAGAAATTATTTTGGTATTCAAAAAGAAAAATTTTAAATGCCTTAAAATTAGGTTCTTGCGTTATTACATAGTAATTACTTTTATATTTTGTACATTTGTAAGTAACGTCTTTTAATATTATTACTTTCGTAAAATCAATATTATTATTTAATATAGTTTTTGAAAAATAAGTTTCTTTATTTATATTAAAAATTGGACATTCTTCAAAATTTTCTTTCAAATCAAAGGAAAATTCATGTTCTAATAAAAAGTGGGTAAATTTGATACCCGATTTAATAGCTAAAGATTGGGATGGATTAAATCGAGATGTAATATTTGCTAAATAATTTTTGGATTCTTTGTGCTTTGCTTCAAAACGCATTGCCTAGAGTTATTTTAATGGGCCACATTTTTTTTATTGACGTTATATAATGTGTAAGAAAATGAACCATAGATTTTTATGATGTTTTCTATTAAACTTTGAAATTCCACTGAAATTTTTTAAGCACTTGAAGCATATATGTATTTTTATTGTTGATCTAACTTACTATTATAAATGTTAAAATAGATATAATTTTTCAAGATTTAATATCACGAACTGAAAATATTTCAAAAAAATATTTTTGTATGCACACTAGGGTGATCGACGCGGTTTTCCAACCGGTTTTAAAACCGGTTTTTTCAGTCAATGTGCTGTCGGTTTTTTCAAAATGTTAATTTTTCGAATGTCGAATAGACCGGTTTTTTTTAACACAAAAAACCGGTTTTAAAAATAGCATTTTATTTCAGAAAACATGTACTAAATAGTGATAGTGATATTTGAAAATTTAGGAATAATTTTTTAAATATTCATAAAGACTGATTTCTTATGTTTTTAAAATATAGTTTAAGTCTAAATTGGAATTTATTCTGTAATATTAAACAAATAAATAATTAATAATTATCCTGTATGACCCAATTTAATTTTTTTGATCCAATATTTCCTTTATTTTTTAAAGGTGTTGTGTTAAAAAAGTTTCACCCGCAGAATCGTTTCAATTGCGACAGGCTTCCGTATTAAGCCATGGTTTCTGTTTATGCTAACTAAAATTTTGATGATTTTTTCTACAATTTTGAAACATAATTATCTTCTAGTCATCTAGATATATAATTTGCTTAGCATTTTTTCCCTTTCAGAGCTTTCTGAAGCTACCAAACGACGTAGAAAATTAAAATCCAACAAATCCTAATGGAGCCATATTTCGAAATTTTTATCAGGGAGCGGATATAAGAGGATTTATGTGTCTTTTTCTAAGAATTTTTTCTCTTTCCAGAGCTTTCTAAAGCACCCAGAAGACATAGAAAATTAAAATTCAGCTTAATTATAACCCTATTTGTCCTACAAATCCTAACGGAGCCAGATTTTGAAATCTCTATCAGGGAGCGAAAATACGTGGATCTATATATATGGATTTAAATATATTTTTCCTAAGCAATGTTTCCTTTCCAGAGCTTTCTGAAGCTCCCAGATGACGTAAGTAACTAAAAATCGGCATACTTATAAAACTATTCGTTCAACAAATTCTAACAGTACCAGATGTTTCTATCAGGGACCAAAAAGTCTGTTTTGGTATTAAGAACTTTTGAGTTGCTATACTTATTGTTTGCTATCCAAATCCTATAAAAAACTGATTCTGTATTTCGGCCAGGGAGCGCATTTACGACGATTTTTTTATTTTGAAAGGTTTACGAATTTAAAACTTTAATTAATATTATTCCAATAAATTTGAATGGCTTCAACTAATTGACTTCGATTAGGGAGAGGAAGGTGTCTAAATGTTGTTCATATTTTTTTCTTTTAATTTTCGGATTTGTTTGTGCATATTTTCATTATTATATTATTTTTCCTGACATTGTCAGGCTTTTTGATATAAATATTAACTTCAGCAAAAAACCGGTTAACCGGTTTTTTCTCAAAAAAGTCGAATAATCGATCACCCTAATGAACACCCAAGATGGTTCACATGTTTGGGGGTATTTAAGCGAAAAAACGTGAAAATTTTTGAAACATAGGTCCAAGCTTTCAATAAATGAAGAACATTTAAACAAAGTTTTATCAAAATAAACGTAAAATGACTTAATTTTACTATCAGAAGGTCCCTCAATAATTATAAATGGCTGTATTGTTAGCGCAATAGAATAATACTTGTTTATACGTTTTCCACATCGATAATTGTTATTCTCTTTTTCAATTTCCTTTCTTCATTTTTAAAACGTCTTGATGACTCAGTGTTGTCAGATTAGGGAATTTAGGGGATTTGTTGGGGATATATTTAAAGGCTTGGGGATTTTTTGAAAATTTTTGGGGATTTTTATTTTATTTTTGAAAAATTTCCTTTTTAACTTAAAAATGATAGAAAAAACATTATTTTCCGCTGGATATGTAGTTTTTGGTAAGATAAAACTATATTTATTTCAACAACAGTGCACTGAAGTCAATAAAAAGTAACTGTAGTAATGAATTTGTACTATAAAGTCCAAAAAATGATAAAAATCTCCGAAATAAAATGATTATTGTAATCCGTACAATAATCAAAAATTAATTGTTTAAAAGTTAAATAAAGTGTATCAAAAATAATTGAAGTAATAGAATCTGATTAATCCTATTTCCATAATTTTTTATCTGTAATTTTATTTATTGAATATTCACAAATTAATAACTATTTAGTCCAACCAACGTCGGACTAAAAGCTATTTTAATCCATATGGTTCAACTTCGGCTCAGTTCCGAGGTGCTTCTTCCTCTCATACATTTGAAAAAGAAATAAAAACTTAATTTTTGGTCATAAAAAAACTATAAAAAAGTTTAAAAATTTCCATAAAATCTTATTTTTTTTTTTTTTGAAAATCTCTATGAAATTTTCTTTTTTAATATTGATTGTTTGTAAAAAATTTATTGAAGCACAAGTAAAAGGAAATGTAGTTTATACTAATCTCTAAAATTAAGGTATTCACCACTATCGTGAATAGCAAGTTGAATTTTTGTTCCCATGAAATTTTTATTCCCATCGAAGGGAAAAATGCTATCGTAAATCTCCTGTGAACATTTTTTCCCGCTATCAGTTCTCAGTGAATGTAAAAAGGAAGAAAATTAAAATAAAAATCAAAGTAAAGTTTTTTTTTTTTTTTTTTCAAAAATATACACGCACGTACTATTATTTTAAAGAAAAGTAAAAAACAAAGCAAAATATTTAGTATTGGAGTGATAGTTTTATTACAACATTAGTTTATTGTACTATTTAACTTTATGTAGCAAAATAATTCGGCTAATTTTTGGAAACCCAACAAAAAATAACAAATTAAAGTGTACAATATGTTTAGAATTGGAACAATAATTATTTTATGTTGAGCAATACATCAGTTTGTGTCTTATTAACTGATCGTGCCCTTAAAATAACTTCTGTTCCCCAGCAAAAATAAAGTGAACAAATTAAAGGGAAAAGTGAAAAAACTCGGGGGAAAAAAATCATTCACGATTGCAAATTTGGGGAAAGGGAAAACATTTCGAGAGAAAAAGTATTCATGATAGGGGTGATTATTTAAGTGGGGATTTTTGGGGATAATATAAGTAGTCATTTGGGGATTTTTGGGGATGAAAATTCACTATTTGGGGATATGACTCGAAAAAAATCTGGGAACCCTGTGTTGACTGTAAAACACTAGCAAGCAGTATTGCGACTAAAGCCCAGCAAACTGTGTCTTATAAGGCATTTCAAGCCACTTGATATTTTTCAAGTGCTGTTATCAGTGTGTGTGCGGAGCAATAAATACTGTTCTGCAGGCACTTAAAACCATACAAATACTGCGTGTGTGCTTCAACTTTATGAACAAATCATGAGTGTGTTATGATAGCGACCAAACAAGACATGAGAGTGCGACGCTAAAAAAAATACAAGCCTTTTGACCACTTGATTGCTTCAATAAGAAAAAAATGAAAGATATTTTCTGTTTTCTTTGCATGTTTTTCTAAAAAAAAATATATATATGTATGTGTGCGATCATTACTTTGAGTCTACATTAGACAAATTTTTATCAAGACAAACGTCAAAATGAACTCGAATTTATGGAAGGTGGCAACAGTTGTGCAAAAACAACAATATGGCGAATTCAGTAATGTTTTTTATATATGCAGTTTGACAGCTGTAACAACCAAAAATAATAATCAACTGTTTAACTGAGGCTACCTTGTATAGATTCGCACTGATTTTGACGTTTGTCTTGATAAGAATTTGTCTAATGTAGACTCAAAGTTAAGGCTCAACTACATAGAATACTTTCGCTTCAACTGCGACTGACAGCTACGCAACACATAAATGATATTAACCCAGTTGTTGCATTATTTTGTTATTAAAATTTTATATAATAAAATATAAAGATGTAAAAATTCTATTATGTTCTCAGTTGAAATAATGAATTGCAAATTAAAATTTCCGACTTAACGAAAAAATATTAAAATAAGAATAAAACAACCGACAAAATATATTTACGTACTTCGGCACTTCAAAGTTGAACATTTTTCATCTTTGAAGTACTTCACGCAGAAGTTTGGCGTACTGATTTGGTTCCGCTCAATATAAATGCATGTATTTAACTTAGCTGTCAGTCGCAGTTGAAGCGAAAGTATTCTATGTAGTTGAGCCTTTACTGTGACAAAGAAACCCCAACAATAAAATGTAGACATAAATATATATGTGTGTATGCAAGAACATTTATAAACAACCCCTTTTCGCACATTTTTTGCTACACACAGCAACTACGTATGAATGCTTTAAATCATTTCTCAACGTCTTGTATGATTTGCTTTTTTTTTTTGCCACACCACTTGCACCACTTGTTTACGATAAATGATTTGAACGCACGGATTTGCAGTCGCTCATACACAGTACACACTTGCTTTGCTTCGGGCAGCGAACAGTACGAACAGTATTTATTGTTGTTTTTGCACATGTTGGCTATGAAACACACACTTGAAATTCAAGTGTATTTGCTTTTCAAATCATCTTGCGCAGGAGACTAATTGCGACTATTTAGTCTTCGGTGTCTGAAAACATAAGTTTATAAAAATATATTTTTATTTTACATGACTATATGTATATAAATTTAAGGGTTTTCATTTAAAAAGATAAGTTCAGTAAATTTTACATGAGTTACGAAACATTAATTTGATTAAATGAAAAACCTTTTATTTTTTATAGATTAGTAATAAATACCTTTGTTTTCAGTAGATTGAGCAACAGAAAGAGTATATTTTGATCTTTTCTTTAAAACTTCGTGTTTAACATAAATTCTTTGTCTGGGTACAACAAATTGAAATCAATTTTAATCTAATAATAAAAAAAAATGTTAAAGAATGTTATCAAATTAATTCCAATTACACTTACAAGATCGGGAGCTCTAGAGTCTGAATATTTAGACCAAGCCTTTAGAAACTCGATATTGCTCAAACGTTTTAAATCTCTCTGTCTAATGTAATATGTTTTGTTCCATTTTTCGCACACTTCTTGCCAGTTAGAACTATTTCTATTAAGAGATGCCAAAGCAATCGACTCGTCTATTTCAACGCCTTGATCAATTTTTTCGTCATACTTTAATTTTGTTGCAGGTTGCTCTTCCTTTTTTGTACGCTTGCATCGAGCATTAACATATTTAGAATATAATTTGCCGCTCGGATTTTTTTCCCTTGGCGCGAAATATAATAATATTCCTTTTCAAAATTAAATAAATTAGATTATTTTTTGTTTGTTATGTAAAACTAATTACTATACATTTGCTTTAAAAAAGTTACCAGGCTTAAGTTATTATCAGAAAGCTTTTGTGATTGTTTATATATTTCCAAACAGGATTATCCCTTTGATGTACGATTTAATATATCCGTCAAATCCTATAAAGTCATAAGAATATATTATACCAAGTAAGAAATAAAACACAAATAATTACCTTATTTAAAACACGTTTTATGGATGAACTTTATTTGAATTTGATAAGGTTTCATCGTCAATTCCAAACTACAACGAAATGGTAATTAAAAATTTACTTTTTGAGAATATATGTATAGTGAATAAAATGCTTACTTCTTTTTTACGCCACATAAACAATTTCTCTCTGAATTCTATTCGCAGACCCAAATGTGGAATTGCTTCAATAAGATCTGCTTTTTGTATATACTGCAAACATCTGTATGTCACATTAGCAGCTATAAATTGTAAAAACACCATAACGACCCATACCAAAGATGTTATAAAGATATATCCTTACATGACTACTTACCTTTTAATATAGGCAACAGTTGCAGTAGATTAAAATCATTTAACAAAGATTTTAATTTTTCCAAGTCTTCATCGATTGTGGTGGTGGCTTCATATTCCCCAGAAAAAATTATTTTGCCAATTGTTTTTTCGACGCCTACCGCACTTATTGTTATTTCTTCACCACCGACTATTACATCATCTAGAAACTCTAAATTTTCCATTAAACAGTTTTAAGTTTCACTTTTTTTCACAAAAATATACAATTTTGATTTCACAATATTTTTTAGTCCGACCTAACTCGCGGCTTACAAATTTTATTTGTTTTGATTTTTGGTTTGTGTAATAACAGTGTTACCATCTTAATTCTAAAATGTTCAACATTATTATAAAATTGATTCTGGAATTAAAAATGTTTGTGCTTAATTCAATGTCGATCATTTTAAAAAAAACAAAAATATTTTTGTTTTAAAGATAAATAGAAATTTTAAAAATGTTTTACGTTAATTTAATGTGGTTTTACATACTTTCAAAGTTGCGCAGTATTGAATTAACGTTGAAAAGCTTCAAGTTGAAAAATTTTTAATTTAACAACGATTCACTTCAATTTTAAAATGTGATTTTTCTCTCTGTGTACAGCATGATCACTACAACTATTCAATTATTATATAGCCCTTTTTCATTGATTTAAATATACTGTGTACAATTTCTAAAGTGGGTTTGAATGTGATTTCGAGCGGAGAACCTACTTACTGGCCGTCTGATCCAAATAAGATACCCGATGTGATCGACTTTGGTGTTATAAAAAACATTGCTATGGATCTAATACGAGTTGAATCTTCACTAGAATTATCCTCGGATTATTCACCCACTTTTGTTATGCTATTAAGCCCCCGAGAAATTGTATCCCCATCTGATAACTTGGCGACATCAGGAACAAGGATAAATTGGCTGAAATATAGGAAATATCTTAGTACACATTGCACGGAGAACATGTCGCTAAGTACACCAGAAGAAATCGATCACTCTCTCAATAATTTTGATATGAATTTGAAACTTGCTGCTGAACATGCTGCCTTTACCCCCCGACAAAACAGATATAATAGAATATATTCTGTGGATGTCGAACGGCTCTTGACTGAAAAAAGAAGAGCTCGAAGAGAGTGGCAACTCTACAGATCCCCTCCACTCAAGTCTAAGTTTAGAGAATGCAAAAAATCGTCTTAATAAGCTCTTGGAAAATCGAAAGACTGAATATTTTTATTCTCTATGGCGAGCTACTAAGAAACTTAAGAGACCAGTTATATGTAAACCTCCTTTACGTAATACTAATGGAGGATGGGCAAGAAATGATACCGAAAAAGGGAATCTGTTTGTAAGTCATCTGAAAAATGTATTTACCCCGAACGTATCAAATGACGTCATTGAGTTGCCACCTGTTGTACCCCAATTCAGAGCAGTTGAACCCCTTTGTTTTGAGATTCGAGAGATCGACAAGGCTATTGTTGATTTAAACTCTAAAAAAGCACCTGATATCGATAAAATCAGTAACAAGATGCTTTTGGAGCTACCCCGGATAGCATTAAAAATTATACTTTATATTTTTAACGCTATATTAGATATTAATATTTAGATTTAAGATTTTAATACTTATTGTTAGTTCATGTACAATTACTGAAGATTCAATAAATGAAGTATGTAATGTAAAAAAAAGAAAAAAAAAAAATATACTGTGTTCATGATAACAACGTTTATGATTCTGTTTAATCATTTAATGATTACCCACAATCAAAATTTTAATATGGTTCACTGAATTATAATATGTATTTAAATATGTTTATATGAAATCATATTTATGTATAAATCCAATCATTTAGTCAATTCTACAACTATTTAGTTAATTCTACAACCATTTAGTCCATTTTACAAATTTGGTTAATTTTACAACCATTAAGCCATTAACTTTTAATGCCTTTTGAATACACATTTTTCTGTATCAGTCCAGTAGTTTGTTAGTATATTAATTCTCATTTAGTTTATATATGAACAAATATAAATTAACAAGGTTTATTTTTATTAAGTATGATGAATGTACCACATATCGTAGTACAAATGAACACAAATATGATAAAATGGAATTATATATATGATAATATGGAATTATACATATGATAAAATAGAATTATATATATAATGAAATTGGTTTATATATATGATAACATGGAATTATTAACGTTTGCCGAATTAGATACCGTAGGGGTAACTAAAGTCAACTCAGACGGAATTATATTATCATTGGAAGCATTTGAAGTATTATGAGGTGGAATAAAAGTATTTGAATTAGTTATAGCAGTAGAATGACTACTACTTGGATTTGTGGTTGGTAATGGGACAGATTCTTTAGGAGTATTTTTAGAAATACAAGGGGATGTTGATGATGACTTAGCTGTTCTTTTACGTTTTGGCTTCAGGGAGGCAGCAAAACTATCTAAATTTGTGAATTTGGAAAAAAGTTCACCATATTTAGTAAGTTTTCCTTGCAGAGAAGAAAAGTCTTTTTTAATTTCATCGAACTCAGCTTTATAACTTTTGAAAAAGTTGTAAAATTCAACACCAATTACTCTGCAATTTAGACAATTCCATTGCAAGTTTTTGGTATTGTCGGACAATGCATCAGCATCACGAGCTTTGAGACCACTACATTTTAAGTGGTAGTTTCCCAAACACAACCAACAGGAAACCATACGTTCCTCGCCGGAAATACTGCAGCTCCTATTCATACAGTCCATATCAAACTATTATTAAGGACACACACCAAAGAAATAATTATCTAGGATTAAAACCAGTGATAAGTAAATTGAATGGCAATACTGCGAATAATTAGCAAGGACACTAATTTTAATATTGATCTTAATAATGGAAAAACGGAGTGGTAATATTAAGGAAAAAATATAAAACGGAGTTGTTTTATTTGACAAGTTTATCAAATTGACAAACAGAATTATATCAAATATATGTCAAAGAAGCATACAAAAACAATTGCATGCAAAAAAAAAAGTCTTAAATTAAGATTTTTTTATTGTTGTTGTTCAAAACAATAAATAAAACAAATTTAATTAAGACTTAATTGTGAATCAAATACAAAGCAATTCAATATTCACTATTCAAGATATATATGTATAATACTTATCTTATAGAAATTAACCAGAAAAACAATTATTGGTAGTGTTTAATAATAATAAAGTTTTACAGAATCGCAATACAAGAATTTTCACAACCGAACTTTACGAGGTTACCAGATATTCTATGATTACGTACAAATATACTTATTGTAACCTGGAATCATATATTACAATTATAGTCAGGGCTGTCAGATGTGGCGATTTTTCGCCAAACGTGGCGATTTTTAATTGCTTTTGGCGACTGAATTTTCCGTTTTGCGACATGGCGATTTTTAACAAGGTGGCGATTTATTTGGCTAATTTTTAAAATTTTATTATTTTTATAATTTTATTTTCTTAAATATAGCCTGATTTAAGAAAAGCATTTGGTATCAAATTAAGAATATGCCATTAATTTTTATATTTAAGTATTAATTTATTTTTTGATTAAGAATTATATAGGAATAACATTTGATATGAAATTGAGAAAGTATCACTTTTTTTTTCAAATGAATATTCATTTTTATTCAAACTTGAAATTCAACATACTTATTTTCAGAAATACCTTTAAATTATCAAATTTAAAGAGTTTGTAAAAACCTCTGATCTAAGTCGGGGATCACACATAGCAATTTTTCCTGCTTTAATTCTGAGTTCGTAGGAGAGATAAGAAAAGGGAATACTAAACATTTACATTCACTTTACCTCTCTCGTCTACGAATTGCAGCAAGAAAAATTGCGGTTTATGAACCCCGACTAACAAAATAAAGATCCTTAATTTATAAATATCTTCAATATATGTTTGACAATTTATTTTCCATCATCTTTCTAATATGAATATTAAGATTTTATGGGTCATAATGAAAAGAAAACGTTCATGAATAAATTAATTCTTCGAAACAATTTATAAGTTTAATAGGATAATTATATAATTTTAGAATTATTCTGTTAAAAATATAATAAATTTTAATACATTTTTTAAATTGTTGACCTAAAATTGAGATATGTATGTCAGAAAAAGTGTATCGAAATTAATATTTTTTTTTTACTCAATTATTATTAGCTACTGAAATTATCATTGACTTTGTTGATGCTGAATTTACATTTTAAAATTATATAAAATTTGAAGCACTAAAGATTTTAGTTGTTTTTAGTTTTTCTTAAAAAAAAATATGTAAAATTGAATTTTTATAAAAGTAAAAACAAAATTATGTGGATTGGAATGGTGGAATGGTCTCTCTCTTTTTTTGTTTTTTTTTTTGTAATTTTCGCATTATATGGGTTGAAATCGAATAGAAACATTTATTTAAGGACAATTTTTCTATCTTTCTCCACGAAAATAAAAAATTGACACATAAAAAATCATTGCATAACAAAACGTTCCTTTTTGTTTTATTTTTTTCAAAACATACTTTTTTCATAGTAATTATTACTATTATTATTCAATATTAAATAAAATTCAAAGTCCAAATGGCAGTATTTTTAAAAATCTACAAAAACCTTTTTGATATTTGAACAAACTTTGAAAGTGGACACCCATTTAGATTAGAATAAATGAACGAACATTTTATTTTTCTTCATATGTTCAAACTTCAATGAGTTTTCAACTTTAAATTTCGCTAAATATGAATTTTAAAATTAATTTTTGGATATACATATAATACAGTAAACTTTATGCTCCTTTGAAATTTCGAAATAAAATATCTTCACACGTCATTAATGTGCGATTAGAATTTTACTATGCAGTTATGAGCAATTAAGCAGTTAAAGTTCTTTGAAAATTGAATTTCACACCTTAATTTTTTTGAATCTGTAAGGGTCCTGAGTCAAAAAGTTTGTGATTTAAGAAACTCTTTCAATGTACTGAATTTCATCAAAATCTCAGATTTCAAATCTAATCTCTGTCTGATTTAATAAGGAATTACATTTTATCCTTTTCGATTATTTTATCTAAAGCAAAAAGGATTAACGTTAAAACAATCATCACACCGAAACGAACTTTTTCCCTAGTTTTTTTTTAAATAATACCTTCTTGGATTTAACACATTCTTAACTCTCCCAGCAAACACTTTGGTTGCCATGTAATGAGTTAAGAAGCTAATATAATGGCTCTCACTACTTACACATTGGCTGAATAACTCATTATTTTAACACAGCGATGACATTAGAGGCAACTACTTATATTTTAGGTTATAAATAAGTATTGAAATGTCAGGATATAAACCATTTTTTTGTTGTTGTAAAAAGATTTTTAAAATTTTAATTTAAAAAACTTAACAACAACCAAAAATGTAATTAAAATAAATGTAATAAAAATAAACTATTTTAGATTACAAATTAATTCATACGCAAATTTTGCATTTCATTTATATATCCCTTCTTCAAATATATGAATTGGTAACTGCATATTAAAAATCAATAAAAATTAATATTTTTAAAAATCTGATCATAAATAATTATTTACATTCCGGTTATAAATAATTAGTTACCAAACAATTTCTATGTAATGCAGACAGTATGTTGTTGTCATTACAAAGTAACTATACATCCGTAACTTCATATTATTACCAAGTTTTTGCTGGGTCATTAAGATTATTTTTTGTTGTTTGATACATCTTATGATTAGCAAACAGATTCTTATTATTTTTTTTAAGTTCATGTTGCTTTATGAGTGTTTTAAAACGGTAGCAGATTGTAGTTAATAAATTATAAAAAATTATTCGAATATCATTTCTACACAACATGGATAATATCATTATAATTTCTAATTAAAATTGAACACAAATATCAAAAGAGAAACGATTTAATTCTTTGTAATGTATGTACTAGTGCAAAAGTAAAATGATTGGATAATAATCAAGTTGTTTAAAAACGTTAAAAGGGATCAGGGATACTAAATGTTTAACATGAAGTATTTATTTATAGAGGATTTCTCATATCCATAGCAAAATCCTTCAAACAATGTTGGGGCGTTGTTGTTGAAAAAGGTGGGATAAGGTGGGTTATGATGATGATGATTATTCTTTTTAGCGAAAACGATGATGGTGCTACGCAAGTTAAGAGCATAAATGTATAACAGTAGCACCATCAGCAGCAGAAGTAACATTAACAGTACTGGCAAAAAGCTTCATAACTAGGAAAACTGCTATCAGTTATTTGACATTGCTCCTGCTAAAAGGTTGTTTCCCGGGTAAAAATAAAGAATTTGCACAAACACTAGACGAGTGTTATTTAAATTGTGAAAAAAAAAGTTAGTGAAAATATTTCCACTTGGAAAATTTCTATATGTTTATTAGTTTTTTAGTATACCAACAAATAAAACCAACATCATAATACTTATACACATTTTGTCCTATAAAAAAAATCGAATTAAATAAAATTAAGTAAAGTTTTAATAAGTTTTGTGCAAATACATAAATTATTTTTAATACATTTTTTTTTCGAGTAAATGAAAAATGCTAGAATTAATTATAATAAATAATATCAATATTAATATTAATAAATGAAGAAGATTAAAAGATGTAAAAAAATCAATTAAAAATAAGTGTGAAAATTAATAATTTGGTATAAAAAATTGATTTAAAGTGAATTTGCTTTGAAAAATAATAATTTGTTAGATTCGAAAGGAAAAAATTTATAAATAACTAAAAGAAGAGAAAAACAAAATGGCTCAATTTGTAACACATATACAGCCGACGTTATTAGAGGCATCCCAGGGTCATGTACCGCATCATCATGCTCATCAAGTGGGGCTTCAACATACATCACATTTGCCACACAGTGGCCATAATATGCCATCGCCACCAACAGCTCATAATCACCAACATCATCAGCAGCATCATCACCAACAACAACAACAACAATCATCACATCATGGTCATCATCAGAGTCCACCGTCACAAGTCTCATCACCACCAGCACTGGTAGGACATTATTCCTATTTCCAACAACTACATCAGCAGCATCAACAACATCAACAACAACAACATCAACAACAACAACATCAGCAACAACAACATCAGCAGCAACATCATCAGCATCCACAGCAGCAACAACAACAACATCATCACCATGGCCAAGGAAAGCATTCGACGTCGACTGGTGGTGTAGGCAAACATGAACACTGTCCAACTGGCCATCAAAGTTCGGTAATACTCATTAAATATAGATTATTTCCCTCCATTTGCTTAAAAATAATTAAAAATTCAATTAGAATTTAAAAAAAAAACAAAATTCTTAATCAGCATTCTAGATGATGTAATTTATGAATTAATACATTCTTTTTTTTTATTCTGGTCCCTTTTTTCCATTCCTCTATTCAAATGGGGCGTCTTAAATGTTACTCGTTTGTTTGTATGTATCTATATTTCGTTAAGGTGGGATCATGGGGTAGATGTGCCTAACAAATATACAGTTAAAATAAATATTTTCTCTTGAAAATGACGTAATCCTAGAATAACAAATATTTGTTTTCTTTTGTGTTTGTATGGGTGCGTTTTTAAGTGTCCGTTGTTTAATTTTAAAGGATACAATTTGAAATTTTCATATTTTTCACTGTTAAATTAACAGTGCGTGTACAGGATATTTTAATAAATAGTGGTGGTTGTTGTTAGTTAGCAAGTCTAAGAGAATTAGTGAAATATTCTTGTGCTGTTAAAAATCTCTACATACATATGTATATACTGTTGTTATATACATACATACACATATTTATTTTAGTTCCCAATGTTAAACAAGTTTCTATTGTTGTTTGTGTTCTAATTTACCCAGAAACATTGTTTTTTATATTTATTCGATTTGAAAGAAAACTGCACACTCAAACCCATTAAACATACATACATACATACATACATACATACATAAATATTCCTTTGAAATTGTTTTCATGTTGTAGACAATTTTGTTTATGTTGAAAGTTTATTGAACTTTTGTATGTTGTTGTTTTCTTTTTTGTGTTTCTTTATTTTTATAAAATTCAAAATCATTAAAGTTTTACAAAAATAACTTTATTATTATTCGTTGTTTAAGAAAAAGCTTAAAGCGAAAGGTTTACATCAAAAACTGAATCATGCTAATATTTATAAATTAAGTTTGTAGTGATACACATATTTCATATATGTATGTACAAACGAATATTTTCATTCCATAGTTTACAAATACATACGTAATTTAGCAAACGGATAACATTTCAATATTAATTTTTTGTTTTGTTTTTACTGTATAAAATCGATTTTGATAAATTTTCTTTTTGTGAGGAAATTGTAGAAAAACAATATTATTAATAAAAATTCCTAGGGTTTTTTATTATCCTAGACCACCATAATCATTCATAAAGAATATAATCCTTATGTATATTATTAAAATGAAGTGTAAGTTTGTTTGTTTGTGCGTCAATCACGCCTAACATAGATAGTACCAGTGCCGGTGGTGGTGGTGGTTATAGGTTATGTACGATCTAGATTGGATGTTACGTCCACTTTTTTAAACTCTTAAACGGCTGCAACGATTTTCACGAAATTTAACACTGATAGTAGCAGTGCCGATGGTGGTTATAGGTTAAATCTCGGTTGGATGTCACGCCCACATTTTTTAAAACTCTCCATCGGCTGATAGGTCCAGGAGGAATAGTAAATATTTGCTATCGCCTAATAAGGGGTAGCAAACCGCACCGGGAAAAGCTCGTATAAAATAAGCTTTATGGCTTTAAAGCGATAGTTTTTTGATAAAAGCAGAGGGGGAAAATTATTTCCCTTACTATTGATGATGGCATTAAATCAAATCTAATTTTTTTGTTCTTTTTAGATTTTTATAAATAAAGTTAATGATCATCAATCAATTTTTGAAATTTTTGATACTATTTGTTGATAGATTGAGTTCTGTTAACAAACCATCGTCATACATTTCAGAATCTTCGGTTATTTCCACATAATTTGAATCACAAAAAAGAAAAATGTAAATAAAAAATAAATGAAAAAATCTCAAAAATAAATACTTTTGTTTCACTTTTTGTTGAATATTAAAAAAAAAAAATTCCGCTAGAAAATTTTCAAAATTTAAGAATAACATCCGTCTCCCATTTATTCTAACTTTAATACGTTTAATTAAATCTTTGGAAAAGCTATTCTTTTTTTCTCCCCAAATAATGCTGATACTTCAATGTGAAGGGCTTTAACCCGAAATCTATTTACACGTGGTTTACACATGTAAATAGAAGCCAGCTTCACCCTTTTCATCGGCTCACATCAGCTCAAAATCAGCCGCCAAAATTTTTATTAAACTTCAGCAAGAAACATATTTTTCTATCTTATTCGAAGAAGTGAGTGTAGTGGCTCCATCTGTTATTAAAATTTTACTTAAATATGATCAATTTATTAGAATTAAGGATAATAAGATGTATAAAAGTGAATTAATAATTATCAAATGATGAAATCCTCACTTATATTTCAACTACTTCAAATGCACAATGTAATATTTTCTAAATCCCAGCCGAAAATTTAGCCGCCGCCGAATTTGTTTAATTTGCGCCGCCGCCGACAATTAAAAAGTGCTGCGAATCCGCCGTCGAAAATTTTGCCTCAGCTCGTTTCTCTGAACCGACTCAGAATCACTTTCTGATTTAACGATATCCGTCCATCTGGTCGGCTGGCTGGTCCGTCCATTTAAACCTTGTGAACAAAGTTCAGTTCGCAACTTTAAAGATATCTTGATGAAATTTGGCACGAATAATTATTTTACACAAGGTCGATGCATATTGAAATTGAGTATGATCGGTCCATTACCTCATACAAATGTCTTATAGGAATGGGGATTTATTGATCATAAATGCTTTAAATACAGAAATATTTTAATGAAATTCGGTGCAAAGAAGTATTTGTGCAAAATTTCATATAAACCCCTCTTTCGAAAATTACATTACCGTGCATTTTATTTAAGTAAAAATCACAATGCTAAATTTTATGAGGATTGATCCATAATTTACCATAGGTCCCATATAAGCCCATTTACTTGAATATCCCTAAAACTCATAAATTCATATACATTTTAGTATCATATACATGACAGAATTATTTTATTTTTTTATTTTACACTTAGTAAAATTATCCACAATTGGCGAGAGTCGGGCTTCACCGTCTATATCTTGTTAACATGTTTATTTATAAAAAAAACATAAGTTGTAATCATTAATTGCTCCTGTTGTGTCTGTTTAGTGGTTAATAAAGCCCCAGCAAGAACTTTACTGAGGTGTTTTGTTTGGTTTATTAGTATTTTTGCGATTTTTGTAAATATTTTAATTCAAATGGGCAGATCTATCAGAATTTTTGATACCCATATTGACTATGTATATGTAAAATTTTAAATGAAATTGACTATCTGTTAAACCACGAAATTGTATGAATATTGAAATAAAAATTAAACAGACACCGGTAACTCTACATCTATAAGCAATTACAAATTTAAAAATTAGTATTTTTATCAAAAACAAGAAACTAAAACTATTAAGGCGGGAATTGGTAATTTTATATCTCCTTAATTAATACTAAATATGTTTGCAAAAGTAAATTACGTTATTGTTTCTGTTGGCGATGCAAGAGCAGAGTTTGTGGTGTATAATAAAACACCACCAGAATGGAATAAGTATTTTCTATGCCACTACACACTTCATCAGCATTCGTGGTGTCCGTTTCGGTTTCGTTGAAACCTACAAAAAAAATGTGTATCTATTATTATTCATTTGAAAAATAAGCGGATATGTTTGTTCCTGGTACTTTAAGGGAAAAACTATTAAAAACTGAATTTTGTTCCTTTTTTGGCACCCTATGTATATTTTAAACCAGTAAACATAGAAATAAAGTTTAAGGGATAAAAATCCTGTTAAGTACCTACTTTTGGTACTTTTTTCATAAAACATTTTTTTATTTACTGATATACACATGAATTTTTTATTATGAGATCGCAATACAATTTATAAAAAGGTACCAAAAAGGGAGAAAAATACTGATATAACATTTTACTAAAATTCATTGAGACAATTTTGATAATATTTGGAGGATTGATTGGTTCATTTACTCACACAAACAAGCTAACGGGACCCCAGCAGGCCATGTCTTGTAGAAAATATCGACGATGTCTTGATGATTTGTCACAGTCATCGATGACACATGTACGACAGCTCCGAACAAACATTGGTGACATTTTCGAACAAAGGGCACTTAAGTCATCAACGATAACCTGAGCGACAGTGTCATGTATATTTTCGTCAACCATTTTAAAAATAATAAATGAAAAAAAAGTAGGGTTCCGCCGAGATTTGAACCCAGGCCACCAATTTCTCTCTTTCTTATCGAATAGTCAAGCGCACTTACCACTTCAGCTACAACATTCTCTACTTTTTAATGGTTTTATTAATGCTTTTATTTATCTTATAGGTATACACGACATGCTACATGACAATGTCATGCAGCATGTCGTGCATTTGGTCTAATTCACGACATTCTCGCTGTACATTTTACTCATGTTGTCACCGAACTAAATATTTACGACAATTTTTTATATTTTGTTATTGAAGTCGCCGAAAATGGGGTATGATGACAACAAGAATGATAAACTAAAGATTACGCCATCAAGCAAACACAATTTAAACTTTCTGCGCATGTTGGAACTGTGACGTCACGTAACCTGTGTTCTTATTGGTTAAAAATTTTCAGATGTCAAACTATTATTTTAATATGTAAAAATAACAGTGGGACAATTTATATTTTTTTCTACAAATCTGTTTATTATAAATTTAATTAATAATACGACAATATTTGTTTTGTTTATTACATTATGTTGTTATTTTATTAAACTTCCTTTTTCTTTTATTGATATTTTGAGAAATTTCGGCATTTAGTAACCTAATTCTAAAAAGCATTCTACATCTAAAAAATAGTTTCTTCACATCTTCATTTCCTTCAACGTCCTTTGCTTCCAACAAATGTTTTTGGATATAACCAATCGTAAGCATCAATTTTTCAACATTTAATTTCAAAAAAATAGCGTCACATTTTTTTAGCGTTTCCATTAATGATTTCGATGGCTTACTTAACCCACCTTCGCTTAGGTGATTAACCCATGTGAAATTGGAATCAGTTTGAGGATTAACAGCAAGATTTGGGTTTTCATTTTTTAATTTGTGGCAAATATATCCGGTCAAATTTTCCAAACCGTCGTATTGCAGGGTTTCTATCTCGATTTCATTACTTTCTGCTTGTAATACCTCCTCTTGATAGGAACAGCCCCCGGTTTTAATTTTAGTTCACGGCGATTACTAAATCCTTTTCATATTCATGAAGAAATAACCTACAGAAATTAAATTTGTGATAACTTACCCAACTCAAATTTCTTTCAAAATCCTCTTGTTTAAAATGTAAAGCACAAATTTTTTTTTTTGGACATTAACGGTTTTCAAACGGTTACAAAATTTTATCCATTTCTATCTTTGTATTACATCCTTCGGAAAATTGTAAAAGGATGCAAAGAATTTTAAATACTTAATTAAAAACACGCACAATTTTTTTCACAATTTCTTACTTGTTTTTTTGCTATTACTCTGCTTAAACTTGCCCACTGCACACTTCATGTTTATATTCTTTATGAAAATTTTGTTTAGATTTTTTTTATATTGGGGCTTTTTTATGTTAACTCACCTAATTTATTTGCAATGTAATTTTTTTTTTATGATGTTTTGCAGTAAATTTTAAACAAATTTCGTTATATTTTTCGAAAACTGTTACAATATTTTTTTGAAATTGTCAATATAATTTTGATTGCAAGATTACCAACTCTCACATAATACATACATTTTTCAATGGAAATTGTATATTTTTATATACGAAACAGATATGTCAACCCTTAAAATGGAACAACTACGTCATCAAACGGTAAATCATGCGCAAGGCGTAATCTTTAGTTTATCATTCTTGTGATGACAATATAGGTGACTTTTAGTCAAACTTGTCTACTACATGCATTTTCTTGACGACAAATTTAGGCGACATCATCGATGAAAGTGTCGTTAATGGACATGTGGCCTGCTGGGACGTTATTTAATCTCGGGTAAATAAACGGAGATAGGACCAAATTTGGGTAAATTGTTTGGTGCTTTTTTAAACATAATTTTTCAAAAGTATTTGAAGATATGTATCGTTCGTCATATATATGATAAATGTGCTTAAAGTGGTGTTTTTTCCTTCATGGTATTCGAAAGAAGAAAGTCTAATGGTATTTTTTATATTTTTGTGTTAGAATCCACAATGGGCCTTATTAGTATTTTTTTCGTCTCTTTAATGGTACTTCTATTTTATGTTTTTCGAAGTAGGTCGAATTTCGGAATCATCTAAATTATTTAATTCAAATTTTATTATATGTATGTTGTTGTTGATTTGTAGATTACTAGCATTATTATATTCGAGTTTGTAGTACCTTTTGATTTTTTTTTTGCAATAATTAAACTTGAAATATGAAACTGTACGAAATTAATCACATAATAACACGTTTCAGGTTTCGATTTAAAAGTAAATTTATTACCTTTAACTATAGTCCTTAATGAATATTTCGTAACATATATATTTTGAAAGATATTTCCATTTGTATAAAGACAATTTATCTTATTTTACAGGTACATATTATAAATCGTAAACTATTGCGAAAATTATGCTAAAATTCGGAATTTGCATTACCAGTGATAATGTCCAATGTTCTTATCAAATTTAAATAAATTTAAATGATGCGTGGTAGTAATTGGCGATTTTTATGTTTGATCATAAACGAAACAAAACTAATTAGAATAATTATTTTGTATTTAGTATATTTTAAAATAATTAATGTCACTTACCATTACCATTATTCACGTGAGATAGGGGCCGTTTTAATTTAGAGGAAAAATATATATTGTACGTCATATTGAAAGCAACTTTGATGAATCTTTCATCATCAATACTTTTAAAAATACTTTTAAATTTGTATAGGCAGCCTTGTACACCATTTTTGATATTTTACATATTCAATCTTAATTTTTTTTGTTGGTTTTAAATTAATTTACTCAATAGTAATAAAAATAATACAAATTAATTGTAATTATTAAAATCAATATTTTTAATTAATAATATGTAACAAATATGTATTCCAGCGCCGCACAGTATAGTGTTTTCATATAACGAGCAGCTAAAAATAGAAAGATTTTTCCACAAATCGTATGAATGAATCTATATAAATTTATATATGTATATGAAAAAATTTATTTAAAAATTTTTTTGATATTTTAATTTTTAATTTCAAATATAATATTAAAGATATAATATTTTTAATAAAAATAAAAAGTAAAATAATTTAAAATAATAATGTTTATACCAAAAATACGTTCAATATTTGGATCTTTATAAAATGGATTGTTATTTTTATGTAGTTCTTATTCAGAAACACTTTCTTTTGATATATTTATTAAATTACACTGGTCGACAAAAAAATCCTCCACCAAAGACGAATAGTTGAAGTTGATGCATTTTGATGTGCTAAACATGAATCTGTTATCAGTTTTTTCCATCAGGGTGGATTTTTTTTGTCTAATATTTCACCCATAGTAAGGCCATTATATTTCATAATAACTCAAGAACGGTGTGTACGATTGACATAAGTGATACACCAAAAGATGCGGACTAAAAACATTTTCAAATCACCAAAACTTCATTCTTTTATGTGCTCAATAGTTTCGGAGTTATTTTGAAATAAATGTCCGAAAAAAACTTTTTTATGCAAAATTGTAGATTTTTTTGTTACTAAAACTTCTTTTTAAAAGTGTTTCAGTTTATCATCTTTATCTTAAAGCTGGTAACGCTGCGAATAAAATAAGTCATGTATCTTCAAAATTGATGCACAAATCTTGATTTTATTCACAGTTTAGTAAAAATACCCATGTTACATACAATTGAGTAGAAATACAGTGGTGGCCAAAAAAAATATTATTATTTTTATTTTTTCTTAAAACAAAAATAGGTGGACTATATGGATTTTGACGAGTTAAACAAGAATCTGCTTTCACTTTTTATCTATCACGTACTGATTTTTTTTTTATGGGCATGACTAATATCATCACCTTATTCAGCGGTCACACTATAAAATTTGAGAATGGTTTGTCAAATTTAGACTATAACTCAAGAACCGTTTACACGATTTTGATAAATGATACATCAAAAGATGCATGTCTTCAGGGTTTGCCAAGAATATTTTTTATTCGCTCAAGAATTTCAGATTTATGGATCAAAATTTTCACGATTTTTCGCTACTAATTACAGAAATATTAACTGAACAAAAAATTATGTAAATTCATCTCAAAGAGAATTTAAGTCGCTATATATTGGAGTTTAATATATGTTAATAGGACAAACCATTCTCGAGTTATACAAGTGTGACTGACTAAAGGCGGGTGTTATAGTAGTCATGCCCATAAAAAAAAATCGATACGTGATAGAAAAAAAGTAAAAGCTTATTCTTATTTAGCATGTTAAATTCCATCTAATTCACCTATTTTTATGATACGTGTATTTATTTACTCGTAGTTTTACCAGCTTTGAGATAAAGATGATAAACTGAAACATTTTTTATATTTTCACTTTTAAAAAGAAATTTTAGTAAAAAAAAAAGAAATCTTGAATTTAGCATGAAAATTTTTTTTCGGACACATATTTCGAAATATATCTTAAACTATTGAGCAGATAAAAATTTGATAGCATAACGATTTAAATCCAATTTTATTCTACACATTTTGGTGTATCATTTATATAAATCGTGTATACTGTTCCCAAGTTATAGTGAAATATACTCGAGTAATCGGCTTATTTAGGGCGCAATATTAGACACGAGTTCAGCATGAGGTATTCCATCTTGATATTTTTTTTTTGAGCACGAAATAAATTTCTTTTGTCGACCAGTGTTATCTTCTCGATTTGTGAAAAATACATGATTTGATGCTAAAACCATACACATGTTTCTTCATAAATCTTCCTACAATTATTTTCCGTATATGTAGATTAGTTCGGGTCATTTGGAAAATAAAATGTTCCTATGTTTCTAAATGAGGTTTTAACGAATTTTTCTAAAAAGTCTGTGTGTTACTTGTATAGCTTATTTTGATAATATTCCTACTAAATTTCTGTAGTTTTTCATATAATCTGTAGCATTTTTTTAGCAGAAACCTTTATTCAGTACTAAAATTACGGTAAAACATTGCTAATATTGGATTAAAAATGCATGACCACTTGTTTTATATAAATATTTTTTAACGTATAATAAAAAACAGATTATATTATTATTTTTTAAAAGACATTTGCAGAACAATACGTTGTTCTGTAATAAAAATTTTATTTAGCCTCAAATTGCATATTTACCAAACTTTTTTGATTCTCGCTAAAATTAAGTTTAGTTTTTGAGTTGTATATTTGTCCAAGCTCCTACATTTTTCTTACTTCTATACACTCCACAGTGGGGCAGAATCGAAATAAATCTGTAACTTCTGATCGGCTGGGATTTACATGAAATTTGGTATATGCATAGCAGAGGAGTGTACAATGTTAAGTTTGGAAGGGGGACCGAACAGACCCTTCAGGGGCGGAGCTAAGAGGTCTCAAAGTTGGGTACCTCTGACATACAAATTTTTTAATAGCTTGCCAAATTTTTGTTTCTCGTCCAATTTCAAATATTTTATACGTTATTATAGGCACTGATAAGACCTATAAAAAACATGTCCTATTTATCTCTTATAGTTTTTGAGTTATTTGCATTTGAATTTTTAAGTACCTTAGTTTTGCATTTTCTTGGTCCAGTTTTATTCATATATATCCTAGTGTTTCCGACCGATTTCATTTGTTTTTTCTTTAACTAATTAAAGAACAAAATTATCTATTGAAAAAAAAAAAAAAAAAAAAAAAAATTGAATTCGATATCTTTACCGAGTCCAAAAATAAACTATTTTGAATTTGAAAATTGCAAAAATTACGACTTTTTGTGTTTTTTTGTCCGAAAAAGTATCTACACTCTTTTTTTCTCTAAAATAAAATTTTGTTTAACAACATATAATAATTTTATACTATTCTGAAAGGTATCTTCACAGAGAAGACTTTAAAATAAAAAGCAAGCCCAATAACTCAAATGGTCAAGGTACAACCCTCCCGAATTCGACCCATTGTATATGAAAGTTTTAACTTTAGT
The DNA here is from genome assembly GCA_951394005.1 of Protophormia terraenovae. Taxonomy (NCBI): domain Eukaryota; kingdom Metazoa; phylum Arthropoda; class Insecta; order Diptera; family Calliphoridae; genus Protophormia; species Protophormia terraenovae. Next base: position 59,542,470 of record OX596075.1, on the reverse strand, counting down.
CAATGTGCTGTCGGTTTTTTCAAAATGTTCATTTTTCGAATGTCGAATAGACCGGTTTTTTTAAACACAAAAAAACCGGTTTTAAAAATAGCATTTTATTTCAGAAAACATGTACTAAATAGTGATAGTGATATTTGAAAATTTAGGAATAATTTTTTAAATATTCATAAAGACTGATTTCTTATGTTTTTAAAATATAGTTTCAGTCTAAATTGGAATTTATTCTGTAATATTTAACAAATAAATAGTTAATAATTATCCTGTATGACCCAATTTAATTTTTTTGATCCAATATTTCCTTTATTTTTTAAAGGTGTTGTGTTAAAATAGTTTCACCTGCAGAATCGTTTCAATTGAGACTTTTAATATACTATCTCTATATTAAGCCAGGGTTTCTGTTTATGCTAACTAAAATTTAGATGATTTTTCTACAATTTTGAAACATAATTATCTTCTAGTCATCTAGATATATAATTTGCTTAGCATTTTTTCTCTTTCCAGAGCTTTCTGAAGCTTTCGACGTAGAAAATTAAAATTTGGCTTAATTATAAAACTTTTTGTCCAACAAATCCTAATGGATATAAGAGGATTTATGTGTCTTTTTCTAAGAATTTTTTCTCTTTCCAGAGCTTTCTAAAGCTCCCAGAAGACATAGAAAATTAAAATTCAGCTTAATTATAACCCTATTCGTCCTACAAATCCTAACGGAGCCAGATTTTGAAATCTCTACCAGGGAGCGAAAATACGTGGATCTATATATATGGATTTAAATATATCTTTCCTAAGCAATGTTTCCTTTCCAAAGCTTTCTGAAGCTCCCAGACGACGTAAGAAACTAAAAATCGGCATACTTATAAAACTATTCGTTCAACAAATTCTAACAGTACCAGATGTTTCTATCAGGGACCAAAAAGTCTGTTTTGGTATTAAGAACTTTTGAGTTGCTATACTTATTGTTTGCTCCCCAAATCCTATAAAAAACTGATTCTGTATTTCGGCCAGGGAGCGCATTTACGACGATTTTTTTATTTTGAAAGGTTTACGAATTTAAAACTTTAATCAATATAATTCCAATAAATTTGAACGGCTTCAAATAATTGACTTCGATTCGGGAGAGGAAGGTGTCTAAATGTTGTTCATATTTTTTCTTTTAATTTTCGGATTTGTTTGTGCATATTTTCATTATTATATTATTTTTCCTGACATTGTTAAGCTTTTACGCTTGTATTTAATAAATTTTAACTTAATTATAAGAATTGATTTTTTTAAAGAAATGTAGTCTGTTGATATAAATATTAACTTCTGCAAAAAACCGGTTAACTGGTTTTTTCTGAATTTCAAAAAGTGCAACCGGTTTTTTTAAAATACCAACTATTCGAAAACCAGTTTCTCAAAAAAGTCGAATAATCGATCACCCTACTATTTATACTTTTGAAGGTTTTTTCAGTGCATTTTTCATCATTACCAAAAACTTTCAACATTGACGGTCTATAACTTTTTTAAAAATAAATATTTTTAAAAAATTCCTCCGTCCTTCTAAAATTTGTAAAAATTAATTTTTTTGTCCGCAATCACCACACAGTGCGCCGATTTGACAGACTCATAACACCTATGTATGTTAACACGTACCGCACCCATGAACCTCTTTATTTAACTAAAATAAAGTTTATACTTGATAATGAAGATGCTTTTGATTCTAATACCCGGAGGTATATTGTGTACAAAAAAGAAAATAAATATTAATGTCAAGTCTCACAGACCAGTACACAGGTACAGGAAGGTTAATATGTTTTTTTTTAGATTTTTAATGTATATTTAATGTAATCAAAAATACTCTGCTTATTAAACATACCAAAAATATCGTCACCAAAATGAAACCAGCACTATCTAAACATTAGAAAATTCTACAAACAATGAAAAAGTACTGACTAAATATGTAATATTTGTCTAAGTCGAAGTATTTTGATCAGTACTATTTAAAGTAGATTTCGACTTTTAATATTACTAACAAAATACACACTTTACAAACAGACATACGTTTATGTTTATTTTAACTAATTTTCTTTGGTTCATGAAAACATTTTTAAATTTTTGACAGGGCCGGTTGCATTTTTGGTAACGATATACTAATTTTAAAATGATTCGACTTCGTATTCAAAAAAAATCTTTCGCCAGTCTAACGCAAGGCAATTTTAAAATAAATAATCTCAATTTTAAGAGAATTTTCTTTTAATGCTGATGGTACAGAAGAAAGAAAAACTCTTTTATCTAAAACCTAAGAGCAAAATCTTACAATTTTGCTAATTTAGTTCCACTCGAAAAAATGTTTGATTTTAAATTTTAATATAACGAATCTGTTGAAATCGACTGGTATATATTTTTTCGAGAACGAAACTAATTTAACGAAATTATATTAATGTGAAAAAAATAAAAATATTAAATCTAAAATTAAAATTTCTTTAATATTAAAAAACGAATTTTTAACGTTTTAAGAAATAAAATATTTAAATAAATGTTGAATCCATTAAAAAAGCGTTTTCCATCATTACAAAGTTTGGGTGTAAGTGAAAAAAAAAAAAAAAAAATAATAAAAAAAAAACCAAAAGTATTAAACAAAAACTTATGAAATGTTCTTAAGAAAAAAATATATATTAAAAATAAAAAAAAGAACAAAAGTGTGTCTGGCTACAGAAATAAACACAAATTTTTATGTAATAAATAAAAATGTTTAGAAATTGTCTGAGAATAAAATTGTGAAGATGTATAAGTAGAAAATATTTCTATAAACTTACATATACATATGTATATGAATACATAAATATATACATATGTATGTTTGTATGTTATAAATAGGGCATGTTTTTCAAGCTTTTAGCTTGGAAAGTAATATTTCAAAAGAATTTAGCAAAAATGCTTATATTTTAAATCTTTGCATTAATTTGCATATAATGGATACAAAAGCTAGTTTTCTTAACAAAAACACCATTTTTTGGTGATTTTTTTGAGTTCAATCAAATGATTTCTAAAAATTTGTTTGTGAGTGTTTTGAGTACATTGTAAATATTGTAAAGAAAAAAATTCGGAAGCTTCAAATATGATACTTAAAATTAAGATAGTTATATTTTTATAAACATCGAAATTTATTTGAAATTGAAAGATAAAAAATGCATATTTGTGCATATTTTCTACACATTAATATATAAGAATGCATAAATTCGTTGGTTCTTATATACATATTCATGCTATTTTTGCATATTTCTGTGCATATTATACCATTTTTTCGTGCTTTTTCAAGCGCATATTTAAATTTTTGTTTGTGCATATAAAAACTTGCCCTGGTTATAAACATTAATTTGTGCACCTAATTTGTTTATAAATAAAAAAATTATTTCAATTAAAGTTAAAAATAATATTTCAAATGTTTATCATTATTTATTAATTTAGTTAAGTTGGAACAGACATGTTTAAATAAATATGTACAAATGTATGTATGTATACGTAGAAATAGAATGAATAGATTTTATCTATTATTTTAGGCAAAAAGTCAGAAAAATGCCGCACATGACCACATATGTATGTAGTCTACATATGTATATGGTATATTTGTATGTACAAGTTTGAATGCTATTCAAATGTTTTGTATTTGTTTTTTTTTTTTTCTTTTTAATACAAGTATTTTTGGCGTTTCTGTCACATGTAAATATGTATTAGAAAATTGGGATTTTGTTGTGTAATTTTAAATAATAAAAGAAAAACAAATACTTGTTGTGACATATTTTCGGGTTACTAAATTATGTATTGTGCTTGCCAGACAGGACATTATTTATATGGTATTCAAATTCAAAAGACAATCGATGAATTCGATTTTATTAAATCAATCAGGTTCTTGCAAATAAAATATATTATTTAAGCAAATATTTCATTGAAAATTTAATGCTTCAAAAAGTTAAATTTATCAAGTAATGTAATTTTTGAAAGAGTAACATTTTCTCCATGGAATTATGATTACGCTCTAAAAATAAAAACTGTTCTTTAATTATTCCATTTAAAGTAAACATTTATATAGCTCCATATACGATAGGTTTAGCAAAAACAATCATACATTCATAATTCTGCAATTAATTATGTACATACAGTGGTTTCCCGGTATAACGAATACTCAGTTTAACGAATTCGTGATTAAGCGTACGTCCAAATTTTTAACATTGAGTACTTTATAATACGAATAATGTATATATTTTAGTAGATTTTAAATCTATAAAAATAAGAGAAAGTAAATAGAACATATTTCTCATCCTATTGAAAGAGTACCACTCTTCCCTTTAATGCAAAAGGAAGAGAATTAGAGATTTTCGTTTTGGCCTGATAATATATCATTCGTTAAACCGGGAAACCACAGTATGTATGTATGTATGTATGTATGTATGTATGTATGTATGTATGTATGTATGTATGTATGTATGTATGTATGTATGTATGTATGTATGTATGTATGTATGTATGTATGTATGTATGTATGTATGTATGTATGTATGTATGTATGTATGTATGTATGTATGTATGTATGTATATATGTATGTATTTTTGTATGCATTTAATGCATTAAAATCCACCCTAATTTTATTTCATTTTTCATTGTACACTCTAACATTAAACAAGAATAATGCAACACGCTTATATGAATAGAATGCAACTGAGTGGGTGTATTAAGTAAATATGAAATCCCCTAGTTCCATACAATTCGTTTGAAAGTTGAATCAAAAGGGTACATTTCACATTGTCCATATAAAAAATATTATTTTACTTGCATATATGGGCAATTTTCTCTTTTTACGTTTTCCTTTATGAAACCGACTTTCAACCTCAAATATTTTTTTAAATTCTAACTTTTTAAACAACTTTTGATGCAATTATGTTAATAACACTTTTTGCTATGCCAGAAAAAAATTCAAGACCTGAAACGGCTCCATGTGGTGCCGACAAGCACCCAAAGTCAAAAATTCCAAAAAAAGTGTTTGAAACTAACAAGTTTTTTTTTATCTTTTTCTTGCTGTAGTCGCAAATTTCAGCATAAACGTCCAATTCTTTTAATGTAGACTATAAACACTTGTGGATTAAATTAGCGTGCCATTAACCTATGTTAAATTGTGTTGTGCAAAAGTCGTGAAACCAATTTTAAAAAATTTTAAAATTTTACAGTTTTTTCGCCGAGAATTTTATGCCGTTTCGGGTATTTCAAAATTCGAAACATAGCCTAAAAGCTCTTGAAATTATGCATCATTTGACATATATCTTTAATTAAATAATTATTAAATCGCTGATATATTCACGCATACTTAACTTATCGTGATATTTTTAATTTGTATTTTAGATACAGCATTGTAGAGTAAATAAATGCAAAAATTTTTGATTTAGGACTATAAATAGAATTTTGGCAATTTAATAAAAAAAAAAATTATCTTAAACCGCCATAACATTGATGCCGTTCGGTAAAAGTCATTCACGCGAACAGATCTGTGTTCCACTAGAGCCAAGCAATATTGGTACTAAATATCGTTGATGTGCCATTGAAAAATTTTCGAAATTTTTTTAAACATCAAAAGTAAACGTTTTTGAAAAATTTCCCATATGTATGTACATACATATTAGTCTCCTGCGTAATATGATTTGAAAAGCAAATCCACTTGAATTTCAAGTGTGTATTTCATGCTGCACACTGTCAATTATGTATAAGGCTTATTTCCATATCATTAACACGAAAATCTCTATTTTTGAGTTATACGTTCTTGAAGTAAATTAGTGATACATATCTGTACGTATGAGTATTAAATAATATTTAATGGCTTTTTATAAAATATAGACATGTGTGAAATAAAATGATTTTAGCGTTTCATTGCTTCCTTGTAATTTATATAAATATATAAGTGTTTATTATATTCTTCAAACATAGTTTTGCTAGTTGAGCCTTTTTAAAGATAAATGCAGTGTCTTATTTTCCTTTTAGCTTTTACCTTTTTTTATTTGGGGCTTCATTTTCCAAATGAAATATAATTTAACTCATTATATGGACTACTTAATCAATCGTTATACATAATTTTTAATTTTAAGACATTAGTATATCGAGGGCTTATATTCAAATCGGGCCTCATGCAGATTTAGGATATTTTTTTTTACGTCAGACTCTTCAGTTTTCTATTTTTTATATATGGTGTTAATTTTGGAGTCAAAAGTTAATTCTAACACTATGTTTTTAACTTTTTGTTTTTGGGCTATCTACAAACAGTATATTTTTTTTAAGGCAAAACGGGCTATGTGCAAGTTTTTGTTTTTGTCAGAGAAATGTTAAAATAAAAATTGATAAATAATGAGAATTTTCTTTGCGGTTTGAACTTTTCTTAAACATTTTGAATTATAATCTTAATATATCTCATAAAAAGTTTGTTATCTCAATGCAGTCTGGAGAAAAAAGAAATTGAAGTTAGATTTTTAGACTTTTTTAGATGCTTATAGATCATACGCGGGTACACCTATCAACATTTTATGAAGCTAAGTGGGAGCACTATACCCTAGATTTAAAGACAGGAATGAAAAAATTTTAATAAAATTCGTAATTATAAGCAAAGCATCTTAGATGCCAAAATCAGTTTCTTAAAAAATGATAATTAAATAAAAAGTGCAATAAACATCGTCTTTAAAGGTTTTAATCATTTTTGAGTTGTTGATATGCAATTTAATACAATTTTAATTGTTTTAAATTTTTTTTTGCAATTTTTTTTTAATTTAATTTATAGTTATAATTTTAAACACATTTTCGTCCTTTTAGTAAACATTCCTGTTATTTGAAATTTCAAACAATTAAAAATGTTCCATCCAACCACAAAATTTCGCTTTTTTTTATCTCCTGATTGGTATGATATCATAAATTTAACATATTGTCAACTTTTTTCCAAAAATATTATGTTTTACTTCTTTAATTTCCAATAGACAAAACGGGCTATGTGAACATTTTATAACAAACATTAAAAATAATTAAGACAAAACTGGCTATCTACCTTAACTTCGCGAATAATGGAGTTAAAAGATTTATTTTTCAGTGTGAGGTTTAGTATACGTAATATTAATAAATCGTAGAATTGCAAAATATTGAAAAATGAGGAAAATAAAAAATTTTTGTGTTCTCCTGAAAAATGCTGTTTTTCATGAGGCCCGTTTTGAATATAGACCCTCGATATGTAAAATATCGTCGGATCAAGAAAGTTCGTGAAACAATTTTGTGCAAACTACTTGAAAATCAAAACTCAAGGTATAGTAAAGTATTTCAGGATGTAAATACAGAGATGATGGTCTACAGTGTTGCCAGGACTTGAGAAGAAAAGAAGATAAATTAGACTTTAAAAAGGTCAGAAAAGGCTAAATGTCGCAAAAAATAAAGCCAGAAAAAATATTAACTTTTTTCTTTTCTTTTAACTTGTTTTATTTAAAAACTCATTTACTTTTTTGTTGTCATTAGTTTTTGCTATTTCTGAAAGATATTTTAGTGAATTTATAAATATAACTTAAATAGGTTTTATGGGTAATATAGTTTGTTAAAAAATAATTATAATATTATTGTAGAATGAAGCGTCGCAGGCTAAAATTTTCATTAAATATAAATAATTTCGATTTTTTGGTGCTTTAATGCTTTAATTTATGATTCTGTAAAAATAAAATTAGGGGGATATGTTAAGAAACAAAAAAGGATAGAAATAAAGCTAGAAGAAAAAAAAGGAAATTTTGAGGCTTAAAAGCGAAATAAAAAGGCTAGATTTAGTCTTAGAATGGCTAAACTGGCAATGCTGATGGTCTTTGTAAGATATGAAAACAAAGTAGAAAGATAAGGAAACTAAATAAATAAAAATAAAAATAGATATTAGAAATTTTAGACCCTTATACAATCATTCCCTCTAAACTATTATTTTATGCTGTATTTTTTAACGAATTAGAATTAAGGAAAACAAGTAATTTTCCTGGTAGTGCTCTTTTTTCTGATGTCTAATTTTAAATAAATTTTAGTAGTCTCTACTCCATGTTGAGAAAAACAAATTGGCCTAGTTTCCCCTACAAGACACTAGAGCTGGATACATGACCGTGTGTAATGTTTATATTTTTATTGGTTAAAAAACATTTAAAATTATTAAAAATATATATATGCGTGTAAACATGTTGTACTTATATATGTCATTATGAGATTATACACATATTTTAATTTAGCAAAATACAACTTGACATTAAACATTGAAATACACAAGTGCATTTGTATTGTTCATTTTCTTAGTCATGGAAATTATTCTTGAGCTCTGAAAAGTCGAAAAAAAAAACAACTGGTGTTAGACGTATGTATGTATATGTGAATAAAACTTTTACGAAAGCACTTTAAACAATTGACATACAATCGTAGCATGATTGTACAAAAAACCTAGTGCACCACCAAATAAAAAAATTAAAAACATACTAGCATTAAATCAACCCTAATTGTGTTTGTGTGTAAGTATTTGTACATGTATTTGTGAGACTACTACAATTACAAATATAAACATATTAAATCCTTCGAAATGTTCTTAACCCGGCAACCGGTAACTCTAAAATAAAATACAAAACAAAATAATAACAAAAGCACGTGCTATTGACAACTACTGAATGTCATACTTTGTCTTAAACATGCTCTCTTGCTTTATAATTCTCTTTTTGTTAATTCTCTTCTCTCAATCTTATAAAAATATAACCCTCGAAATAACCCTCATCGATGGTGGCTAAATAAATCTACCCTTACCACAAAAACAATTGGAGTTTGTACACTCAATATTAATTCTAGTTCGAATTTCCGAATTTCCTGTGCGCAGGTCCTTGCTATATCCTACTTATAAGAAAAATAAAGCATTGTTGGCTTACAGGACATTTTCAAGTTGGAATCTTGTTCAGTCTGGAGTTAAATTTTGAACTAAACGGAAGCAAAAAAATAAATACAAAAATAAAAGTGAAAACAAGTTAAAAAAAATAAAATAAATTATCTTCCCTTTACATAGTACATATATATACACACATTCACACACACCCCTAAAATCATTCATACATATATGTGAAAATAGTATATATATAAAATAAAATATATAGTATATAGAAGAAAAATTTCAAAAAAGTGCTTTAAAATAATATTAAATGTTTCAAAATCTTATTGCACCTTCTTTAAAGTGAATTATTTTTTAATTTAAAATAAGTTTTTTTAAAGTTTTTAACATAATCTTAATAAGAAAAAATTAATAAAAAAAAGTGAAAAGATAAAGAAAATTTTGCAAAAAGAAAAAATATGACTAAGCAGTGACGACATACGCTTACACAATTTCTCTATACTATAGACAGTAGAAAAAAAATTCAAATTCAATTTTTAATTAGAAATTAAATAAGTTTTGTAAAAATGGTTACTGAAAATGGCACACAGGTAATAATTTTATTAATTTAACTAGAAAAAAATATGAATTTTCTTTAAAATTTCTTAGAAAATTAACAAATTTCGTTTTTCTATTGTCTGGCAGCCATGATGGCGTCCATTTTTTCATTTATCGATTTTTCATGTCTGGCAAAAATTCAAATCATTGCTATAAATTTTATCCATTCTTGTAGATTAATTAATGGATATTTGTTAGGTTTTTTTTCTGAATTTACTAAATTTTTAAAAATAATTTTAAATTTGAATAAAATAGTTTTTTAATTTTTTTGTAAAAGAAAATCTGAAATAAAAAAATTGGGTTGGGCAGACAAAAAGGACCCACCCATTTTTTAACAACTAAGAAAAATCAATAGAATTTCCTGCCTAAATGCGTTTTACTCTTTCTTTGCATTGAAAATATTTTTAAAGATTTAAAATTAAAAAAAAAGTTTAAACAATTTTAATTTCTATTTCTTCCTTAGTTAGTTTACTACTGTCAACTAAAAAGTGAATAGGGTGTGGTTTTATTTAAATTATTAAAAATTTACATGTGCATGTTTAAACTTAAAAACTCTAAACTTTTTTTTATCCGTTTAGGTTGGCTAAGTATTAAATAAAAATTGGGTTAAAAAAATAATGTGTCATCTGTTTAAACACGAAATGTTGCATATTCAAGTGTAATTTGTTTCTTGATTTTTGGTAACTTATTTAGAATGGCGTGCGTGTGTATCTTTACTTACAGAATTTATCTAATTTTAAATAAAAGTAATGAGGACATTACATAATGCATGACTCATACATAAGTAAATATTTAGTATATTTGAAGAGTTATTGCTGTTTTCATTTCGTTGTTGTCATTTAGAAAGTTGTTGTGGCAAGAAGATTGGATTACGTGATTTCACCTTTAACATGACAAAAATAGCTCAAATACAAAATGTTATAAAAAAAAATAATGCGTATTTTATTTTTATATTTGTGTGAGTGTTGGGTTTGTACGAGTCCTTCATAGCACCTAAACAAAGTATTAAATAAAAAGGATAATTACAAAAGATTGTCCTTGAAATGAAAATAATAAAAATATAATATATATGATGTTGAATTTAAACCTGTATATTAGGAATGGATACCCTACAAACATTCACCTTTAATTTGTTTTCTTTTTAATACAAATCTTTGTAATTCTATATACATACATAGTAACAATTCAAATAAAGAAAATATATTCAACAATATTTGTTTGAGAAATTAAATTGTTTGCTTTCTATTGATGACTTTAGCTCCTTTTACCTTTGACATTTTCGAATGATGTCATGTACTTATTTTGCATTTTTTTTTTTCTTTGTGATCCAATTCATGTTCTTTTTATGAAATAAAATATTCCTTTGCCTTGTATTATATTCTTTTCGTATCATATTTATGATCCTTTCTTTGACAGCCGTAAAATGTCAAATATAAATACAAATCAAATTTACTATTGGGCTATTAATTATTCGATTTTTTAAATAATTCTGATAATTCGAAAGGCTATTACTTCATGGTAAAACTCTGAACACATAAAATCATGAGAGTTATTTTATGTTTTATTTTTTTTTTAATTTCTTCAGTTTAAATTTTATATAATTTCCAGTAATATGTTCATTTAGGTGCTTTGATTTTATGAATCTAAAATATGTTGCATTATATAAAGTATATATTATGTTTATACGCATGATTATTGCAAATAAATAACTCACTGCTTACACGCAAATTGCATAAGAAATATATTTCCCCTTTTGTCGTGTCATCCAAAATTCTACGAACGTTAAAGGAAGTGGCAACGCCGAACGCTTTATTTGCAATAAGTTTCATTAATCACGATTCGTTTTTGTGAGTTATAACTTACAAATAAAATATTAACTCACCGTTTATACGGCATTCAAATCGCAATATTTATAATTTCGAGTGAGAAATTACTCGAAAAATTGCTAGTATATCTACGTAATAGGCCTTATCTGAAACAGTGCTGAATAAAATATTTTAATATTGGCTACAAGTTCATAGTGCTCAAAAAGAGCGGCAGTAGTTACTCTTTTAAACTCATGGTTGTCATTGTTAGGCTGCTCTTTTTTAATTATTTTTGTTCAGAGATTTTAAAGTTCTTCTCGTAAAACTATGTTAATAAAGTTAGCTTTGTGAAAGAATAATAAAAGTACTTTTTTATTTGTAACATTACAATTTTATAACTTTTTTTGTAAGTAATTATTAATCTCCAAAAAAAGTATGCACTAAGTTCTACTTTTGAAGTGATGAAAATGTTATTTTTTGGAAGCACTCGCTTGTTTTTGTTGCTGAGGAGGTAATTGTAAATCAGTTTAAAAAAATTTCATACACTTTAAATGTTTTATGAGTGCTCACAAATATAAAAGTATTCAGCATAAATATTTGGAAGAGAATTTCACATATACACCATTTTTAAACCAAAAATTAGAACTTACCATTTGATTTGGTAAGTTGTAAATGAGGTTTTTCATTTCAGTTTAGCATTCAGAAAATACCATTTGAAATTGATATTTTTCATTTCAGCAAATACCAAATTCGAAATAGTACTTTTAAAATATAATTCAGAAGAGGTTAATCAAAAATTATATTTTCTCTTTAGAATTTCGAAAACAGCAATTGAAATTTATAATTTTTAATTCAAAATTTAGAAAAGAACTATTAAATATGAGAAAAGTTCAATTAAAGTTTAGATAAATTAAAATTACATTCAGAACATAAGTAGAAGTAAAGTTGTAAAAAAAATGTATGTAAGTAAGGATTATATTTTGTGTGTATTTATAAAGAAATTAAAATTTTATTGCAGATAAATAATTTACTTACATAGGTATGTAAATATAATACAAATGTTATAAAACTCAAATGTACTCTGATTTTTTTTTTTACTGATTTTATAGTCTAGTTTTTGTAGACTATAGACCATTTTTAACAATAATTTGGAAAATACCAATTGAAAATTAGATTTTTCATTTTAAATTTAGAAAACGTTAATTTTCATTTAAAATTTTGAAATAAGCATTTAAAATATATATTTTTAATAAAGTTTTCAGAAAAGAACAATTTTTAAGGTTCTTTTAAAAACTTTTAAAAAGATGAAAATTAATCACTTTTTAATCACATAAATGGGAATGTATGTACATAAAATATAATGTAGTTCGAAATTTAATATATAATAGGACTTTCAATGCACTTTATTTTACTTCACGAGCTTCTATTATATGTGAGAGTATTTTTGAAATAAGTACTCTGTTCTGATTTCAACAGGATAATTGAAGCAGTATTCAAGCTAAGGACATTTAAAATAAATCTAAAATAGATGATAATATTTATTATATTAATCAATCTGTTTCAAATAATTTTCAGGACTTGCTTTACTAAAATATAATAATATTTTTATTTATTAATATTAGTTTTGTATTAACTAAAAGTAAACGTAATAAAAAAAAATATTTAAAAAATTTGAGAAATCGAGTAAAATTCTAATGTTTAAAAGTTTAACTCGATTATTCATAACTGCAGTTTCGAGTTATTTGATTACTCGAATAATAAAAAAATCCAGTAAAATTATTACTCTAATCAATAGGAAAGCTTAAATGATGAAACTTTCACTCAAATAACATTTAATTTTCTATTGGTATTTTCCAAATTATTGTTAAAAATGGTATAGTTTTTGTAGACTATAAAATCAGTAAAAAAAAAATCAGAGTACATTTGAGTTTTATAAAATTTGTATTATATTTACATACGTATGTAAGTAAATTATTTTTTCTGATACGTCTGTATAAATATAATAAACATACATACATATGTTTAAATAAAGAAATTACTTTTGCAAAAATTTCATATTAATTTAAAAAATAAATTAAATTTTCGTATGTAAAAAGTTAAACTTAATACTAAATTAACAGGTTAAGCTATGAGTAGGTGCATTGAAAAAAGTATTTATATATAATAAACATATGTATGTATTTCTACATAATGAGTATGTATGTATATAATTCTTATATACATCACAAACAAATACATTCATACTCTATGTATATTTTGTTGATATTTATATTATTTTTTATACCCACCATCAAAAAGATGGGGGGTATATTGATTTTGTCATTCCGTGTGTAACATGTCGAAGGAATCATCTAAGACCCCACAAAGTATATATTTTCTGGGTCCTGGTTAGATTCTGAGTCGATCTAGCTATGTCCGTTTGTTGAAAGCAGGATAGGGCTCGAACGGGGCAACGTAGGGAGACGAAATTTGGCATAAATATTTGTCTTATATAAGGTTTGTTTGCGATTGAAAATGGGAAATCGGTTAATAAACAAAAAAGTTATGGGCTAAAAACTAGAAACACAGGGTGTGCGTTTCATACTTTTCTGCTGATATTTCTTCAACAGAAGCATGTACGACAACGAAATTTTGGTATATTTCGGGGATCGATATAAACTCGGAAACCAAAAATGGGCGTCGTCCGCCCACTTTACCGCCCACCTCCCATATAAGGTGAAAATCGACGAAATTCTGTTCAAGTAGTTCAAGGACCAATGTAAACTCGGAAACCAAAAATGGGAGTGGGCACTTTACCGCCCCCTCCCATATAAAGTAGAATTTGAAAAAGTTGATGGTGGATATAGAGATTCGGCCGGGCCGAATATAACATTCGCGCTTGTTTATATTTGTGACATTTGAATGTAATCACATGTATATACATACAAACATCTTAACTAGGGGTGTTTTGTTAATTTTTATTCTTCTTAGAAAAGAACTCAAAGTTGTCTGTCTTATGTCTAGTTACATACAAATTCTTATTGTTTGCCAATTCATTTTCTAAAATTTCGAATATCGAATTCAAAAAAAATCCTTTTATCTCTTATTAAGTGAGAAACCATTTCTCTGTTATTTATTTACATTCATCTCTTTCGAAATAATGACGCCATTATTTTCTTTAGCTTTTCGTCGAAAAAAAAAAAAAAAAAAACAAATCGAAAAAGTAAAGTAAACAAACGCCTGCGCAGCATGTGCTGCCGGAAGCGTAAGCATATGGTATTTTAGTAAACATTAATTTTAATATTCATAACTGTTACATTTTAATTGTTTTTATATTTTTTAGTTAGTCGTTAGTTGTTTGTTTGTAATTAATTGGGTGGTGGTTTTGTTTGGTCTTGTATGTATTTAAGAGTTGAATAACACCTGTCCTTTATGTACACTTAAAAAAAAAAAGAAAAGTTGTACATAATAAGTTTACAAAAGGAAAAACAACAAAAAACATGTGTTATTTTAAATCTATTTATTTAGTGCTTTAATTTTCATAAGGAATGTGATACACATACATTAGTGAATGGTATGAAAAGTTAATAATCGATTTTCGATATTTCGATCAATCATTTTAATTTCGATTTTTATAGTCGATTAATCGAACAGGATAAGCAATTTTTTAATCGATTATTTGTTCAATTAGTGAAAAATGAATTTAATTTACATACATACGTATACATTAGACTATCCATGAATACAAAATTTTTGATTTTACTTGCTCCACCGGCAGTTTCTGGTAGATGGGGCTAAAAAAATAATATGTGTGCAAAAATTGGGTCGATCGGTCGTAAACCGGCCAGTCGACTTTGACCTTTGTCCTAAAACAAGGCTTAAAAGTAACTAATATCTTTATTGCACTATAACTCTTTAATTCAAAATTTTCCGATAAAATACTATATAAGCTTTTTTATTCAGAATAAAATGCAGAAATTGTTGACATATAATTTTTTAGCCTACTATGACTAGTTGTGATGT
Source organism: Protophormia terraenovae (assembly GCA_951394005.1). Taxonomy (NCBI): domain Eukaryota; kingdom Metazoa; phylum Arthropoda; class Insecta; order Diptera; family Calliphoridae; genus Protophormia; species Protophormia terraenovae. The sequence continues at coordinate 59,527,181 of OX596075.1, read as the reverse complement.
TATAAGCAATCAAAGTAAAAATTTTTACATGAACTTTTTTTAAAAAAGCCCTGGTTTTAATATGGGCTTAGCCTGCTGGAAACGGTTTTTACTATTTTGTAGAGCAGGATTTTTAGTTTTTATAAATCGATACGTTTTGTCACATTTGCTTAAAATATTAGGGTAGATGGACCAAAATCTGAATTTGGTGTATCAATTTTTTACTTATGACACAAAAATATTGGTACTAAGTGTAGGGTGTAGCATAAAATTTTGAATCATTACAGAGAGTATTTTTAAATTGCTATCGAATTAAACAGTCACTCGAAATTTAGGTGTTGCCGATTAACCAAAAATTATAAAAGTTGATATGTTAATATTTTTACATATAAACAACTTTTTATCTCTTTTACATTAAAAATCGGTGATATATATTAAATAATATTAGCATAATTTCAACTGGTCTATTTTAAAATAAAATTTAATTATTTTCATTTAGGCAAATATTGGCAAAATATTGTTCTTTGCTACACAAGATTATTTAAAGTAATAATTACCCACAACCATGGTTAGAAACTCCATCAATTTTATAGAATTTATTATTGTGACCACCAAGTTTCGTCTCATTCGCTAATTCTCTGTTAAGCTTTTTGATTAACTGAAACCAGGGATAGGTAATAAAAATATTTTCGGTCAAAATAAATTTAGAATGGTACTTTTTTGACACTCAGAGTATTAAAATTCAAATATTTGTAGTTTATATTTTATATATTGCAAAACGTAAATAATGTAATTTTAATATCGTCAAAGATCCATTCCTTAAACGCGAGCACTTTAGCATTAATTTTGTTATAATATAATAAATTATTATCTGATATCTTTGAAATTCTCAACATTTTCACTTTCACATGAATTCGATTTACAGAACATAGAAACTAATAATTTTTAGAAGGTATTACGAATTTTAAAGTGATTCGCGATTACAGTTTTATAAATTACATTAAACAATTAATCGTTTGCTACTATTTAATGACTCGAGAGAGTTCTTCGGTAATTTTGAAAGTTAAATAGTATGAAAAAAAAGTATAATTGTATCAACTTTCCGAATCCCTTGATCCAATGCCACTCAATTCAGATTTTCTTATGTTTTTGTATATTTTTCTTTGACTGGTCTCTACAAACAAACAAACTAACGCCACAGTTGGGCCACACGCAAACTTTTTGCTAATAAATCTGAATATCCTAAATAAAATTTTAAAGGAGGACCTAAGCTTTTGGAAACATAATTTTGTAGTCATCTGTTATAACACGAGTATGTAAAAATTAAAAATTTAAATATAAATGTTTGCATTAGCAGATTTAAAACATAATTGAAAATGTACTGAGAAAATAAATTTGATCATTTGCATATTCTACTGATTAATAAACTCTAATAAATGCTGACATAGTATACGTATGTCGTAACAGAGTTTAAGCAATAATAATAAAATCAACTTTTACGAAAACCTTCGGGGTTATTAAAAAATGAGTATAAATGGCATTAAATTAATTGTTGCTCCAATTGTGTGGTCAAACAGTATCGCAAATTTAAACGTACCTACTTAAAATTTTAAAGGATAACTTCGTATTTAAAATCTTAGCCATATTTCAATTTCCTACAATTATTATTATTTCTTCCTGTTGAAAGTTATATTAATAACGAGCTGTAAACCCGCCACTTCGTTAGCGGCAATTTTTTATAAAAACCTTACTATATAATAAATTTAAACTAAGATTCTTAACTCTCTTGGGAACAATTTTAATAATCGTGTTATGCCATCCATAAATAACAATATCTCTTTAATTTCAGGTTTATAATCTTAGAATAATGAAAAATAAATATCAGAATTACGAAAAAGTATATTAGAATAAAGAAAAAGGACCACAAAATCCATTTTAAGGTTTCTGATTCACTTAGGACTTTACATCTTCAATTTTATGTTTCTAAGGATGAAAATTGCAGAACATTCAAGAAGTTCTATTCGAAGAACGAAAAAAGATACCACAAAGTTCCTTCTTATGAATTCCCATTCATTTAGGACCACATATCCTTATTTCATGTTTCTAGGTTAAATATTACCGAAAATAAAAAAGTACCATTGGAAGATCAAAAAAGTACCACAAAGTCCCCTCTAATGAATTCTATTCAACATATCCTTAATTTCATGTTTCTAGGTTCATAATTATAGAGAATTCAAAAAGTACCATTAGAAGAACAAAAAAGTACAACAAATGCTCTCTTATGGATTCTTACTCATTTAAGACCTCATATCATTAATTTAATGTTTCTGTGTTAAATATTATAGAAAATTCAAAAAGTACCATTAGAAGAACGAAAAAGTACCACATAGTTCTCTCTTATGGATTCTCATTCAATTAGCACTTCATGTCCTTAATTTCATATTTCTAGGTTAAATATTATAGAAAATTCAAACAGTACCATTAAAATAGTAAAAAAGTACCACAACATCCCGTCTTATGGATTCTCATTAACTAAGGACCACATATCCCTAATTTCATGTTTCTAGGTTCATAATCATAGAAAATTCAAAAAGTACTATTAGAAGAACGAAAAAGTACCACAGTCCCCCTTGTGAATTCTTTCCAACATCGGACCATGCGTATTTAATTTTATGTTTCTACTTTAAATATTATCGAAAATTAAAAAAGCTACCATAGGAAGAACAAAAAAGTACCACAAAGTCCCTTCTTATGGATTTCCATTCATTTAGGACCACATATCCTTATTTCTTGTTTCTAGGTAAAATAATACCGAAAATTAAAAAAGTACCATTTGAAGAACAAAAAAGTACTACAAAGTTCTCTCTTATGGATTCTCATTAACTAAGGACCACATATTCCTAATTTCATGTTTCTAAGTTCATAATTATAGAAAATTCAAAAGTACCATTAGAAGACCGAAAATGTACCACAAAGTTCGCCTTGTGAATTCTTTTCAATATCAGACCATACGTATTTAATTTCATGTTTCTAGGTCAAATATTACAAAAAATGCAAAAAAGTACCAATAGAAGAAGAAAAAAGTACCACAAAGTCCATCCTTTGAATTCTTACCCACAGGACCATGTATCTTTAAGTACCACAAATTCCACTCTTGTGAATTCCTATTGTCATTTTCTTAATTTCATGTTTCTATGTTTAATGTAATTGAAAATTCATTATTAAGTTTGAATAAAATGTAATTTCCCACCTTTACCCCTTTTTTTGGTACTTTTTTTCACCCATCGAAGTATAAGAAATTGTATTCCAATGAGTTTCTTAATTGTAGTGGTATCCCATATTAAAATACTCATATGAATATTTCAATAAATATAAAAAAAGGTTTTATGAAAAAAGTACCAAAAATAGGTACGATTTTTACCCCTTATACGTTTGAATTTCTAAAAAGTACCAAATTTGTATTTCTCATTTTTTGATAAGTTATGAATACGATATAAATTTTATCTGTATGTTGATTGGTTTCAAAGATACATATGGTGCCAAAAAAGTACCAAAATACAGTTTTTACCCGTTTTCTCCCTAAAACGGCCGATTTTCAAAAAAGTACGAGACACCTGTCCAATTATTTTTTAAATAAATAACGATAACTATTCAACTTTTTTAATAATTCACAGTTAAACTCGACAAATTATGGGAAAAAATTTATTTTTTTCTAATTGTTGTTCAAAAATTTGCTTAAAATATTTGACCAAGACATAAAAAATGCATACAATTGAAAAGCCTGTTTCATCTACTTTCCAAGGAAGTTTAAAAAGGAAAAATCAAAAATGAATATGTACATTTAGGCATGAACCTACCCAAAAACTGTTTTTTTGCGTATAATTTGAAATTTTAAGGGTGTTATTGATATGTCTCACTGCTTACTTTTTCCTTAATTTTCTTAATGTTTGCATGTTGTTTACACTACTTTATTTTATAATTTATATTTAAAAAGGCTTTTACTTGCTGGTTTTTAGGTCCAATATTTTACCAAGATATTTAATTGAATTCGTGCCATGGAGAAATTTCATACAAATCACTTGCTAACGAAATTGTTGTTAGTACATAGTTCCCAGCTAGATTTTTTCTTTAAAAAATTACTAAAATTTAAAATTTTTGTTAAAATGTATACAGTCTTCTTCCAATTCAGAGCTTTTAAAATTCCCGGGAATCCCAAACGAAACTCCTGGGAAAGTGGGACATGAAAAATTGGTAATTTCCCGGGTATCCCGGGATGTATTCCCTACTAGTAGCACACAATTGTGTGTTACGTATACGCATATATGGAAATGAACAGTAAAATATTAAAGGTATTCACCTCAGAAATAACAACTTTGCTAGACCCTTGCAAAGTAGCAAAGTTGCATTGATTTTTGTAAACACAACAAGAACCACATATTTTGCACAACTTTTGCAAAATTGTCAGAGTAGAACCAATTGCAAAATTATCAGAGTAAAAAATAGTAAAGTTGCAACAATTTTTATAATGTTACCAGTCTGTAAAAATGTGTAAATAGTACTAAAAAATCAAATCAAAACTAAAAAATACCACTGAAAAATTAAATTAAACGTAAAACAAAATAGTATTTAGAATTTAACAACAACAATAAAACAAAAAAGTTAAAATTTATTAAACAATATAAAAAGAAAAATATCAATAAATAAACTGTCCCGAGGAAAGCCTTTTTCAAGATTTCGATGTAGGAAGACCCAAACAATACGTAAAAATTTGCTTAATACGAAAAAATTATTTAAAATTTTAAATTTCAGTTCCCTACCAGCGATTGAAAAATAGGTCCCATACATTTTGGTAAAAAAAAATATTCGATTTTTTAATCAAAATGGGTATCAAAAAATTCGTAATTTTATCCTGGTTATGGAAAAAATATTTTTCCCATGCGATTTTGTTTCGCTAGAAGACTTTTTAAGGCATTTTGATGAATAATTTTTTGGAAAAATTTTAAAAATTATATATTATCAGCAGTATTTACTACAATGCAAATTTTTAATATTTTTCCCATAAAAAGAACAAAATTATAAAATTTATATCCATTTTTTAAGAAAATATCGATTTTTTTTTTTACATAATGTACTAAAATGACGGTTTATGAACCAAAATTTTTTAAAATATTTTTTTTTTATAATTGGCTAAAAATTACGAATTTTTTGATACCCATTTCGAGACAAACCTCAATATTATTTTTTGGTCGAGATGTTTTAGACCCGTGACTTTCAATCGCTGGTAGAGAACTGAATATCAATTTAATATTTTTCCCATATTAAGCTAATTTTAACGCATCATTTGGGGGTCTTCCTACAAAATCTTCGTCTACGGGACACTCTAATGGACATATGTATATTTTCGGATAGTTTTTATATTAAAAAAATAAAAATAAATAAATAAATAAATAAATAAATAAATCTCTTATGTATATCACACATCTTTTGTAAAGTTTATTAAAATATTGATCAATTTCTTTTTGTTATAGGGCGATGGAAATACATCGTTTCTGCGAGCGGCCCGAGCTGGAAATCTCGATAAAGTGTTGGAACACTTAAAAAATAACATTGATATAAATACCAGCAATGCTGTAAGTTTAAATTACACTTTTTTTAAACAAAGTACACAGATTAACATAGATACTTCCGAAGTTATATTGTCAAAAACCTAAGTAGAAGAATGTGTTAGTTAAAAATTTCATTGAAAACAAAAACAATTGTAGTACGTGTGAATTTTTTGAGTATTTTTTTTTTTCAATTGAGTTTTTTTAAGCTTCATATCTGTGTTAATAGTCTATGATTTAGTAGTTTATAACGTTAAATAAATCTATTATATGTTCCTATATTTATTATATAGAATGGATTAAATGCCCTGCATTTAGCTTCCAAAGATGGACATATACACGTTGTTTCCGAGTTACTTAGACGAGGTGCAATTGTTGATAGCGCTACCAAAAAAGGTAACACAGCATTGCATATTGCCTCGTTGGCCGGTCAGGAGGAAGTCGTTAAAATGCTTTTACAACATGGAGCATCCGTAAATGTACAATCGCAGAATGGTTTTACACCACTGTATATGGCAGCTCAGGAAAATCACGATTCTGTTGTTAAATTGCTACTGTCGAATGGAGCCAATCAAAGTTTGGCTACTGAGGATGGTTTCACACCATTGGCAGTTGCCATGCAACAGGGTCACGATAAGGTTGTGGCAGTATTGCTTGAAAGTGATACACGTGGTAAAGTGAGATTACCGGCCCTGCATATTGCTGCCAAAAAAGATGATGTCAAGGCAGCTACATTGCTTTTAGACGTAAGTTTATACATTTTCATATTAAATGATCTATACATACGTATAAATCATATACATATATGTATGTATGAATTAATTAATGCATTTTTGAATATTTGTAGAACGATCACAATCCAGATGTTACTTCAAAATCTGGCTTTACACCTTTGCACATTGCCTCGCACTATGGCAACCAAGCTATAGCTAATTTACTTATACAAAAGGGAGCCGATGTAAACTTTTCGGCAAAACACAATATCAGTCCTCTTCATGTGGCCGCCAAATGGGGTAAAACCAATATGGTTTCACTGCTATTGGAAAAAGGTGCAAATATCGAAGCTAAAACCCGTGATGGCCTTACACCCCTACATTGTGCAGCACGTTCAGGCCACGAACAAGTTGTAGATATGCTACTGGAAAGAGGAGCTCCAATTAGTGCTAAAACCAAAAATGGTTTAGCTCCTCTTCATATGGCAGCCCAGGGTGAACATGTAGATGCAGCTCGCATTTTGCTCTATCACCGGGCTCCAGTTGATGAAGTCACTGTTGATTATTTAACAGCACTTCATGTAGCTGCTCACTGTGGTCACGTGCGTGTTGCTAAACTTCTATTGGATCGTAATGCTGATGCCAATGCAAGAGCCTTAAATGGCTTTACTCCTCTACACATTGCATGTAAAAAGAATCGTATTAAGGTGGTTGAATTGTTATTGCGTCATGGCGCCAGTATTAGCGCTACCACTGAGAGTGGTTTGACTCCACTGCATGTGGCTGCTTTTATGGGTTGTATGAATATTGTCATTTATTTGTTGCAACATGATGCCAGTCCAGATGTACCCACTGTACGCGGTGAAACACCATTGCATTTAGCCGCAAGAGCAAACCAGGTATGATAAAAAAACAACAACATTAAACATATTGTTCTTGGCAGAGTATTAAATTATTTCTTTTATTTATATTTAAGACTGATATAATTCGCATTTTGTTGCGCAATGGTGCCCAGGTTGATGCACGAGCTCGTGAACAACAAACTCCATTGCATATTGCTTCACGTTTGGGTAATGTGGATATTGTTATGTTACTGTTGCAACATGGTGCTCAAGTTGATGCCACCACCAAAGATATGTACACAGCGTTACACATCGCTGCCAAGGAGGGACAAGATGAGGTAAAACAATTAATAGCCAAAAAGATTCTGGATCACATTGATACTGTTTATTTGATGCAATTATTTTGGATACGTCATCAAGAGTATTTTATTTAAAATTCTTAATTTTTTACTTTCGTTTTAGTTTTAGTTTTTCTTTTTTTTTCATTTTATTTTATGTAAAACTTTTTCAGTTAATTCCTATAATATTTTGCTACTTTATAACTATTTTGAACAATTCGAACGACCTAAATATTTTTATTTTATTTATTGTAATTTTTAATTTAATTTTATTAAAGCGTTGTTGAACAGTTGTAGTGGTGTCGTGGCGCCTTTATATTTTATTAATAATATATTTTATTACTGCTATTTTTGTTTGTATTATTATTTATTATTATTATTTTTGAAAATAAAAATTATGTATTAATTTATTCATATGTATTTTCATGTTTTTACTTTTATTTTTAATAGTTTGTTATATAAGTATATTTATTATTTGTTGTCATTTTATCGCATTATTATTTTATTAGATTCACGATCATATACAATTGAAAACAAATAAGAAACTATAGTTGGAGCAAAAGGTCTAATTTTCGACTTTTTCAAAATAATCGATTTTTACTTTTTTCAATTTTGAAATAGTAAACTTTCGACTTTTTCCGATAATTTTCGACTTTTTTCATTTTTATACAATAAGGTTGTTCACGATAGCCTGTTTATCAGGTTATATGATTATCTAGTAATATTAAAAACAACAACATTCATTACTTCTAAAAACTTTTATTATTTTCCAACATTACAAATAAACAAATATCAAGTTTAAATTTAAAACATATTTGATTTCAATATATAAAGTATAAAATTAACAACTTAATTTTTAGCACCTTCCCCGAAAATGTTTCTTTAAAAAAAAAAAAAAAAAAATATCAAATTAAAAAACAATAAAAAATTTAACAAAATTACGTAAGGCCAAATTTATCCTTGAGTATCTTAAATTTAGGAAAAGGAACACCTTTAGTTAACAAGTCAGCTAACATATTATTTGAGGACAAATATGATAATTTAATTAATTTATTTTCAAATCAATCTCGAATAAATTTTACACTGACATCAGTGGGTTCTGTTCGTGGATAATATGCATTGTTTAGCACAACATGTATGGCACTTTTATTATCACAATGCAGAATCATCGTTTTGATAGATTTTGGTGAAATTAAATTTTCTTATCTCTTTAATTAGACTTGCTTCCTGAATACCTGCTATCATTGTCATAAACTCCGCTTCAGTTGTGGATAAGGCAATGGTCTGCTGCCGCTTAGTACACCATGATGTTGCACCAACCAAATTGAAGAGTTAATAAGTTGCCTGTATTTGAACGCATCTCATCAACACACACTCGCCCAGTCTGCACCACAATATCCAGTTAATTCATCGTTTCCTTTAGTATAAATAAGACCTTTATGTAAAGCACCTTTTAGATATCGAATAATACGTTTGTGGTTTTCCTGGATTCCCACCATATCTGCTTAAAACATTTACAATATACATAGCAGATATTAATTTTACAAATCGGGATTTATCGCGAAAACTAGTCAATTCAAAAGACATAATACCCCAACCACCTATGGTGGTGTAGGCTATAAAAAGTGGATTAGAGGCTTAGTACCTATTAATACCGTGTATCCGAATTGAATGAGAAATCCCATGCCGCAGAATCAGTGTTTCTCTATGTAATTATTCTGGTAGTTTCTATTTGGTTTCAGAAAAAAAAAAATTGAAAATGGTTTTTGATTTGTATGGGAAAATCGTCGAATGAATCTAAAAACTACTATTTTTCGTTTGATGTAAACGGCATATAAACAATAAATAATAATTGAATATTTTCTATACATACGTAGAAATCAAACTAATATTTTCACTAAATAAAAAATAGTTCGACATTTATATTAATTGAAAATTCATTAAAAATTTTCTTTTAAAAGAAAATTAGCAGCAGATTTTTATAAGTACAATATTCAACGAAACATTTTTAAATATTAAATTCATTGGATTGGATTAAAACTTATCGAAATTTTTCTTTAAAAATTAAAATTTATCGAAAATTTAATAAATGTATTATTTAAAAAATAATTCCAATATTTTACAAAAATTCCCAAATCTCTCCACGAAAATCTGTCCCAAAAGAAAGTTGAAATCCCCAATTAGTGGACAAAACCCCTCATCTGGCAACACTGCTTTTGATTATTTAATAAAGCCTTAAAGTATGCAATTTATTCTTCGATTACGCCAATAAATAAACGTAAAAAATGTTGCGGTTTTTAGATGTTACTTTTAAAGAAGTAAAAAATCAAGTATCAAATCGCATTTTCACCACTTTAAGAGTGTTTAAGCTTAAAATACATAATTTCATTTCTATGAATACAAATAACTACAAAAATGGTTATCAAAAATTTTATAAAACGATCAAAAACAATATAAAAATTACTTTAAAATCACAACTTAATAAAAAGAACAAACTTCTTTTAATTTTGTTCGATGTTGTTTGGCTTAGGTTTTGTAATTTTTGGATATTGACTCTTAGGAAAAAATTTTCTGGTGAGCGCCTCCTAATTCACCATATTGGAATGATAATAATAATAATTTTCTTGATAAATTTCCACATTTTGAGTTGGATTTTAATGGAGTTGTAATTTTAAATTTTATTTATAAGTTGGCTAATTAATTTGAATTTTTTTTCTTTATTTTTATTTTTGTATACATTGTACTCGTATATGTACTTAATATCCATATTAAATTTATTATTCGGCAAAAAGAAAATTAAGTAATTTCATATGCAAAATTATAGGTTGCTGCTGTTCTAATTGAAAATGGTGCAGCATTAGATGCTGCCACCAAAAAGGGTTTTACTCCTCTTCATTTAACCGCTAAATATGGACACATCAAAGTGGCCCAATTACTGTTGCAAAAGGAAGCCGATGTTGATGCACAGGGTAAAAATGGTGTTACTCCCTTGCATGTGGCTTGTCACTATGATAACCAAAATGTAGCTCTTTTGCTTTTGGAGAAAGGTGCCAGTCCACATGCAACAGCAAAGAACGGTCACACACCACTGCACATTGCAGCACGTAAAAATCAAATGGACATTGCTACAACACTATTAGAGTACGGAGCTCAAGCCAATGCTGAGAGCAAAGCTGGTTTTACTCCGCTTCATTTAAGCTGCCAAGAGGGTCATAGTGAAATTTCCAACTTATTAATTGAGCACAAGGCTGGTGTCAATCATCCGGCCAAGAATGGCTTAACACCAATGCATTTGTGTGCTCAGGAAGATAATGTAAACGTAGCTGAAATATTGCAGCGTAATGGAGCTAATATTGACATGGCCACTAAAGCCGGCTATACACCTCTTCATGTGGCCGCTCACTTCGGTCAGGCCAATATGGTGCGTTTCCTATTACAACATGGTGCTAATGTGGATGCTGCTACATCGATTGGCTATACGCCCTTACATCAAAGTGCCCAACAGGGTCACTGTCATATTGTTAAACTTTTATTGGAACACAACGCAAACGCTAATGCTCAGACCACAAGTGGCCAGACTCCATTGGATATTGCCCGTAAATTGGGCTATATCAGTGTCTTGGACTCACTCAAATCAATAACTGACGAACCGGAAGGTTCTACTCAACTGCATTCGGATGAAAAGTATCGTGTTGTTGCCCCTGAGGCCATGCACGAATCCTTTATGTCAGATTCTGAAGAAGAAGGAGGTACGTACTATTTGTTTATTTATACACACAATACACTGAGTTATCTCTGATCTTTATATATTAGAAGAATGAATTTTGCACAAAAACAAATTATTATTATTTCTTAAGATTCGTTTAGTTTTTGTTTTTTATTCGGCTCAGAACATATTTTTCTACATAACATATATACAATACGTAATTATAACTTCATCTTCAGCCTATAGACATGGTACACTGTTTAATATCATTTATTTAAGTAACGAACACTCAAATATATATATTTTTTATAATTTGTTTTGAGCCCTTCTTTTTTTTTTACCAATTTAATCATCATTATCATACACATTTACAACTTTAATTTTTTCCATTACGTTTGTATTTGTGTGTGTATATTTTTGTTTTTTTGTCTAAATTGAATTTCCATTGTGTCATTTAGGTGACACAAATGATTGGGATCCATGTTTGGGCTTAAAAAGTGACCGCCAGAACAATGATAGCCACGTTTATCTACCATATTATCGCGGTGAATCATTATTTTTATCCTGTAAGTTATGGGATCCTTAATCTTTTCCTCTTTTATACAAAACATAAAAAGACACATACAAATACATATAAATATCACTCTGTTTTATAACTTTACATATGTACAGTTTTAGTCAGAATATTTATGATAAAAATTCCATGACGATGCTTTGCAAAAATAATAGCAAAAGTTTTAAATTATACGATTTTTTTTTTTTCATGTTTGCAATTGTCAGCTATCAATTAAATGATATTAATATTGAAAACTCAAACTTATAAACCTTGGATTTCATACATTTTATGAATCTTTGCTTTTTATTTCATATAAAAGTGAAAGTGCCGTAAAAAGTTTTAGTTCAAAAATAGAAATGTTCCAGGAAATTTTTAAAAATTTTAAATATATGTATGAAGAAATTGAGAAATCGATAATTAAAAAAAAAAAAAACAAGCAGAGAAAAAATAAATTGTCACGGCAAACATATCATGGTTAAATTTTGTTTATGGTCTTCCAGTAATTCTCAGCGAATTCTAGAGTAAAGTAGAAAAGCATATTACTAATAAAATTTATATTAATAAAGTTTACTGCAAAAATAATTTGATTACAGAAACGAAGGTTCTGGAAATATTGGAAATATATAATACTACAACCGTAATATGGTTGTTGGAATTAAAACGTTTATACAAAACAATGCTCAGCTATAATTTTCTCTGCGTGCAGAATATGGAAAACATTTGTATGTTTTAACAACAAAAGTTTTTGTTATTATTTTTTTTTATGGATGTGGAATTTCTATTAAAAATATTTTGATCGATACTGTATGTATGTTTACTTATATATTGTTTATATACATATAATAGGGTATTACCAAATAAAGTTGTTAATGTACCCTACTAAAGTGAAGTTTAATTTTAAGATACCTTTCTGTATAACAAAAAAAAAAAAAAAAAAAAATCCACATTAAATCCTAATACAATTCTCTTTATTGAAATACCATTATTGGAAGTAATAAGTTTACATAATTCATTATAATCCTCATATACAACGAATCCATTAGAATCTATAAATAAATAAAAGTTTTATTTTGGTTGGAAACTCGATACTTTTCTTTCACAATAAATAAAATAAAATCTTGACCATCTTGATATATGGAGGAAAGTATCAATGTTCCCAACTATAATGAAAATTTACTTTATTCAAACAAACAATTTATAAAAATTTTCATCCTGACGTTATCCTTTCACGAGCTGGACTAAAATATAAAAAAAATATTTTGTTTTTTAATATTCCGAAACCTATTTTTTCGACTTTCACTAAATGATATTTTCTTTATAATCTAAACAAGCATAATATTGATATAAAAATCTTTCCAATTGCAAAATATTTTCAAAATTATATAAGAATTTACACTTACACTGAAGAAGAAAACAGTAAGTAATTTTAATAAAATACCTAAAGCAAAGAAAATTTTATGTAAATAATTTTTATATAGAAGTATATAGTTATAAAGACTATTTATTACATATATCAATAGAAAGCACTAGAAATTCGATTATTTGTGACAAAAATAGTGCAAATATTGAAAAAAAGGATAACGTATGGACAAAAATGCTAAATTTGGAATAAACTAATCTTTCATTTAATGTGGAAACATCAACAACTTATGTTTCGGAGCCACCCTAATATGTGTTTATATACATGTGTATATAAAAGTGTATACATACACTCCTATGTATTTGTGTGTAACTGTTTTTCATTAATCAAAGTATATGTATGTATAAATTAATGTTATATATTGTACATAGATTATTCAATTATACATACACAAATACATACATACATTTATTCACAAACATTTACATACTGATATTTGTAAATATTTCATATTAATGACATCAGCTACTAAAATAAAATTATTTACTACATTCATATGTATATTGACAGAAAAATCACGGGATTTACACTATCGGACAAAATAAAGTGCGGTTTTTTACTCTTGCTATTCAGTTCATAATTATTGTCTTCTAGGTGCATAATGGTCTACATTTTTGGTGTCCAGGTATTTGTCGCATTATTTTGTTTAAATTAATATGAAAAAGAAGTTTTTGAAATATGTGTATTTATAGTTTGGGGCAAAAGTGTTGTGTCGGTAATGCATATTCACATTATTTCCTAAATTTTTTAAAATTTTTTGATACAAAATGGTAGGCATATTCTCAAGAATATTATTGCATTTGAAAAATAAGGATAAATTCGGGCATATTATCGGTACGTTTTCTACCAAAATCCAGTAAGATTTCTTGATTCCAGATAGGGAAAACTAATTAACATTAATGTAATTGTCTTTAAAGTGCAACATTTTATAATCTGGCGCCAAAAAAACCATTTCATTATACAAAATTACAATTTAAAATCAAAATAATATGAAATTGAGAGGGCAGAAACCCTAAGACTACGAAGTAAAATCGTAACGATATAAATATTCTCGCCAAAGTATAATTTAAATACATAACGAAAGAAGTAATTATAAACATATTAGCTTTTACTGACAGGAAAAAGCTCAAACATAGGAGTTTTAGAAGTACCTATTCTAAGTAAAAGTCACATCATTGCTGTTCTAATGTAACAAAGCGACCCGTAATATAAAAATAATCGTTAAAGTCCCAGAACCATTCTAAAATGCAGTTATTTGGATGAATAAACATAAATCTTATTAAAACTTAAAAAAAAACTGAGAAAATTTTGGAAACTGCCATGGAAAAATCTGAAGTTTTAAATTTTTGTATTAGAAGATCGTATAAAAAAAAAGTTTTCTTAAATTTGGTACATATGAAACCCATTTGTTTGAATCTTGTCTGGACAGTTAGGCTTGTAATAATTAAAATTACTTTTTCCTTTATCTCTCCGTTAGAAATATGAAATTCTTTTTGGCGAGAATTGCGATATAGCTACGACTTTACTTCGCAGTATTAGGGTTTCTGGACCTCAATTTCTTATTATTTTCATTCTATATTGTAATTTTGTATAATGAAATGTTTTGTTTTTGACCTCAGATTCTAAAACATTGGTCTCTAAAGACAATTACATTAATCTTAATTAATTTTCTCTATCAGGAATCAAGAAATCTTACTGGATTGTGGCCGACGACTTACTGATAATATGGCCGAATTTATCCTTATTTTTCAAATGCAATAATAATTTTAATAGAATTTATGAACAGAATAATAAAATTCACCACTTCTTAAGAATTTGCCTACCATTTTGTATCAAAAAATTTAAAAAATTTTAGGAAATAATGTAAAGTGTCACTTTTTTATGTCGCACAAAATGCATGACCAACACCACACTTTTGCCCCAAACTCGAAATATACATATTTCAAAAACTTCTTTTGCATATTAATTTAAACAATATAATGCGACAAATACCTGGACACCAAAAATGTAGACCATTATGCACCTAGAAGACAATAATTATGAACTGAATAGCAAGGGTAAGAAACCGCACTTTATTTTGTCCGATAGTGTATATTACTATAATAGAAGTTATAGCCAATTTAATTATTTATGTATTAATCTTTATTATCTCCGCAAAAAAAAAACAAGCAATTGCTTTCAAAAAAGAACATGTTCACCACTTCAAAAGTAAAACTATAATTAGTTCCAAAAAGGTGAAAATAAATGTGTTTTTTGCAGAAAACTATTTCTTAAGCTATGGCCAGATTAGGCAAATGTTTGTTTCAAATTTGTTTGCCCTAACGTAAACAAAATTTTTCCAAAGTAGTATAAATTTTATTTTATGGTCACATTTTTGTTTGTTCAAACAGATTTTAAATATAGTCAAATAGGCAAATAGAAAACATGTTTCTGATCAGTAACATTTGAAAATTTATTTGTTTTTAAAAATTATTTCATCAAACTCTCGAAAAAAATAAATTTATTTTTACTAAAAATATAATAAACAAAGAGGATGGAAATTTTTTGATTTTATTATGAGGAGCATCTTTGAATGCATATTTAGAAGAGGAAAAAATCATAAAAAAGAAGAAAAGAAAAGATTCGGAAGTGACTTCAAAAACGAAATTAATAGAATGTTTGATTTAATGGTTTTTAGTATCCGCTATATTTCAAGATGGAATAGTAAGGATTATTATTTCACCATCGTCATAGACCATAGCATGGCACGAGCACCACCCATAATGACCCCAATACCACCGGCACCAAGAACATCAATGCGTCCCTTCAGCCGCTCATTTTAAGCAATGAGCCTCATCAAGAGGGCCTCATAACTTTCGCCCTGCTCCAACACCTTCTTTGGAAGGTCAATCACTGACATCAATAACATCACCTCCATAACATCCTCCGTGTGTTTTTTCATCTGGCCACCTATCCGTCACCCTCAACTGACGAAGTGGCCTTCTTCCTAGGGCTCCCCACTAGCATCACTAGAAGCCTTGGTGGCGACCTCACCACCACTCTTCATCGACTTAAGTGATCCCGGCTTAAACCACTTGCTCAAAGGTGTCAAAGATTAATTTTTTGTATACTTATATCTCGCATATTATGCGTTATACGTGTTTTGATGCCATTGTAACATCTATGGAATATAAAATTTGCAACAATTTTGCTGAAGTACATTTTTATGCACCTTGTAGGGATAGTCCTTTGACTTGCTCATTGAAAATTTTACATTTTCGGACATTCCAACTTGGAGCAGGAAAAGATTTCTCGACAATACAGTGCACTCGCGAAAACGTGAACACTCAAAAGCGTGAACGACTCAGAAATTTGAACAAATTTTTATACACAGACTATTCTAAAACGTGAATAAAACATGAAAGCTCAAATACGTTAACAATTTTTTTTTTTTTAATTTTTGGTTTTTATAAATTGGCAAATCCCCGAATAAGAACAAAATGTTTTTATTTCTAATCCTAGTAGCATATAATACCTGTTTTTGTTCGTTAAAACAAAAAAGTTTTATATTTATGTTTACTAAACGAAAACGTGAACATCCTTGGTAAAAATTATTTC
This sequence comes from Protophormia terraenovae, assembly GCA_951394005.1. Lineage (NCBI taxonomy): Eukaryota > Metazoa > Arthropoda > Insecta > Diptera > Calliphoridae > Protophormia > Protophormia terraenovae. The sequence continues at coordinate 59,510,427 of OX596075.1, read as the reverse complement.
ACGTTTCCGCGAGTCTACTGTACTTGCGACAAAAGAAATAAATATCTTTAGAAGATGATTGGTATAATTATCCCTACAATTTTGCTATATCATCCTGAAATATGTATAGCGAATACTAAAAAACTTTTAATATATCATAAAATGCTTAAAATGATTTTTGGAACCTTTTACCGCGAATAACTCTCGTATCAAACACTTGATAATCGGCGACTTTAGGTTAATCCATTTTTTCATCTAATTTGCATGCTTCATGAAATTATTAAAATGATCAGCAATATTACCCTATATTGGCGGAATTTATTGCTTAATACTTTTCATTTATTTAAATGTTTAATACTTTAATGTTTTAGATTCAATATTAAACAATATGGCTCGATGCAACTATTAATTGATACTGTTTTCTCTTACAAAAAATTTGTAAGAACAAATAGTTATTTGCCCCAAAAATGGGAAAATATTTTCCATTATGTGGTCACACTGTGTTCACATTACGTACATTTTTGTTTGCTACTAAATAATTTTGTTTTCCCAAAATCAGCTGATTTGTTGTTTGCCACACAATAATATTTTATGGTCACATTACGCCAAAGAAATATTTGTCAGTTTCAGTCAAATGTTTACCTAGTGTGACCGTACCTTAGGAAAATAAAATTTTCACATATATTATATGTGTATATGTCCAACAAATCAAGAAATTATAGAGTATCATTAATGATATCATAATTTTAAAATTATGTGATAAAATATCGAAATTATTTTTTCCTTAGAAAAAAACTTTAAACATTTTCAGGAAAATAAAATTAAATTGTAAATGTTCGTATAAGAAGAATATTTTATGTTATGTATTATATGGAAATTATATTTTTACAGCAAACAAACAGATAAAGAAACCAATATCAGCTTGGATTTAAAGGGGAATTCTCTTCGGATTACAAAAGTTTAGTATTACATGAAAAATCATTTAAAGCAGGATGAACTTTAGTTAATTATGGTTATTTTATTAATTTTTATGAAATGTTTAGAATAGTATATATTCATCCAATCTTAGCAGATATTTATGCATATATTCTGCAAAATATTGCTAAATTATCGCGCTGCTTAAATTTAACGATATCATTACTAATATGATTATTTTCAAAAATTATAATTGGGGTATTCACACGGTGTGCTATCAAGTCTTATTGTCATAAAATACTAAAGTTTTATGATAGTTTAAAAAAATTGTTGTTGTGCTTCAAAGAAAAAAGTCCTAAAATAATAAGAACTTTTACTTTGAGTCTACATTAGAGAAATTTAAATCAAGACAAACGTCAAATTTTTGTTTGAGTTGCAGATAATTTTTTATCTCTATCAATTAAAGGGGAAAACGTATGTCATAATAAACCATGCAAAAAGTACCAACAACAATCAAGATGGCGTCTTTTACTAAGCATTATCAAGACAAAGTTGTCAGAGCTCGAGCGCTGACAATTTTCTTTTAACGCTGCAATAACACTGACAAATTCAGTCTACATTAGACAAATCTTTATTTTGATAAAATTTTGACGTTTGTCTTGATAAAAATTTGTCTAATGTAGACTCAAAGTTATGATGTGTTTATTGTTTTGTCATAACTAAACTGTGTAAATCTAAGTCGAAAGGGAAAAACTCTTCGTCGAGCCGGTGGTAATATTTAGAAGTTACCGCCATTGAATATTCGCAATATATACGTAAACATGCTATAAATTTGTACATAGTTCTATAACTTCAACATTAATTACATTTTATTAATTTATTTATAAAAGTTATTAACTTTTATAAAGTTAAATAAAAAAAAAAAAAATAAAAAAAATTGAGACATTTAAAAAAAAAAAGGAAAAAAATTTTGTTTGTATACTTTAGCTGACTAGCAGCCACCGCCGTCAGAAAATTATCCCGACTTAGTCATCGACAACAGCTGTTTATGTTTATGTTTTTAAACAATTTCTTTTGTGACAAAAAATATTTTATAATTTGTATAAAAATGGATTTTTTTAGAAGATTCAGGTAATTTTAATTTTATCTTATTTACTTGAATCAGCCATAACAATATCCAATATGTATTTTTCGCACAAACCGGTTATTATTTCAGTTTTTTTAATTGTTTTTCATTAAAAATATTTGTAATTTTTTTATAATTGTATTTTTCATTTATCAGCTGACTCAAATTTGAAATAGCATACTAACTTATGAGGGTTGCTCACAGCAGTCATATTCTTTCGTGTTATTATTTTATGATATATGACTTTATGACGACCGTGTGAATACCCCAAATATCATTTTCGAGTGTACCTTTTAGAAAGCAACCTACATCATTTTAGAATTGTAAATGATATCATTTTCGGGCTTCTTTATCACTGAAATGATATCGTTATGATATCATTACGATATCATTTGGTTTGTTGGGTGTATATTTAGTAATATATTTTAATAAAGCTAACATTTTTATCGAGCAATTTTATAAACATAGTTTTAAAAGAAGAACTTCCAAAGCAATGAACAAGAATCGTAGAAAAAGAACATCCTACCAATGATAGGGGGTTAAAAAATAGCACTAATAATTTTTTTTTCAATGGCACACAATGTTCGGTTTGGAAAATAAAGCTAAAATAATTAAAAAAAAAAAAAAGAATTGAATAAGTTATTACATATTTCAAATATGTATATAAAATATTTTAAAATTTAAAATTAACATAAAATTTAGGAAGTTATTAATATCGGAACATCTCAAAATTTATAAGGTGTTTTAGAATTTTTAAAAATTATAATATTCTCAAGAAGATGTACGAACCACCCTATATCTTTTTTTTTAGAGCTGAGTATTATCGAATGACTAAGTAATACAAACATTATAAAATATTTACCCAGATATTACTTATGTGAATTAACATTTGATAACAAGAAGTGTTATGATGTTTCATCTCAACGATCAAGCAAAATTAAATAATTCTTTTTATTTCGTGAGACATTCTAATAATAATGCATGAATATTTATTTTAAGTTTTTCTTTTACTTTCATCACTATCAAAATTCACAATTGTGTATATTTAAACCCATACAAAATGCATGATTTAAAAAAAAAAAAAAAAAAAAAAAAAAACGATATATAGATACATATGTATAATATAGTATAAAATTGTATAGCTATAGTGAGAGAGAGAGCGTGATACAAATTTAATTCATTTACATTCTTGTATGTATTTTCAAAATCACTGCACTTATACATTAATATGCCTGCTCGCTCTATTCAATTGTATTTGAAATTGGAATAAATATGAATTATTTGCTCATCATCATAATGACACAAATGCTGCAATAAAAAAAAAAAAAAATGCTACTCGTACAACTTTTGAAAAATCATCAGGCGAAGATAATATGCTTTCCGATCAACCTTATCGCTATCTGACAGTTGATGAAATGAAATCCTTAGGAGATGATTCTCTGCCCATTGATGTGACACGTGATGAACGTGTCGACTCAAATCGTATGGCTCAAAGTGCCGAATATGCTGCTGGTTTACAGCAACAGCAATCGATTGTTGAAGATGCCATAAGTCCACACAAGGCTCAGACTTATAATGCAGCTGCTGGTAAATCTATGGTCGATGGTATTTATATGGCCAATGGTCTTAACGAAGATGAACATCATCATGTTGGGTAAGTCGATTGGAGTTTAATTGTACATACAGACATAAATTGATATTGATATTTTTTAAATGGTTCTCCACCATTTGTTGTTTTTCCAAAATATGAACAGACGCAAACTGCAATGGAAGAAGTAAGTTTTTCGTGGGGCAAATGTAAACGAATTTAAGGCATAACTTTATAATGTTATTTGTTTGTTTGCAGTTTCCTGGTATCTTTCTTGGTAGATGCTCGTGGTGGTGCCATGCGTGGATGTCGCCATAGTGGCGTTCGTATGATTATACCTTCACGTTCAACATGTCAACCAACACGCGTCACTTGCCGCTACGTTAAACCCCAGCGTACCATGCATCCTCCTCAGTTAATGGAGGGCGAAGCTTTAGCCAGCCGCGTTTTAGAACTAGGACCAGTTTCGACAAAATTTATTGGTCCTGTTATCATGGAGGTACCACATTTTGCTTCGTTACGCGGCAAAGAACGTGAAATTATAATTTTACGTTCCGATAATGGAGAAACTTGGCGAGAACATACTATTGATAATTCCGAAGAAATAATACATGATGTTTTACAACAATGCTTTGAACCAGAAGGTATGTTAGAAGAGAGTCTTATTTTGGAAAATTCCTTAAATGATTTTTCATATAATTTATTTTAGAAATCGCTCAATTAGAAGAGCAAGCTGGCAATCATGTATGTCGTTTTGTTACTTATGATTTTCCACAATATTTTGCGGTTGTAACACGTATACGCCAAGAGGTACATGCAATTGGTCCCGAGGGTGGAATGGTATCCAGCACTGTAGTGCCTCAAGTTCAGGCTGTATTTCCGCAAGGTGCTTTAACCAAGAAGATAAAAGTTGGCTTACAGGTAAATCTATTTAAACCACGCAAAGGTGTTGCGCCAGAAAAACTACGTAAAATAAGTGTTAATCATGTACCAAAGAAGAAGCGCTTCTCGCTTATTTGGTAAATAATTTTTTTAATTAAAAAACAACAACAGACAGACAAAAATATATATTTTTTTTTGTTGAGGTGAATAATAAAATGATACAAAAAAGTTAAAACTAAAATAAAGTACATACATCATTTAATTCAAGTTTATTTAAACAAAAACTTGATAAAATTATAGTTTGATATAAAATATGATGTATTATCTGATCTTAACTATTATTCTAATTAATGCTTAATCTTCCATTTAAAAATATATTCATATGGTACATATATTTAAAACAAATCAAAATTAAGAGACACTTATAATCTTGCAAAATCTAGAAAATAATCAATAAATTAATATTATAGTTCTCAAAAACGTGCTGATATTTTTAACTGGCTTTATTTATGTTATACTTATTTACCTGTACATTTAATTATTTTATAAAACAAAAAGTTATTTTCTCAATATTAAAAAATGAAAAGAAATTCCTATAGCTCGAAGAGCTGCGTCATTGCATTTTGAAATCGGCTTTTGTTCACATTGAATTGTTTAACCATATAATTCCAATAAATGCAAAGAAACTAATTTATTCTTTTAATTAAGTCTATACTTGATATTCCCTTTGCTTTTGATTCGCTTTAACTATATTTCATTTTTAAAATTTTAAAATTAAAATTTTCTTATAAAATTTAAAATATGTAATACTTTTAGTCACATTCTGTCATATTTTAAGTATAAAAATTTAGGCAAGTACCTGAATGTATAAAAATAATTGCTCAATATTTCATAAGACATTTAAAATTAATTTATTTTAAATCGTAAATTATATTGTTATTAAATGCATAGATATTAGCCAGTTAAATAATCTCGCTAATAGATTCCTTTTTTTTTTTTTTTTTTTTTTTTTTTTGTCTATTTGTGCAAATTTCAAGCAAGTTATTTTGTTATTAATAATGAATTGAATACAAAGAAAATACCAAGATTATTATTTTTTTTTTTGTATTCTATACAATTAAATGATTACAATTGCCACTAAAAATACACGGTTACAGTGAATTAAATATTAGATTAGTTCTCAAACTCAATACACTTAGTTGTCAATAATTTACACTTAATATATTGTTGATGCCATAACAATAACTACAATTTTATGTTTAATAAAAGTAAAAATATTTGTTTACGTGTTAAGCACAAAATATGCAAAAATGCACATACAATTTAATTAAGTTCTTTAATACACCAACACATAAACAAAAATACACAAAACAAATTTAATATCAAAGATATGAAATAAAAAATAATAACAAAAATTATTTTAAAAATATTAAAAGAAAAGAAAAATTTAATTGAAAATATTAAGTACACTTAAAGCAACATAGATGATCTATGATCATAGAAAATACAAATTTTGAATACTAAGAACTTATATCAATATATTTAATTCAAATAAAAAAATAAAACAGTAGATTCTTGATTAAAATGTTAAACGTAAAAAAACATATCTAAAAAATGTTCTCTTCTATTAATTATAAATAGTTCGGAATTTTGCTATTATTAGTTGGGGCTTAATCGTAATTTAAGTATATTTTGTATATTGTATTTCTGATAAGATTGAAAAATTACCTGAACATATTTCAAGTTATTCTCCAATCTATTTGATATCTCAGAATAAGGCATTCATATACATATTTATATCAATTCTAGAGTTTAGCAAATATCATCTAATATATGTGAAAATTTAATTTTTTTTGTCAAATTATTTAATATAAAAGAAAATTAGATACAAAATTTAAACTTTTGGTAATAGTTCTGAAAACTTGAATTTAAATGAGATTTCAATAAAGAAAAAAATTCAGACCTGTCAAATATGAGATTTAAAATTAATATAGTTATATTTTAATAAAAATCGAAATCTATCAGAGATTGAAAGTTAAAAAAATGCATATTTATGATTGATTTTTTAAATATTAATATATAAAAAGCATAAATTCGTTGTTTTTTTTTGCATATCCATGCTATTTTTGCATATTTCTGGGCATATTATTCCATTTTTTCGTGCTTAAGCGCATATTTTAATTTTTTTCGTGCATATTTAAACTTGCCCTGTTAGTAACTAATTAAAACTGAAATTTTATTTAAGAATCATTTAAGATCCCATGGGTCCTGGTTAGATTCTAAGTCGATCTAGCTATGTCCGTTCGTTTGTCTGTCTGTTGAAACCAGGGTAGGACTCGAACGGAACAACCTAGGGGGACGAAAGTTGGCTTTATTTCATATATTTCTGCTGATATCTCTTAAACAAAAGCATATACAATAACGAAATTTTATACTTCGAGGGTCGATATATCCTTGAAAACCAAATAAGGTAATCACGGAAACAAAAAATGGGCGTGGTCCGCCCACTTTACCGCCCACATCCCATATAACGTAAAATTTGAAAATGTTGATTGTGGGTATAAAGATTCGGTCGAGCCAAATATAACATTCGCGCTTGTTCAAAATCTAGTTAAATTTTAAAGGATTTTAGTAGAATCTTATTAGAAACTAGATTTTGATTTGTATGGAAAACCGAATTAAACTCTCATTAAATTAAGTAGATTTTTATTGAAAACACATTTAAACTAGATTTTGGGCATATGGAAATGTGCTATTCATTTTATGAGATTTCAATTCGATTTCTATAAGATTTTAACAAAATCTCATAATATTTAACTAGATTTTGAAAAATATCGTTATTCAGCACTATTTTCTTAAAGTGTTTTAGTAAAATACAACAATGTGCTAAATAAAAAATTACTTTTGTCTGTAAACAAATAATTTTAAAATTGAAATAAAATCAAAAAATTAAGTTGAAATTAATCATAAAAAAATGTAAAAAGAAGTTTAAAATTGATTTTGTGATACATAAAACTATTTTAGAATTGTTTAGTGGTTGTACTTAATTTGTTATAAATTCATTTGTCAAAAAAAAAAAAAATCTACAAAACTAACGATGTAAATGTGGTTTAATGTAATAACAAATATACATATTTTAAGTTTAAATATTCGTCCTTCCAACACTAAATTCGTTTAAAAATAAATTCTTGAAATGACAAAATGATCTACTTAATTACTTAGGCCTATGACCTACACTTGATCATTTAAAAAATATATTTCCACTGTCATACTTTGTAATTAAAATTTTAAAATGCTAATTTCAGCAATGTTATTAAGATATCTTTTAATAAAATTTCAAATATTTTCCTTTTATGAACATCAATTTTTTGTTTGTTTTCCGAAATATAATCTTTTGAGTTTTACTTAGAGCTTTTTGAATTTTAGTTTTAGTTATGTTTTTTTTTTACTAAAATAAAGTATTTTGGATTTATGTTTCAAGTTTTTACTTGTTTCTTAATTTTTACACGTTTAATATTAATTAAGATTCTACTGTGCACAAAAAATAAAATACATAATTATCCCTATTTTCGCCCATTTATACTATATACTTACGATTTAAATAATAACTTAAAATTATACTTATTTATTAATAATATTTAACAATATAATTATATATTATTACTTGATTAATTTATAACTAAAAATATTATCATTATTATAACAATACTATTAAAAATACTTATTTATTCGTCACTAATAATATTTATTATAAATAATAATAATAATAATAAGAAAAACCAAAAAAATATATTAAATTACCCAATAAATTTAGTTAAAACAAAAACTTTATGCGTTCTAAAAATGTTTTAATTCTCTACTTGTTCTAATTTTATATTAATTGTTTTTGTTATTATTATAGTTAATTTGTTTTAATTGGCAAACAAATTGTTAACTTAAACAAATCAATATATAATAATAACAATAACATTATGTCTTTTTGTTTATTTGTTTGTTTGTGAGTTAGACGTTTAGTAAGATATTTTAGCAATTGGGTCTTGTGGAAACTAAAGTGACTGTTTCTCTTTAATTTTAAAAGCTTAATACAAAGAAAACATAAAATGATTTTTCAACGGCCCTTTTTTTATAAATCATTTATTCATTTGTTTATATAATATTTCATCAATACATCCATTTATCCATTCAATTCATTCATATTCATATAATACATAAAATATACATATGTGTACATGAAATTCATAATTATTTTATATATTTTTTTCGGTTTTCAGTTGATTTTTGTTTTCTTTGTTTTAATTTCTTCATTTATTCTTTTTGATTTACCATAATCTTCTGTTATTAATGTGCGTATTAGTGTTTTTGGTTGTTTACTTTTAAGTTAATTAAATTAAATGATTTTATTTTTAAAGTAGTTAAAGTTTTTTTAATAACTAAATTTATTGGGACATAAATGGGCTTGAACATTTTATATGAAGAAGATCCACTTAATTATAAATGTTATCTGTGTTAATATTAAATATCAATAACTAATAAATTAATAAATTTATTTTGAAATAAAAGAAAAAAAATTACAATTAAAAGAAAAATGTTCACCATTTAATCCCTTTGTAACCAACCAACCAACCCACCAACCAAATTTTCCTTCATTAATTAATTAAAAGGTCAGAATGCACCGTCAAAATATTAACTACGTGTAGTATTCTATGCCACATATTAAGTCCTTTAGAAAAAAAAAAGAAAAATTATTAAACATAAAAATAATTATTTAACAATGAATTATAAAAAAAATAACTAAAACCAATTATAATTGTAAGATAGTTTATAGAGTAAAAATTGTTTTGTAAAATGAAAAAATACGAGAAAATATTTATAAAAGAAATTATTATTTTTTTTTTTTTTTTGGTGCAAAACTTTTTTCTTTAGTAGGTAATTATTTTTTTAATTTTTATTTTGAAAAATATTTAGTTTGTTTTCTTTTTTTATTATAATTTATTTGAAAATTAAGAAAAAAAGAAAAACTAAAACTAAATGTATGTACATATATAATGAATAGTTGTTATTATAATTTAAGTGGCCATTTTGAAAATAATGAAAGAAAAATCATTTTGTTGATTGTATTTAAGCTATAAATCATGTTATTTGTTTCCGTTTCCGTTTAGGCGCAACCGGTTGATCCAGATCTAACTGCTAAACTTTTAGGACGTGGTGTCGCAGTATCGCCTATAGTTACTGTTGAACCACGTCGTCGTAAATTCCACAAGGCCATAACATTGAGTATGCCTGCCCCTAAGGCTCACAGTCAGGGAATGATAAATCAATACTCTGGCAATACTCCCACTCTGCGTTTACTATGTTCCATTACCGGTAAGTATTATTAGTTGCCTACTTTCGTTGCTGTTGTTGTTAATTGTTGTTTTATTTATATTTTAACTTAATTTATTTTTATTTATGTTCTTTTATTTCGAGTTTTCGAGTTTTCATTAAGTTTTGTATTTTATTTTAAGTTGTATAATTTTCTATTGAAATAATAGTTTTCGAAATGAATTGATCCATCCTTCGATATGATCTGCTAAATGTTGTAGTTGAAATAAATAAATAATATCAAAACATATGATGATATTTAGCTGATGTTAGGATTTAAATTTCATTTACTTAATACAAATTAATTTTAATTTATTATTATATAAGTGCTTTAGTTATTTATTAATTCATTTAGTTTCACTTTTCTTTTTGGATTTCATTTAAATTATACATATTTTTTTCATTTTATTAAGTGGATGTTGTTTTTAATTATTTAAGTTTTTTTTTTTTTTTTTTTTTGTAAATTAAGTTTTTTTTTTCTCTAAATATACTACATTATACTTACTATTTATACTTGGTCTACTACTACTTACTATACTACTACTTACTAATACTACTATTTACTACCACATAAATAATTAGTTTTTTTTTTTACAAAAAAAGAAAAAGTTCGTTTAAAATACATAAACAAATATAATAATTAGAGATCAATCAGTCGGTATTTGTGATTGTTAGTACATATTTGATTTTTTTTTTAATTTAGTTCAAAATGTCTCTACTTAAAAACAAAAAACTTTTTTACTTTTCAGTAATTATATGTAAATTTAGCTGCAAAAATTAATATTCAATTATTAAATATTACATGTTTACATATGAAATATATTCTATTTATATTTTTATGTTCGTTGACTAAATATTTACTACTTTTAGAATAGTTAAATGCAAGAAACTTACAAATCTCATATAATAAATATTAATAGATAAACTAATCATTCATAACCACAATATCCATTGAACAAATCATTAATTCATTGCAGACAATATACATAAATACCTATATACTTTCAATCATATTTATTCATAAATAATTCACATCGTTTTGACATTTGAAATATAATTTCTGTTAGCTATTCTGTTTTATGGGAGCATAAAGTTTTGTTAAATTTTCGGTCCAAATCAGCAAATTAAAATTAAATATTTAAAGCAAAATTTTGTTTCACGCCCCTTCGACCTTTGTAACATTATAATCTGAAAATTAAAAATATAATAATTTTGTTTAATAACACTGGTCGACAAACAAATTTTTTTTCGTGCTCCTTAAAAAAAAAAAATATATGTAGACTAGATGGAATTCCGTATGCTAAACTCGAATCTGCTTTCAGTTTCTTTCCATCAGGACGAGATTTTTTTTATGGGCGTGTCTAATATTGTGCCCTAAATAAGCAGATTACTCGACTATATTTCACTATAACTCGAGAACGGTATGTACGATTTATATAAATGTTACACCAAAATATGCGGAATAAAGCTATAAATCGCTTTACTATCAAATTTTTATCAGCTCAATAGTTTAGGAGATATTTCGAAATAAGGGTCCGAAAAAATTTGTTCATGCTAAATTCAAGATTTAATATTTTTAATAAAACTGAAAATTTTGATCCATAACTCTGAAACTCTTTAATTAATAAAAAATTATGTTGAAAAACCAGAGGACAATTTTCGTGTGCATCTTTTGGTGTATCATTTATCAAAATCGTGCAAAATCTGACCGATGATTAAGGTTATGATATTATCAATCATCAATTTTTAAGATACATGCCTTATCTTTTTCGCAGCATTACCAGCTTTAAGATAAAGATGATAAACTGAAACATTATTGATGCTTTCACTTTAAGAAAAAAAAAAAAAAAAAAATTTGAATAAAAAGTTTTTTTTCGGACATTTATTTTAAAATAACTTCAAAACTATTGAGCACATAATGAAACGATCAATGCGTATACAAAATTTTAAGATACTGTTAAAACTTGTTAAAATACATTTACTTTAGTCCGAATGTGAACACGGAAAAAATGGAGAGACATTATTTTCTGTTGAAACAAAAGTGAATTTGATTGGAAATGACTATCAAAGAAGTGTCCACAGCCCTAAAGAAAAAATTCTACTTTAAATTCACTGTTTAAAAGTGAGGTTAGACTTAAAAGGTTTGGGAATTCTTGCAATTGAATGGTGTTGGTCCTATTTATCAAATTGATAAATACAATGAATGCATATGGGTACAGGAATATATTGGAAATTGTTATGCTTCCATATGCCGTAGAGAAATGCCATTTACTTAGGGTATTTGAGTAAGATAATGGCCCTAAACAAAGTTCTAGGTTAGTTAAGCATGATTTCTTCCAGAATAACGTCCATGTTTCAACTCACCCAAATCCATCAACGGATTTAAATCCTTTAGATAACTTTTTAAATGATTCGAAGAAATGACTGTCGAAAAAATTTGTCAAAAATTGAGATGAATTATAGGGTAAAATATAAAAAATATGTTACAGGACTCCATTGGAAACATGTCAGATGTTGATTTCTAGCATGTCCAGACGAATAAAGTTCCCAAAATAAGGATGGATTTATGGGATATTAGTCCTTCTTTAACATTACCTAATAATTCTTGATAAAAACTTAACTAGTTTTAAATTTATGTATTTTTCTTTTAAGTGTATCTATTGTTATGAGCACCAAAATTGCTTACATAGAAATGTAATTATGAAACTAACTTCTAATCCAACATAATTTATGAATTTTTTTAGCCTTCTTTTTACTCTCCTAATCAACTAAAATAAGTATGAACTGATTTTTCATTCTTTAATGAACGAAAACGTGGGTTTTTTTATTCCTTACATAATGCGAACTTATCTACATTTATTATTTTAAGCAGGTGTGTACATATCGCATATTTACTTCAATAACGTCTTAGCTGAAAAAAAAACGAGATTCTTGAGTGAAAAATATCGTTTAGATATCATTTATTGTCACCGTTACATAGCGGGCCAAACGCATCCCTTAAACTATTAGTTGGATCCATTCGAAATGTATGGAAGAATAGTAGAAGAGGACCTAATATTTCAGTAAGCTAAAAGTTTAAAAAATTCTTAACTTCTACAAAGCAAAAGCTTGGCAAGATGAAGAAAAAATAAACTTAGCCATCTATGTTATCTCTTACAGTTAAATAAAAATATTAACGCTTGAATTTTGAATTCGCGAATTTTTTAAAATTCAAAAAATAAAAATAAAAAGGGAAATATTTAAATGGCTCCATAGGTTATACTTATGCGTACCAAATATGAACAAAATCGGATGACCCTTCGTAAAAAAATTTACGTTTTTTATAAATGTCTCATGGAATGGACGATATATATATATATATATATATATATATATATATATATATATATATATATATATATATATATATATATATATATATATATATATATATATATATATATATATATATATATATATATATTAGGGTGGCCCTCATTACAAAAAGCGTCCAGATCTTGGTTTTCACCCCCTGGATATGTTCGGATAGTCGAAAAACTAAGACATGCCAAGTTTTGAACAGATTGAAAAAAATTTAGAGGTTGCGATCAAAATCTTAAAAATTATGACATTTTAAAAAACTTTTCCTTTCATGGATCATAAAATATTAATTTTAAACGCAATTTTCTTTATATATTGTTGAATTTCTCACAATATGAACTTTCTGAAATTCCTAAGATCAAGAAGATTGGATAACTAATAACATAATAGTTATTAAAATAAAAATACCATAAAATACGTGATTTTCGAGCAAATAGACCCCGAAAAATATAATTTCAACCAGTATTTGAAGGAGAGAAACGAAACTTGGCATGTAGTTTCCTATTGACGTTTTATATATCCTGTAAATAATTTTATTATCCAAAATTGCTGTAATAGCAAAAAATACGTAGGTGAGTTATAAGCAAAGCAATAGATTTTTGTGAATTTTGATCCTGAATATCTTAGGCAGATCACAAGTGATTACCGAAAATTTTTGACATGATGTATAAGACGAAACTATATGCCGAATTTCGTTTCTCTCCCTAAAGTTTTAGATGAAATCTTATTTTACTGGGGTGTATTTGGTCGAAAATTACGCGTTTTATGTAAATTGATTTTAATAACTATGATATTATTAGCTGTTCAATTTTCTTCATTTTGGTCATTTTAGAAAGGTAATAAACTGAGGAATTAAAAAAGATGAAACCGAAGAAAATTTAAGTTCTAATGAATTATTTATGGTTGAAGAGAACAAAAAAAAAAAAATTTTTTTTTTATATTTCAATCGCTTTGAGCCACCTTTAAATTTGTTCCAATCAATGTAAAACTTTGTATTATATGGTTTTTGGGGTATTCGAACATTTCTAGGGGATGAGACTGAAAATTTAAATACCTTTATTTTTTCCATACAAAAGAGGGCCACCCTAATATATATATATATATATATATATATATGCATATATATATATATATATACATATATATATATATATATATATATATATATATATATATATATATATATATATATATATATATATATATATATATATATATATATATATATATATATATATATATATATATATATATATATATATATATATATATACCTATATATATACATATATATATATATATATATATATATATACATATATATATATATATACATATATACATAGATATATATATATATATATATATATATATAGCTTATATATTTAAAACATATAAGCTAAATTCGGCAGTATCTGTACTTAAGTCTGTTGGGTGATTGGGATTGATTTTTGTAAAATTATCGACTTCGAATCTTCTTTAGTCAATAGATAATTTAGTTTTTTTTTTTAAAATAAAAATTTCATCTAAATTGGAGGGCAATGTTAGTCTATATATGAAAAATTTTAATCAAGAACATACAAAATTGAGATATAGAAATCTTTGAAATATACTCTGCCACTATGTACAGTGGGGCAGAATCGAAATTTTTTGGAAATCGGCTTGTTGGATTTACATGAAATTTAGTATAGGCATAGCAGAGGAGCATACAATGTTTGGAAGGGAGACCGTACAGACCACTCAGGGGTGGAGCTAAAGAGCCTTGCATGTCCTATTTATCTCTAATAGTTTTTGAGTTATTTGCATTTGAATTTTTAAGTACCTCAATTTTGCATGTTCTTGGTCCAGTTTTTTCATATATATCCTAGTATTTCCTACCGATTTTATTTATTTTTTTTCTTTAGCTAATTAAATAACAAAATTATATATTGAATAAAAAAAATTGAAAATTCGATATCTTTACCGACTCCAAAAATAAACGATTTTGAATTTGAAAATTGCAAAAAAAAATTTAAAAAGCTGAAAATCCCAAAAATAGATTTTTTCACATTTTCGGCTATAAAATCCACATTTTTCCGAAGTCCCATAGATTTCGATTGAAAACTTTTAACGACATATTACAGATTCTTAAACTGCATTCCGTTTGCCGATTCGTGCTTTGGGATTTGAGAAAATATAGACTAAATTCAAAACCTTCATATAAAATGGGTCAAATTCGGGAGGGTGTGTACCTTGACCATTTGAGTTATTGGACTTGCTTTTTATTTTAAAGTCTTCTCTGTGAAGATGCCTTTCAGAAAATTATAAAATCATTACATGTTTTTAAAGAAAATTTTATTTTAGAGAAGAAAGAATGTAGATACTTTTTCGGTAAGAAAAAAACACTAAAAATCGTAATTTTTGCAATTTTCAAATTCAAAATCGTTTATTTTTGCACCCGCTAAAGATATCGAATTTTTTTATTCAATAGATAATTTTGTTCTTTAATTAGCTAAAGAAAAAACAAATGAAATCGGTCGGAAATACTAAGATATATATGAAAAAACTGGACCAAGAACATGCAAAATTGAGGTACTTAAAAATTCAAATAACTCAAAAACTATTAGAGATAAATAGGACGTGCATGTTTTATCAGTACCTACAATAATGTATAAAAATATTTGAAATTGGACGAGAAACTAAAATTTGTTCGGTCTCCCTTCCAAACTTAACATTTTACACTCCTCTGCTATGCCTATACCAAATTTCATGCAAATCCAAATAGTCGATCAGAAGTTACAGATTTATTTCCAAAAAATTTCGATTCTGCTCCACTCTACTATGCATTATAAACGTTAGATCAACGATTCTCAAATAGGAATCCGTATAAACATTTTAGGGGATCGTGAATTTACAAAATAAAAAAAAAATGTATGTAAAGATTAGAGGCAAATAAAATTCTTTCTGCGTTCTTTTAAAATATTTTTAAACTTATTTACAATTGCAAGCAAAGGATTTTATGAAAAAGTAAATTTTTTAAACGACTTTTATATATATATATATATATATTTTTTTTTTTTTCTCACAAAATATACAACATATATATATATATATATATATATATATATATATATATATATATATATATATATATATATATATATATATATATATATATATATATATATATATATATATATATATATATATATGTGTGTGTTGTATATTTTGTGAGAAAAAAAATATATATATAAAAGTATATATATTTTTCATAAAATCTGCACTCCTGAATTTGGTTTTGGCCGGCGGGAAACATTTTATTTCTAAATTATATTAATCTATTTTTGATGAAATTTCGTCAATAAAGTTAAAAAATCTCGCGTGAATTTTTTTACTAATCTATTAAAATGAAATTTTTGTTCTAAAATTCACCATTTTCTTCTGGATGTAGGGTGAAAACTTAAATCAATTTTAAATTTTTTTTATTAACCATTTAAGAAGCCTTGTCTTTTGAAATATATAAAGAAAAGGAGATTTTTATAAAAAAAAAAACTTTAGAAACAAAAAATTAAAGAATAGCACTATATTTTTGTAAAAATAGCCATTTTCATTACTAATTTCAGAGTGCCGACTTTGAGTATTTTTGACGTATAGACGATAATCCAAAAATTTCTGAAAATATTAGAAAATAATATTAAAAAAAAAATAATAATAAAAATTCTCTCATATACCTCTTATTCCCGAAATACGAAATAATTCAAGCGTAAAAATATTTTCAACTGTGAGATAACTTAGTTGAGTTAGCTTATTTTTATTTATCTTACCAAGCACTTTATGAATTTTAAAAAGCTTAAAAATCGGACTTGATTTGCAGAAGTTATGATTTTTTTTAAAACTTTTACATACTCGAGGTAGTTAACATTGAAACTCTGTAGCTTATCTTGCATTATCACAGGTCACTTAAAAGTTCGGTTTTTTTATCAGCACAATATTGGCTATATGTGCATATGTATGAGCCATTCGAAAATTACTTTTAAGTTTCTTTTAAATACTGACTCTGTGGAAATAGAAATCATTTTAGCAAATATAGGGTTGATCACCCACAATTTCCATAAAAAGCTTTCTTAGTCTAAGATTGTCAAATTTGCTATGCTCAAAATAAATATTATATATATATATATATTTTTTTTTCATTTCAAATTTTAAAAAATGGTAACCATTTAATTAAAAAGCAAAAACTATTAAAAATTTTGATTTATAGCCACGTATGAAACACTGGTTAGTTGAAGTTAATATAACATCTTTCCTTTGCTTGCAATTGTAAATAAGTTTAAAAATATTTTAAAAGAACGCAGAAAGAATTTTATTTGCCTCTAATCTTTACATAAATTTTTATTTTTATTTTGTAAATTCACGATCCCCTAAAATGTTTATACGGATTCCTATTTGAGAATCGTTGATCTAACGTTTATAATGCATAGTACAGTGGAGCAGAATCGAAATTTTTTGGAAATAAATCTGTAACTTCTGATCGACTATTTGGATTTGCATGAAATCTGGTATAGGTATAGCGGAGGAGTGTAAAATGTTAAGTTTGGAAGGGAGACCGAACAAATTTTAGTTTCTCGTCCAATTTCAAATATTTTTATACATTATTGTAGGTACTGATAAAACATGCACGTCCTATTTATCTCTAATAGTTTTTGAGTTATTTGAATTTTTAAGTACCTCAATTTTGCATGTTCTTGGTCCAGTTTTTTCATATATATCTTAGTATTTCCGACCGATTTCATTTGTTTTTTCTTTAGCTAATTAAAGAACAAAATTATCTATTGAATAAAAAAATTCGATATCTTTAGCGGGTGCAAAAATAAACGATTTTGAATTTGAAAATTGCAAAAATTACGATTTTTAGTGTTTTTTTCTTACCGAAAAAGTATCTACATTCTTTCTTCTCTAAAATAAAATTTTCTTTAAAAACATGTAATGATTTTATAATTTTCTGAAAGGCATCTTCACAGAGAAGACTTTAAAATAAAAAGCAAGTCCAATAACTCAAATGGTCAAGGTACACACCCTCCCGAATTTGACCCATTTTATATGAAGGTTTTGAATTTAGTCTATATTTTCTCAAATCCCAAAGCACGAATCGGCAAACGGAATGCAGTTTAAGAATCTGTAATATGTCGTTAAAAGTTTTCAATCGAAATCTATGGGACTTCGGAAAAATGTGGATTTTATAGCCGAAAATGTGAAAAAATCTATTTTTGGGATTTTCAGCTTTTTAAATTTTTTTTTGCAATTTTCAAATTCAAAATCGTTTATTTTTGGAGTCGGTAAAGATATCGAATTTTCAATTTTTTTTATTCAATATATAATTTTGTTATTTAATTAGCTAAAGAAAAAAAGAAATAAAAGAAAGAAAAAACTGGACCAAGAACATGCAAAATTGAGGTACTTAAAAATTCAAATGCAAATAACTCAAAAACTATTAGAGATAAATAGGACATGCAAGGCTCTTTAGCTCCACCCCTGAGTGGTCTGTACGGTCTCCCTTCCAAACATTGTATGCTCCTCTGCTATGCCTATACTAAATTTCATGTAAATCCAACAAGCCGATTTCCAAAAAATTTCGATTCTGCCCCACTGTGCATAGTGGCAGAGTATATTTCAAAGATTTCTATATCTCAATTTTGTATGTTCTTGATTAAAATTTTTCATATATAGACTAACATTGCCCTCCAATTTAGATGGAATTTTTATTTAAAAAAAAAAAAACTAAATTATCTATTGACTAAAGAAGATTCGAAGTCGATAATTTTACAAAAATCAATCCCAATCACCCAACAGACTTAAGTACAGATACTGCCGAATTTAGCTTATATGTTTTAAAATCCCAAAGCATGGTTTCTAAGGTAAATTAGGGCGCTTAATTCGAATTTTCAATAATTTTTAAAAAATTGGTTTAAGTTTTCGAGATGTCTATCAAACTATTTGTTTGCTATATTTGAGATCTGATAAGCAAATTTATTAAATAAAAATTGATAACTCAGAATGAAAGGCCTGTAAAATTAAATCGTTCGTATTATTTGAGATTTATTTCATGTAATAGAGTCCAAAAGTACAAACTCATCAGGAAGTTACTCTTGTAATTTGCACCACCAAACTTTTAAGTTGAAAATCGTAATATCGAATAAAAAAAAAGATAAGTTTTAAAGATATTCGATATTCAATTTTATGGTATATTTGCAACAAAATTCTCCATTAATTGCTGCAATGCAGGAAATGTTCCGAATTATACCTTCGTTGGCGGTTTGTTGTACGTAAAACATTTTTTAAAGTTTCCTTCGGTCATTAATTTTTTAATATTACATTTTTCAAATATACCCCTGAGTATATAATACTCGTAAACATTAAAAATATACTTAAAATCAACGTCACGATCTGAAACAAAATCCAACATGAAGAAAATTATTAAAATAATTTTTGTTCGATGTTGAGGTGAAAAAGGCGTTATGACTGTTGATTTCTCCAATGCGCAAGAACTCGAAAACTATAACCAATCTTGAAAAATTAATTCCATATTTAAATTCATCGACCCAAATTAAATTGGAATTAGTTCTCATCTGTTCATGTTTAAAATTTTACCGGTATCATAGTAATAAAAACTGTGGCAAGCTGTGGACAATTTAGTTGAAGTTATAGTTTTATATTTTTCAATCGACATCAATGTACAGAGGGCCAGAGAGATAGAATGACCATATCGCACCAATTTATAGTAGTGTTCCTAGATATCAAAATAACATAAATTTTAAGAAAACTTTTAGATATTTTTTCAAATAAATAATTATCCAGTGTATTTACACCAAAATGGATACTTTCGATATAATTATAGATGCAGTTTATTTTCTATCTCTATTTAAAAGAAGAAAAACAGTATGGAAATTGGTCGTGATTCGTCAATTATTTCAACTCGCTCCCATACAAATACCCTACGAATGGGGTTTTTACGCTTAGAAATTCCTTATTTATATCACTCTTTCAATAAAATTCAGTACAAATAAGTTTAATACATTATTAAATCAGAATACAAAATATCAGGAAGATCGGTCCACAATTAGGCATAGCTCCCATATAAAGCCCACTTTCGAAAATCACTTTAACTTTCAAAATCGAACACAAATTACAGTGTAATGGCAATATTTGACAGTATTAACTTTAAAATCATTAAAAATCATATAAACTAATTTCATATTAGGTCCATTTTCGAAAATTTCGGAATTCATTTTAATGTACAAACGCAATGGTGCATGGTGTTATATTGTCGTAATAGACCGACTATAACTTTCTTACTTGATTTTTTAATGTTTGTTCTTAAATTCAGTAACATCAAAAACAAACAGAAAACTTAATTTTAGAAAGATACAGCAACAACAAATTTTGAACGCCATATTGCATTTTTTAAACATTTTCGATAATTTTATATAATACAGATTTCAAAGTTTTCTTGTATTCGGTTTTTGACACATTTATCGATTATAAAAAAATTATATTTTTGAAGAAATTAACATAATTTAAAGAAACATGTTGAGTCCGCCATTTTGTTCTTTCAAATTCTGATTTCAGTTTCAAATTAAGTAACTCTAAAACTGCCTATACACAAAATTTTAGCTGGATCAGAGAATTTCTTAAAAATTTTGGCAGCCATTTTGGTTCCGCCATTTTGAATTTTTTATTTTTTTAGTTCATTTTTGGAATCAGCAAGTCCAATAATTTTTTGCCATATCCGACAACGATAAAGGGTTTTGGCCAAAAATCGATCTCCCTGGCCCTCTGTGCAATGTGCGTTGTCATGCGGACGTTAATTTTTTTTTATTCATTAACAAGATTGAACTTATATTAATATTGTAAACCTGACTTAGAGGAACTTAACTGTATGTATTTCAACTGTATTAGAATATTTCAAAGGAAAGATGATTTATGTTCTCAACTAAAATTATATTCGAAATTATTGTAAAATCCACTGCATATCGTCTATTCGATATCATGTTATCTTTTGAACAATTAAATACTTTTAAATATGGTCTAACAGAACATGCAAACTTTTCATATTTTATGAAAAGATTCTATAACAATGAGAATATTCTAATGTGCATACATATGCAATATATTTTAATTTAATATATTGTAAATTTTACATAATTAAATAAAATAAATTACACATACATATACAATTATACATAACATTTACATCGCTACATACATATGTATAATATTCTTATGTATAGGTAAATGAACATTTATAAAACATATACATATGTACAAAAACACACACACGTACACAAATACACTTCAAATTTACATATATACATACATAATGAAAAACAATATAATATTTTCAAATCTGTATAAAATTCATTATTTTGTTTTGGTTTATTAATTCAATTCCTTTTGGTTTATTTATTTTTATTTTATTAATTTAATTTAATTACTATAATTTTTTTCTTCAATTTGATTTGGTTACATTTGATTTTATTTAGGAATGAATAACAAATAAAAAAAAAAAAAAAAAAAATTAAAAATAAAAGAATTAAAAATGAACTGAATATTAAAATTCATTTACGATTTATTTTTCGTACTAATGCGTTTCAATGCATTAATTAATGTGCACGCATTCCATACCGTTTAATTTTCATCATTATGAAGGTGTGTTTCGGAAAAGATCTCTAAAAGGTAATTAGATAAAAAACTAAACAAAAATAAAATTAAAAAAGAAATCACATAAAATTTTTTTATTACTTTTTTTGTTTTTGTTTTGGAAAATTTATTTTCAAGTTATTTTTCAATTTTAATATTGTATCAATCCAACAGCAATTTCATACGTTTCGTTCCGTTATTGTTTTATTAATAAATATTAATTTTTGAAAAAAAAGAAAAAAATAAATAAAAATAAAAAAATTAAATATAAAATCAATCTAGAATATGATAATTTAAAATTTAAGAGCAATAAACAAATATGTATTTCTGCATAAATATATCAATTGAAATTAAACTGTTGCAAACATATTTTTCAAATTAATTAAAAAATATTAATACTTACTACTCCTACAATAAATACTACTACTACTATTTACTACTTACTACTTATAATCTACTTATACTAAGCTTCGAAGCAAATTAATTTAATTATTATTATTTTTTTAATTGTTTTATATTTTATTTCAGTTATTTTAAATTTATTATTTATTTTTACTTTCTGTTCTACAGTAAATATTTTCTTATTATTTTTTAATTTTTGGCAGATCTTAACAAAAGATAATTGGAATCAATTTAAGAAAATATCAATCTTTAAATATAAAATAATGAATTTAATTTCAAAGAAACGAAAACAAAAAAAAAAAAAAAAAAAACAAAAAACTTTTTTAACTTATATTTCAACGAATAAATTTCATATTCCCATATATTTTAAATTTTAGAACTGAGATTGAGTGCATTGATATATAATTTAGGTTTTACCACCTATTGGGTGAATAACTGTTAATAGTGCAAAATGTGTAAGACAGACAATATCTTTTGAAATAACTGTGGGAATAGTAAAGGTGAAATTGGAAAAAAATAATTATATACATATATATAAGTACTATAAACAATAAAAGTTCTATGATTAGGAAAAGTTTATAAGTTTTAAGCGAGTGTAACCAGGTTGATTTCTTGATCTTATAATTAAAAAGGTCATGTCTTCTAGACTCACTAATGTTAATCCTCACTCAAAAATTATGAATGCCAAAATATTGTTTAAATGTCTCTATTTATTTACTCTTTTGTCTAAGATATTTTGAGGCTAAAAAAATCTTTTAATTTCAAGGTATTTTGGTTTTGTTATTTAAATTAAGAATACAAAATAAATATTTTGTAAATATACGTACTAAAGATAATAAGTTTTATCTTGGCCTCAGATAAGGAGTAACTACATGCAACATTTTCGTTTCAACTTTAAGGAACAGTAACAAAATGCTTAAACATATTAACCTAGTTGTTGCATTATTTTATTATTTAAATCTTTTAAAATGAAAAAATTAAATTAAGTTGTCATGTTAATATAAAATAAATTTAAATAAAAAATTATAAATTTAATTTTCCGATTTGAAGAAAAAATGTGAAATTTGAAATGTTAAAGTGAATTTACGTAGTTCGTTACTTCAAAGTTGAACATTTCCCCTGTCTTCTTGTGGAAGTTACTGATGGTCCAATATGTTATATTAGCTTTGTTTCAGTACTCGTCAGATTTACAGGTTGTAGTCTATGGACATTTTTAGTACAGGAACACTTTCTTGTAAATTTTGACTAAAACTTGTTAATTTGACAAGTACTAGAACAAAGCTATTATATTTTTTTTTTTCAATTTTGAATATATATGAATTGGTTACTTAAATGAGTTTCATATTAATAATAAAATTGATTCCAATTTTCATAATTTAAAAATAAGAAAAACAAAATCTTAATGATATTATTTTAACAAATTATTTGTAAAATATATTATAAATAATTATTCATTAAAAATTAGAGCACGAGCAACTTTTGTTTTGTTTTATTATTATTATTATTATTTTTTTTTTATTTAATATAATTAGCAATTTTAAAAGTTACTCTTTGGGCCTAAAATCACCTTCAATTAGCCCCTTTTTCAATATAAATTCCACTTGAATTAATTTTTTAATTTAATTTTTAGTTTAATTTTATTATGTTTCAATGTAAATTTTATTTTATTATTTTATAAAGTCTTAAAGCAACATTTTTTTTTTAATTATTATACTTATATTTTACCTTTAATCCAATACAAATGACACTTTAAAAATTGTCTGTTCTTTTTTTTTTTTTTTTTTGCCAAAGAATATAAAAATAAATATAATAAAAATAAAAATATTGCAATACTAAGAAAATAATAACTGGATGAATTAATATGTTTGCTTCAATTAATATTCAAATTATATTTTCTTCTTATAATTTCAAGTTGTTTTGTTTGTTTGTTTTGAATAAGTTTTTATTAAATATCACTTTATTATTTCTGATATATCATTATAAAATATATATATTTTTTAATAATTACGATAATCAAATAACTTAAAAAGAAATTAGTGGCCCCAAAGAGAACTTTTCTGAAACTAAAACATCTTTTTTTAAAATAAAAAAAAAAAAAAATAATAAATTCTTATGAATATTTTTCCTCAACTATGTGCTAAATGCCAATAAATTTTAACTCTTTTTTCTTTCAATTAAATATATTTTTATTAAATATGTTTAATTATTTTTTAGTTTTCTTTTTAGATATTTTGTCATTTTATTTCTTTTTATATTATGATTATTTTATAGTTTATTTAACAAACATTAAAACACCTACAATAAACATTTTTATATTAAACATAAAAACCAATAATAACTTATAACTTTCACCTTCATACTTTTAAAGTAAGCATGTTGTTAATTGTATTAAACTTTTTAAATTATATATCTATATATCTATTTTTTTACATAATTTTATGTTTGATTCCTTGTAAAATTAGCTTAAAAGTTTAAAATCTAAGCATTATTTAAAAAAAAAAAAAAAAGGCTAATGCAAATTTTTCCTTAATTCCTAACGCTGCTATTACATTAAATTTATTACTTTTGTACACAATGTATCTTTAAGTGTAAAATGTATATGTATTTATTTATCACTAAACTATGGTTGAAGTGTGTGAGATTAAATTCTGACAAATAACATTTACCACCCAATATAACTGGTATATTGATTTTGTCGAAATCATTTAAGACCCCATAAAGGATATATTTTCTGGGCCTTGGTTAGATTCTGAGTCGATCTGGCTATGTCCGTCCGTTTATCTGTCTGTTGAAAGCAGGACAACGTAGAGGGACGAAATTTGGCTCAAATATTTATCTTATATAAGGTTTGTTTGGTATTGAAAATTAGCAAAATCGATAAATAAACAAAAAAGTTAAGAGCAAAATACTAGAAACACAGGGTGTACGTTGTAGGTTTATATCATACTTTTCTGCTAATATCTCTTAAACTAAAGCATGTAAATTTTGTACAAATAGTTTAAGGGTTGATATAAACTTGGAAACAAAAAATGGGCGTGGTGCGCCCACTTTACCGCCCACCTCCCATATAACGTAAAATTTTAAAAAGTTGATGGTGGGTACATATATTCGGGCTTGTTTTACTTGTAAAATGTAATATGTGTATTTTGTGAGTTTTACAACTACGAATCATATGTTTTACAGTTCTAACCCTATTTTATCATATTAATTATAGATTTACATATAATAAAGTATAGTATGTGTTGGTCGAAAATGGCTAAAAATTTAAAAAATAAAATATAGAGTTTGAGTCCTTAATATCTTAATATCACAGTTTTGATGTAAGTAAAAAATCACTGTGTAATTACTTGCAAAAAAAGTGAAAAGTAATGTATTTTTGTCAGAGAAAAGTTTAGTAATTTCTATTGTGAGAAAATTAATAAGTCTAAAACACTTTTTTATTAAACAAATTTTATAAACATAATTTTATGAGAAGCTATTCAAAAGCAATGAGCAAGAAAAAAATTAACTTCTGCAGCTCTTTTGCAGCATTTAGTATTTCCTATTTTTGTTTAAGATGTCAATGAATGTGTCCAATAACACAATCAATGTTTACCATTACTGAGATTTGACTGTATTAAATTTAAATCGAATGATTTTGAATCAGATTTTGACTACTGTTACAAAATGAAAAAATATAATGAGCATATATGACAAAGTAATGCATGTGGTAACTAATAGTTGTTATCAAAAGCAAAAATTATATTCTTTCCCATTTGATAGAAAATTTAAATTTTCGAATAAATTTCTAATGACATGATCTTCATGACCGAAAATTTGCATTTTATTTACTGAGTTCTACAAAACATTCAGATGACTATAATTAAATTATTTTACTAAAATGCTCATTATTTACTGTGTTAAAATTGTAAAACAGCTGGTCTTACGATACGTACTACATATACATATGTACATTAGGGTAGCCCTAAAATAAAAGGAATCGACCTTCCCAGTTTAAATTAAAATTTACTTCATTTTGAAATACCTTTCTGGCATCAATATTTCGCGAGCTGGATCAAAATGAAGATTTTTTCGTTTATTTCCATAGTTTTTCCAAAGGAACGTTATGGAAATTTAGAAAGGTTTTTTTTAGATATGCTGGTAAAGCACCCCTTAAAGACCTTTCGATACCAAAATTTCATATCTTTTGATAAACGGTATCTTAAAATGAAGTAAATTTTAATTTCAACTTGGAACGTTGATTCCTTTTATTTTTTTATAGTATATACTTACATACTAATACTATTTAATTTCTTTATTTTACTTAAACATGTAAATACAATTGCAAAATTACATATACATACATATACTTAAATAATGCATTACATATTTCACTTACCTAAATTAAAAAAAAAAACTATTAATTTATTTAAAATAATACCATTAAATCGTTTGTTTTAAAAAATAGTAAGTTTTTCAATAGTTAAAAAAAAGTATTCACTTTTTTCTACAAAAATTTAAATCGAACTAATAAATGGATGTTTATACGCATCTCCATTTGGATTCATATTTTCAGTAATTTAAATCAAACAGAATCTTTTTTACATTTAATAGTCGTGTATTAATTGAGAGATAAATGCGTTAGATTGTGTATAACCAGCTTCGTATGTATTACCGACCTTATGACACTAGCTTTTTTTTTAGTATTTTTTTTGGATTGAGGGAACAGTTCGAATATACTGCATTAGAAAAATTGATTCAGTGGAAAGAGTACAACTATATTAAAAAATACAAAGTTGTAAAAAAAGTAAAAAATGTTAACTAAAGCCCAAATTACAATAGCGCGTAGTCAGCAGCAGTGTGTGCTGCCATAATCAGCTGATTATTTAGAATGCACTGTTTGTTATGGTGCTGATTACATTTGGTCAGCAGCAGTTTGCAGTGCTGTTTCATTTAGCCCTGTTTCTAAATTCACTTCGCTGCATTCAGATTGAGAGCGAGACAAAGAGAGTGAGCAAATAAATGAGAGGCTAAAATACACAAGTAGAACAAAGCTAGATGGTGGCTGTAAATTGTGGCTGCCTAACGGCATCAACATGTTGTGCTGACAGTGATCAGCTGATAATTTTTGCTAATACTGTTGCTGACTACGCGCTATTGTAATTTGGGCTTTAAAATTGACATTTCGAGATTAATTCATAAATGTGTTACCCACTTCAGCGGTTCATAGATAAAATCAGCATTTTTATTTTGGTTTCAGAGCTTTAATTTATGGAAATGAAGTGGACAATATTAAAGGTAATTGCAACTTTGCAAGATCCTTGCAAAGTAGAAAATTTACATCGATTTCAGTAAACACAGCAACAACCACATAAATTGCTGAGGTGAATACCTTTATTGTGTGTTTGTTTATTTTGCATTGTTTTTCTCATGGTACAAAAAGTAAGGTAACGACAATTTTACAACAACTACAACACCAAAAAAACTTAATGCATATTGTGCTTTCGTTAATATCTCTTATGTCATTTTTAATTTTAACATTTCACATATTTGTTTACAAAAAACAAAAACACATTTGGCATTTTACCTAATAAAACGAACAAAAACGAATAAGTACACAAAAGTAAACAAAAATTGTAAACATAAATAACAATTTGACACTGCAGATTTTAAAACACAAGCTGTCAAATTTATGCCAAAGAATGAATGAAAAAAATTCTCAGCTGTCGTTACCTTCTTAATCTACTTTATTTTTTTTTCTATATTTGTTTCTTTCCATCATTCGCTATCTCATTTTATCAATCCAATATCAATAAAATGCAAATAATATAAATAACTCTTCTCACAAAGTCAAAATATTTAAGATTTCCAAGAGAGTTTTTATTAACAATCATTATTTTGTCAATATTTATCTATTATAAGATCTAAACTTTTTATTGTAGAAAGTATTAGTCATAGTAAAATTTCCAAAATATATTTAAAATGAACACTTATAAAGTGGCCGCAATATTTTAGTTCTTGAGGAGCTATGTATATGATAAAGTATGATAATATTCAGTCTTTTTTATTTATTTTATTATTTTTAAGCCCACATCGAAATAATCATTTAAGACCCCAACAGGAATATATTTTGTGGGTCCTAGTAAGATTTTGAATTGATCTAGCTATGCCCGTCCGTCTGTCTGTTGAAAGCAGGATAGGACTTGAGAGACCAACTAGGGGGACGAAATTTAGTTCAAATATTTATCTTATAAAAGGTTTGTTTTGGCAAAAAATGGGAAAAATCGGTTAATAAACAAAAAAGTTATGTGTCAAATACTAGAAACATAGGGTATCCGATGTAACTTCAGTTCATACTTCTCATATACGATAATGACATTTTGTATAGATAGTAAGAAACCAAAAAGGGGCCTGATCCCATATAAGGTGATATTTTAAAAATTTTCAGATAGTGGGTATATAAATTTGGTCCAGCCGAGTACAACATTCTCAATTGTAAAGAATTTTTTATTAAATTCGATTTCATAAAAAAATATATATTATATTTATATATTAAACCTTGTTTGAGTTACATACATATATATTTGTCTAAATTTTACACTTAAATATTGAAAAACATGCTCTTTGGTTTTTGTTTATATCATAAATATACTTAATAAATATATTTAATATACATAGATATATTTAGTATTTAATGTATATATAATTATACATATATTTTTTCAAAGTTAATTTGCTTTATATAGATTTTTATTAAATTGTTGATTCTTTTAATTTATTTTTAAAATATATTGTTTTGTTTGGTCCTATTTTAATTTAGTTATATTTTCAACAAAAAATTTAACTTTATTTATTTCTTAATATACATACATACATACATTTATAGTATACAAAATTTGAATTGCTATAAATGAAAACAAGTAGTGATTTTATTATTTTTATTATTATTTTTTTTTTTTTTTTGTTTCAAATTAGAAATAAATAAATAATTTTGTTTAAAGAAATAAAGACTTTTTTTGTAAATATCGATCTTTTTGATTAATTGTCACTTAAATGTTCCGTTTTAATTAGGAGGTCCATCAAGGGCTCAATGGGAGGATGTTACCGGATCTACACCACTGACATTTGTCAATGACTGCGTCTCTTTTACTACCACCGTATCAGCACGATTTTGGCTAATGGACTGTCGTAACATTAGCGAAGCTACAAAAATGGCTACTGAATTATACAAGTATGTATTAAGTTGGACATATTTATATTTAAACCCACAAAAATTATTACTGTTTGTTTAAATCTTTTCTTTTCTAACAGGGAAGTGATTCATGTTCCATTTATAGCGAAATTTGTAGTATTTGCGAAAAAAGTTGAACCATTTGAAGCACGCCTGCGAGTATTCTGTATGACAGACGATCGAGAGGACAAAACTCTTGAAAAAATGGAACTTTATACACAAGTTGCAAAGAGTCGAGATGTAGAAGTTCTTGAAGGAAAGCCCCAGTATATAGAGATGGCTGGTAACTTAGTGCCAGTTACAAAATCGGGCGAACAACTGCAACTGCCATTTAAAGCATTTAGAGAAAATCGTCTGCCGTTCACTGTAAGAGTTAAAGATCAACACGCCGATATTGTCGGACGCACATTGTTTATGAAAGAACCAAAAGTCGCCAAAGGTGAACCACCTCAGCATCCGATTTGTATACTAAACATAGTTTTGCCGGAAGCTGTAATACCCGACTCCGTAACTGCCTTTTCTGATAAAATAACACCTACGTACCGTAGTTCTTTGTTAAGCTTTAGTAAACATCAGAACGATCACTATATTGGAGACATTCGAATTGTTGACCTGTCAAATCTGCTGGGTAAAGATTGGATACAATTGGCCTCGGAAATTGATATAAGCCCTGAAGAAGTCGATGAGATTATTAATCAAAATACGGACAGTATAGCCCGCCAAGCCCAAAGTATGATTAGATTGTATAAGGATAAACCCAACTATGACATACACTCGCTGGAACAAGCTCTGAAAAATATTGGACGCGATGACATTATGAATAAATGCAAGAGCGGAAGACTTTCGCATTCACGAGACTTTGATGAGACTGACATTATGAAGAATTC
Organism: Protophormia terraenovae; assembly: GCA_951394005.1. NCBI lineage: Eukaryota > Metazoa > Arthropoda > Insecta > Diptera > Calliphoridae > Protophormia > Protophormia terraenovae. Next base: position 59,480,041 of record OX596075.1, on the reverse strand, counting down.
TGAATCTGTCGAAGAGCTGGTCCGACAAGAAAGTAAGTACTATTTACTCTCTTAGTTTAACTTTCAAATAATTTGAATTTTTATTTTAATTTTTTTCTTTTAAACAGGCAAACGGATACAGCAAATTCACGAACGTGAAGAAGTCAAGTACTCAGCTGAAGAAAAAGAGATTGAGGAGTCAGAGTCCGATGAAGAGATTGCTAAACGAACAGTGGCGGAACGTAGAGATAAAATTGTAAAACGCCTTTCAGTTGAACGTCAAATTCCAGCATCGACTCAGAAAAAAGAAATAACCCGCGAAATAACAGAAATCAAACGCAAGAGTCTCATAGAAGACAAGAAAGCTATTCATGAATCTGAGATTTTCATGCAATTGCCAGCTGACAACAGCGTCAAATCGGCTGTTGTACCAGAACAAGTCATTAAAATGAAGATGGGAAAAATTGACTCCACAGAAATTAGCAAAAGTGATTTTGACAAAGAATTGACACACAAGTTCAAGTCCTCCAGTCGTAGTTCTGAAGAAGAGCCCGAAGATGAATACACTTCCAGTGACCGAACACGTACTCAGATAGATCATGTAGAAGTTGATAACTTAAAGATAGTTAAAGACATAACAAGTGTAGAAAAACCGAGCAAAATAATTGATTCATTAAAAAGTGAAAAACCATCTATGGATTCTGGATCCAAACAACTGACCGAAGACTTTTTAGCTTTCGAGAAATTAACACAATTACCGTCGCAAATATTATCCACAAGTACCGGTGTAACCGAGAAATTTGTAGAAGAAATTAAAGAAAAGCCAGAGGAAAGCAAAATGAGTGAAAAAATTAAGGAAACCGCTGAAGAAGTTGTTACTGAGACTGTAGAAACAGCAAGCAAAAAAGTAGAGAGTATAATTTCGTCATTTGAGTCATCTGAAAAGCAACCCTCAGCTAAGGAAACTCTTAAGGATGTTCAAGACTTTCTAGCTGCAGAAAGAAAGACATTTGTTGATTCAGTAAAGACATCTACAGCAGTCGAAAAATCTGTTGACGAAACTAAGGAATCAATTGTCAGTGAAACGATCAGCGTAAAAGATAAAATTAAAGCTTTCACTGAACCTAAATTAAATGACCTTATGGATAAAATCGATAGTACAAAGGAATCTGTAAAACATGAAACCATTAAGGCAGTTGATTCTATTAAAACATTAACTGAAACCAAAACAGATGAGACAAAAGAAGAGATAACTAAATTGAAAGATGAAATTTTAAGTGAAACAAAGAGTGTATCGGATACCGTCAAAACATTCTCTAAGGCCGAAGTAAAGGACATCAATGTCGACTTTGCTGACACTAAAACAAAAGAAACAACTGTCTTGCAAAGTCATCTGACAGAGATGAAAGATACCAAAGTTGGTGATACAATTAACATTGTTCAGACAACAAAAGATTTCCTTTCGTCGGAAACTAAAAACGTCACTGAAACCCTTGAATCATTTGCAGACTCAAAAATGTACGATGTCAAAAAAGAATCATCTAAAGTAGATGAAAAGACTGAACAAATTAAAGAGAATATTCAAGAAACAAAAGACTCACTTATTTCGGAGACAAAAAGTGTAGCTGAAACAATTAAAGCCTTTAGTGAACCAAAAACAGATAATGTAAAAAAAGAAGTTAGCTTTAAAAAAGAAACTAAATCATTTTTCGATAAAAGCACTGAAGAATTTAAAGAAAAACTTTCCGATACAAAAGACTCAGTTGTTTCTGAAACGCAAAGCGTCACTAAAACAATACAAACTTTCACTGAACCTAAAGTAGAGGAGATCAAAAAAGAAACTACAACGTTTGAAAGCAAAGTTGGTTTTGCAAAAGATTCCATTGTTGATGAATTTAAGGATCATGTTTCTGAAGCAAAAGATACAATTGTTACAGAAACAAAAAGTGTGGCTGAAACAATTAAAGCCTTTGCAGAGCCTAAAGCTGATGAGTTGAAAAAGGAAACTTTGAAGCTCGAAACTAAAATTGAGGATACTAAAACATTCTATGATAAAAGTACTGAGGAATTAAAGGAACATGTATCTAAAGCAAAAGACACAATTGTTTCAGAAACCAAAAGTGTTTCGGAAACAATAAAAGCTTTTACTGAACCCAAAGTTGATGACTTTAAAAAAGAAACGTCGAAGGTAGAAGAAAAAGTTGGAATCACAAAAGACGGTTTTGTCGAAGAAACAAAATCGTTCCTTGATAAAAAAACAGAAGAGTTTCAGCAACATGCTGCGGATAAAAAAGATTCTGTTATTATAGAAACAAAGAGTGTAGCTGAAACAATTAAAACTTTTGCAGAACCAAAAAGCGAAGACTTAAAAAAAGAAGCAGACAAGTTTGAAACTAAAGTTAGATTCATGAAGGACTCTATTGTCGAACAAACTGAATTGAAATCTGAAGAATTAAAGGATTCAATAATTACAGAATCAAAAAGTGTTGCTGAAACAATAAAAGCTTTTACAGAACACAAAACTGATGAAATTAAAAAAGAATCTTCAAAGTTAGAAACTAAAGTAGGATTTGCTAAGGATTCTATTGTCGAAGAAACCAAATCCTTCTTTGATACAAAATCTAAGGAGATTGAACATGTTGTAGCCGACACTCAAGACACTTTAGTTACTGAAACCAAGAGCGTTACTGAAACAATTAAAACTTTTACACAACCCAAAATTGACGACATTAGAAAAGAATCTGAGAAAGTAGACACTAAATTTAGTGAAATGAAAGAAACTATTGTCGAAGAAACGAAAACTGAAGATTTAAAACAAGAATTCGATGGAATTAAACACAAAGTATCAGACTCTGAGGAATTCATAATTACAGAAACGAAAACTGTTGCCGAAACAATAAAATCATTTTCCGAGCCGAAAGTAACAACATCAAAAATTGTAGAGAAATTCGATGAAACCATGGATTCTAGCAAAAAGGAAATCAAAAAAGTATCTGAAACAATAAAATCACTTTCTGAATCCTTTGACAAATCATTCAATGGTGAAGCGAAATTAGAAAAGGAGAAAATTGTACCATCAGCTAAAATTGAGGATAAAATTGCTGATTTTGAAGCCAAAAAGGTTACTTATGAATACCATGGGTTAGAACCAAAACTAAAGTCCAGTCTACCAACAAAAACAGAAGTAGAGAAAATGGATACCGCAGATACGAAAGCTGATGCTGCTCCCGAAGCTGCGCCAAGAACATTCACTACTACGGAAACAGTCGAAGAAACAACATTTGAGAAATCTCTTGAAAAATTAGAAGAGATGAAATCTATTGTTGCTGATGCCAGAAAAATTACAAAAGATTTCTTAAGTATGGAACAACAGTCACAACTGCCAGTCCAACAGAAAGTAGAAATGAAGGAAGAATCAAAACTTATAGAGGAGACAATTAAAACAACAATAACATTCCCCCCAATTGTCGAGACAGCTGCTGCAACGGCTATGGCTGCTGCTGCTGACAAACTGCCAAAAAAGGTAGGGGAAGAAATTGAAACTAAACCAGATTCTATGAAAGTGATAACAAAGGAAACTGTCGAACATTCAGTACAAGAAACAGTGTTGGATTCAAGAAAACTCACTCATGATTTCCTAAGTATGGAGCAAAAAGCACAACTTCCATACGAAAAACAGACTGCAGATGATATTTCGGAGCTGTCAACAGAGACATCTCAACACTCTGTAGAAAAATCTCCAATTATAGAAACCGATTCAGAAAAAATATCTCTTGAACAATTCGAAAAAACCGACATTGATGCTAGAAAAATTACTCATGACTTCCTTAGTATGGAACAAAAACACCAGCCATTCTGTCCAACAAAGCCTAAACCACAAGATGAATTAGACCAATCTAAACCATCTTCAATTATTGACGAAGTTCTAATAAAAGCTACAGATATAATGACAACAATTTCTGCAGGGGCCGAAGTTTCAAAAGAAACCATAATTACACCCAAGGAGGAAAAAATTGAAAAAGAAGATTCAAAATCAGTTTTAAAATCTGAACCATTAAAAGCTGACGGCATTGAGATGGCAGCTCCCGTTAAAGATACTCAAGCATTACCTGCCTCCGTAGTTAAAACATTAACTCAAGATTTCCTTAGTTTTGAACAATCCATACCTATGTACACAACACCTAAAACTTCAACGGACGAAACAAAAACAACGACTGAACGTCCAGAGGACACCTTTATTTCCACAACATCAGAACTGACAGATGTAGCCCATCAAAATATTATAAAAATGACCGGTGATTTCCTCTCTATGGAACAGAGCACCCAAAAATCCAAAACAGACACAAGTGTTAAAACTACAGATGAACTAATGGCACCAATCCCAATAGAGCCACGTAAATCACTAACTGATGCAGAATTTTGCAAATCTGTACAGGAGTCTATAACGAAGAAAATGAGTGAAGGATTAATTGAAATTAGCGACGATCTTAAAAAAGAAGGTATGTATGTCAATAATGTAATTGCGATATAAATATGTAAATCAAATTTTTTAATTTATTATTTAATTGTAGAAAGTGATATTCCACACTCCCAGACACCTCCACCTACACCAATTGAGACTAAAACAGAAAAACAAGAAGAGGAAAATGTTCAACCTAAGCACACAATGGATGAAGGTAATTTTTAAAATTTATTTAAAATGACATGTTAAATGATGAACAGAACATTTTGATCATGATATAAGGAAACAAGGTAGTTTCACTCAAGGCTCATATAGTACACCGTTCGTATACAATCACTATCTGTGTTGGCACGAGTAATAGAAAATAGTCTATCTTTATATCATGATTTTGATATTTGAATTTTTGAATTCAGTTGTATATTTAGATCTAATTTTTGATTAGTATTTAGAAATGAAATAATTAAAATGAACAATTAAGTGATACTAAACAGAAGCTACAATATATACGTATAATGCAAGCACTGAGGGGAAAATGACGTTGCAATATTAACAATTATTGTGGTCACATTGATAACTTATTGTGTCGCTTTTTTGACACTATTCACTTACGACTTTTAAATACTCGGAATCAAACACATAATATTATTTATGTAATAATTTAACATTGATGTTTTGTTAAATTGCTATCAATGCGGTATCAATTCTTCGTTATTGATTTGACCACGTAGTGTACAATTTGAATACAAACGGAGTTAATATTAAAATCAAAATAGAACTTTAGATTTTCTTTTTTTCGAAATTCTTAATTAATTAAAATATTTTGATATAGGGTAAGTGTACCTAAGTTCGACATGTACCAGTAGTCGGCAATTTCGAATTTAAACATCAATAAATAAGAATAGGGATTATTAATTATTAACAAACGGTCAATTATGTATTGAGAAAATATACTTCTCTCTAGCTGCAATGATTAAATTATGCTATGATGAGTACTTTTGTGGCATTTTTCCTCATTCTGAAACAATACGTTTTGGATAGCTTTTTTCAAGAAAAAAAAATTGTATATAGACCAATTTTAAAACGATAATGAACCATAATAAATTAAGCTATTTTACAACAAAAACTTATCCTGAGGGTACATTCTATTCAAATTTTGTTTCAAAAGTGAATAATTTCGTGAAAAATTATTGCATTTCTTATTTTAGTGGCTGCCGACCTTAGGAACAAAAAATGTTTACAATTTCCTATAGTTGGCATAGGCTGCCTGCCGACTTTAGGCAAATCCATTTTTCCCTTCAATTCTAAAGTCGGCATCAGTTGTATTTCCATATTTAATTTTTTAACTAGAGCATATTAATACCAATGCACATTAGAGTGTTTCATTAAAAATAACCGAAGAAACCCACTCAAATATTGCGTATTTGTAAGCTATATAAAAAAATATTTTTTATTTTTTCTAAATTCATATTCTGTTCTCTACCAGCGATTGAAAATGATGGACATAAATTTATGGTCACTTTAGAACATGAAATATTTTTTGGAAAAATACATACAAATTTCTTTTAGGAGAGGTTTAAAATAATTTAGTTTTTGAGTTTTTATAAAAAAATATATTTAGCATTTCTCTCATTTAGAACTTTATACGTTTCTCTCTTTAATGAACATAACATTAAAAAATTGTTTTACTAAAATTTTGATTTGTTTCCCCCAGAACGACTTAAAAAGCAGAAATGCAATTCAAAAATTCAATCAGTGGTAGGGAACTGAATTTTAATTTTAAAAAGTTTTTACTATTTTTCATTATTTAGCATATTGATGTGCTTCATTTGAGTTGTGTTCCTACATCATTTACTCCAAAGAAAACACTTTTTAGGCACACTCTAAAGTATATTTATTTGCATTAGTTTTGGTACACTGAACAACACTAGTTTTCTAAAATGAAAAATTCAATATATTCACTGTTTATAGGGTAATTGGCATAAAAGATAGATTTCAGTGCAATTTGTTTATATTTACTTATTAAAATGCTATGCCGATTACTGGATCATTACATGCCGAATATTGGGAAATGCATGCTGACTACAGGCAAATTCGATGTATTTTATGAAATGTATTAATTAGGCAAATTTATCAATAAAGTTTTAGCAAACATCTTTGCATAATAACTACACTGGTCGACAAAAAAATACAGAACCATATACGAATAGTTGGACTTGATGTATTTTGATGTGCTAAACACGAATTTGCTTTCAGTTTTTTTTCCATCAGGTCTGGATTTTTTTTATGGGCATGCCTAATATTTCGACCATAGTAAGGCCATTACTCTAGTATATTTCCTTATAACTTAAGAACGATGTGTACGATTGACACAAGTGAAACACCAAATGATGCGGACTAAAAATATCTTCAAGTCTCCTAAACTTCATTTTTTTATGTGCTTAATAGTTTCGAAGTAATCGGCTTATTTAGGGCGCAATATTAGACACGCTCATAAAAAATCTCGACCTGATGGGAGAAAACTGAAAGCAGATTCGAGTTAAGCATGCGGAATTCCATGTAGTCCACATATTTTTTTTTTTTTTTTTGAAGGAGCACGAAAAATCATTTTTTTTGTCGACCAGTGCTATTTGTTAATTACAAACAATGTTTACATTAGTCCGCAGATAACTTCAAACAAAGAGAAAATGTTAAACTGCCGACTACCGTTACACTTACTCTATAATATATTATAACTATGTACTTACTTACTATACGAAATTAATCCTAAATTAGCATTACTTTATTTTTTTTTTTTTTGATTTTTGCATCAATTTTAATGTTTGATTTTTCTATTATTTCAGATAATTTAGTTGATACTGTAAAAACATTACATAAAACTACAGAGTCTACATTTGAACGTGTCTCTACCATTTCAACTATAGGTAAGTCTCATATTTATTTAATATAAAAAATTCTTAATGACTTGAAATCGTACTTACATACATAATTATTAAAACCATTAACCTTTTTATGTTTGCCACTTTTTTTGTTAAAGAATAACATAAAATTAATAAAAACGAAAAACCAAAATCGTAAAAACAAAAGTAAAAAAAAACATCACTTTATTATTTTTCTTTGGCTAAATGTAGATTTGTATATCAAACTTATTATTTAGTTTTTGGTTTTCCTTAATATTTATTTTACTGTATTGTTTTTTTTTTTTATAATTTAATATAATTTTCAATATTTATTTTAATGTAATGTCCAAAGGCTTTTTTGTGTGTGTATTGCAAAAATCCATAGTATCATTAAAAATCGTGTTAATCGTATCAATAATATATTATAATTATAAACAAAAATCATAGTGTGTATCTTAATCAAATTACAAAAAAAAAAAAAAAGAAAAACGAGAAAATCTTGAATGAATTAGTGGCTGGCAGTAGTTTTAATACGAATACTTTACGCATACATATGTTTGTATGTATTTTAATTTATTTATTATGAAAATTTAAATCGGATTAATCGAAATCAGTTCAAATGTAATTAATCCATAAGAAAAATAGCTTCGAACAATATATATATTTAGGTATTTTCTATTAAAGTGCAACTATATATTAATTAGTAAAAGCTTACATACATATTGGACATACTCTAGATTCATATACACATACGTATTCTTCATATATCCATATATGATACATACATATATATACATATATATAACTGTGTAAATTTGTAAGTATCAATGTTAGGGAAATATATACTGACAAATGAACGAAATGGTTTGTCTATGTTGTCTATGTTTTTTTCATTGTTTTGCTGAGGTTTCTCATTATTGATTAATTTTGTTTCGAAAAAAAAAAAAAAATAAGAAATAAATACTTTTTAGTGATTTTGTAAGATGGTCTGACGCTAATACCTGGATTAGTAAAAACATATGGATAATATTTGACATTTGTAACAGCAATGTTACTTTAAATAGATTTTTACACAGTTACGTTACTACACAGAGAAAACAGATTCGTTGTGGCAACCGAATTTATTGCCAATCGAATTTGGTCGGTTCCAAGTACTAACTCGTAATTCGGTTGTAGTTATTGAATTATTTGGTACTTGCAACTACTTTTAAAAAATCATTCGGTTGCTATATCTTCTAAATATTCCAATATACATTAGGATGATTAAAAAAAAAAGAAAAAATATATATTTTATTTATTTATTTTTATTATTATAATTTAATATTATTAATTATTAATTTAATATTATTATAATACATTATAGAAGAAGGTGGTAACTAACAATAAAACATATGTTTAGACATAAATATAGAATATATAACGTAGTAATATGTACTATTTATTGTAACCCAGCAAAAAATTATACTTACATGGAAGCAATTGCATTGCTTACATAAGCGATTTATTATATTAAATAATACTTCCAAAATGCAATACAGTAAGTTATGTACAAAACATTCTTCCTTACCATAGTGTCTCGGAGAAGCAAAACAAGCTCATTCTATTGTTTCTATGTGACTCATCTCGAACAAAAATCATGCATTATAAATGTGCTTCTGCAATGTTTTATTATAAAAGACTCCTCTGCAATTTAAGTATTATAATATAAGCACATCGAAAGCGCATTTGTTCGAGATGACGCGCTTAGAAGCAATATAATGTGATTTTTTACCTTCTCCGGAACACTATTATCAGGGAGAGTTTCTTTCTTACACAGTCAATAACTTACTCTATTGCATTTCTTGAAGCTTTATGCAATTAAGTAAGCAAATGTTGCTTCCATCAGTTGTATTGCTGCCAAGTCTGCAAACATTTTTGCTGGGAATTATTAGCTATTTTCTTGGATTTAACATTGAATATTTTATTTCAACCGCTTAGCATTAAATAACTTTTTAGACGCAAATGCTCTGATGCACATTTATAAAAAATAACATCACATAGACCATTGGAGGATTTATTTTTGTACCCAAATAATGGAACGACAAGATGGATGAAATATTTATGAAACTAAATCACACATTTATATTGAGAATTGTCTGCAAAGAGTTTTAAAAAACCATAAAGTTAAATATTTAAAGGGATCTTTGAGGGGTAAACAAATTTCTTACCTTAATAGCAACTTTTATTAAGACGCATGTCAATCTTAGATCTAGCACTATACTTAGCAAACAAGGCAAATTATAAAAAATTTTGTCATACCGGGACATAAGCTGTCTTCCCAAGCGCTGGCATTAACCTTTAAAACTTAATAAATAGTGTTAAAGCGTAATCTCTACGTATTTATAAATTATATTGTACTTACATTGGTTTGTCTTCATCCATAGTTAGAGATAAATGCTAATAGCATTCCCAATACAAATATCACTATTGTTATGTAATTTTGTGTCCTTTTTTCTGCATTATTTAAAAAACCCATAACATGTTTCTTGTAAAATTTCACAAATAATTTAATTTTATTAATTTATTTGAAAATGTCAAAAATTTAACCAAATTTTTTATTTATAACTTTTATTTCAACCGAATTTTAAGGAAGTGTAATTAAATTTCGATTGTGGTCACCAATATTTAGTTGTGAACGTTTTTAGTATTTAATTAAATTCGATTATCTTGATCAATTCTTCTAAATAAATTGGAAATGTTCTAAAATTGGTTTCAAAAACTAATACATTAATAGTACGAACTTAAAAATGATCACTACAATGTTTAAAATTTTATAAGTATAGAAAATCTATTATAATTAATAATAATTAGTAATTACAATTCAATATTAATAGTTATAATTATATTTTTATTATAGTAATCGTAATCTAACCAATCCTTTTTCTGTGTGTACATATACAGTAGGATAGTAAGTACCCTGCAGGAAAATATGTTAGTGCTTCCTCCCAACAGGCCTTTCTGAATGCCTCCGAACAAACTTTAAACATAATCTTTTTTGCCTTCTGTAAAAATTCCTTTAAGAATGCCTCGATTTCTTTTAAAAAGAAGTCCGGTACTAATTTCCGACTGGGTATTTGTAATCTCAAGAAAAATAAATAAATACATACATAAATATTTGTATGTATGGACAAAATTACTTATAGTCTAAGAAACCCAGCAGGAAAATATGTTAGTGCTTCCTCCCAACAGGCCTTTCTGAATGCCTCCGAACAAATTTTAAACACATTCCTTTTTGTCATCTGTAAAAATTCCTTAAAGAATGCCTCGACTTCCTTTAAAATGATATTCGGTAATAATTCTTGTTTCCATTTCATTATATGCGAAATAGAAGGTATCACTCACCTACTAACTTTCTCATTACAAACAGAAAAAAATTGTAATTACAAAACTCATTTAGTCTTGTTTCAGGTGTCGATAAAGAAGATAGTGCGCATCTTTTTTAAATATATTTCATACTCTTTTTTAATAGCATTGAAAATATAAGAGAGCATATTTATTTATTTAAGAGTCCTTGCCTTTTCGCTTCTTTTGGGAAGGGAGAAAGGAAGGCCTTGCCTCCAATGACACGCTGTGTAAAAAAGAAATAGTGTTGCAATGCGAGTGACAGGCCTTGTAGATCCTAAATAATGCATTTTAGAACGTATATTTAGCTCTTCTATTTCCGACTGGGAAATAAGTTAAATATTGGAATTTTATGGAGGGAAGCGAATTTTGAACACAGTTTCATTCCTACCAAATATGGTCTGGCTGGACCAGTTATATTTTGGGTTGAACATTATGTGGGTTGATGATATTATTCGTTCTTTTTTATTGTATTTTATTTTATTAAAAACATTCTATGCCTCCGAATAAATCTTAAACACATTCCTTTTTGACTTCTGTAAAAATTCCTTAAAGAATGCCTCGACTTCCTTTAAAATGAAATTCAGTACTAATTCTTGTTTCCATTTCATTAGATGCGAAGAAAAAAAAAAAAAATGTAATTACAAGACTCAAAACTAATTTAGTCTTGTGTTAAGTGTCGATAAGTAAGAAGTCTTTTTTTTTTTTATATATTTCATACTCTTTTTAATAGCATTAAAAATATAAGAGAGCATATTTATTTACTTAAGAGTCCTTGCCTTTTCCCTTCTTTTTGGAAGGGAGAAGGGAAGGCCTTGCCTCCAATGACACGCCGTGTAAAAAAGAAATAGTGTTGCAATGCGAGTGGCAGGCCTTGTAGATCCTAAATAATTCATTTTAGAATGTATATTTAGCCCTTCTATTTCCAACTGGGATATAATTATACAAATGTAATAATATAAAAAACTCACCAAAATTTCCATTAAATATATAGAATTATAGAGCTGGTCTAGCCAGACCATATTTGTTGCGAATGTGACAATTAAAACATCTGTATGACAACTTAAAGTTGTGTTTTTTTATACCCTACACCACCATAGGTGGGGAGGGTATTATGCGTTTGTGCTGATGTTTATAACACCTAAAAATATTGGTCTAAGACTCACCTTAATTTATACCAATCGGCTTAGAATCACTTTCTGAGTCGATTTAACGATGTCCGTCCGTCCGTCTGTCCGTCTGACCGTCTGTCCGTCCATGTAAACCTTGTAATCAAACTACAGGTCGCAATTTTGAACCAAAATTAATGAAATTTGGAACACACGCTTCTTATAGTCCAGCCTATTGAAATTGGTTATGATCGGTCCATAATTTCACCTAGCTCCCATACAAATGTCCTCCCGGAAAAGGGTTTAACGATCATAAATCCCTTAAATATAGCAATATTTTAATGAAATTTGGCACATATAAGTTTCATATAAGTCTAAATAAGTGTACCGATTTTTAAAAAGATCGGTCCATAATTAACCATAGCTCCCATATAAACCCCTTTCCGAAAATCACTTTAACGGCCATAAATCCCATTAAAATGTTAGTATCAAGCTAATATTCGACACAAATAAGTTTTATATGAACATAAATGATAGTGCCAAATTTTACAAAGATCGGTCTATAATTTACCATAGCTCCCATATAAGGCCCTCTTTCGGGAATCACCCAAAAGTGAATAAATTCATATAAATGTCAGCCTCAACGTAAAATTCTGTATTCTTATGTTTTATTTTACACTTATGAGTATCGGTCCACATTTGACTCCAAGTCTAATAAAAGACCCCTCCCCGAATTATAATGTACACAATGGTGTAGGGTATCATATGGTCGGGCTTGTCCGACTATAGCTTTTGCTCTCGTTTTCTTTTGAATTTTCATTTAGACATTATTTGCGATAAATTATGATTTTATGAAATTTATGGCTACATTTGGCTCTCTCCGTTTTCATTCCATTTTCTAAAATTACTTTCTAAATTTGGTAATTTTTCGTACGCGAAAAAAAAAAACATCTCTAAGGTGGCTAAGGGCCGGATTTTTTTCAACAGTATTTTTACTAACGATTTTTCCACGAAATTTTAAAAATAAAAAGCATGTTGAGGACAAGTTTTACAACAAAGCCATCTACATTAAAGTGCCTTGATTTGTATGGGAAGAAAAAAATTTGCAAATGTACCTCCCTAAGATTAAGGACTGATATGTCTTTAATCTTTAGCCCATAACCTTATATAAGACAAACATTTGTGCCAAATTTCATCCCTCTACATTGTACCGTTCCTGCTTTCAACAGACGGACAGACGGACGGACATTGCTAGATCGACTCAGAATCTAACCAGGACCCAGAACATGTTACATACGGAATGACAAAATCAATATACCCCCCATCTTTTTAATGGTGGGTATAATTAAAATAAGAAGCATTTCATTATACAATATTCGGTACATTTATTTTACCGTTAATGATTTTTGTCCAGCTAGGAGATATGTTTTCTTTGAAAACAGGTGTCCGCGTCTGCCTAGCGGAGATTAATTTATTCTAAAAATGTTAATTAAACCATGGGACCTAAAAAATTGTCGGCCTATTGGAGCTGTCTGGCTATGGGAGCTGTCTGTTAAGTTAGCTTTTACTGTATATATATAAATATTTTTGTTGTGGACATTTTTATTATTATATTAGTTTTTCTGGCATTGCCAGACTTATACGCTTATTAAACTTAGAATTTACGCCAAAACATAATTGAAAAAATTATACTTACAAAATTCAAGGCACAAAAGGTAAGTCCACTATCAAATATGTTATAAATAAATCAAAGAAAAAAAAATCACTTTAATACAAAATGCAATTTTATAATGTATCTTTATTAAGTTACGTTACTTTTTGTGAGAAATTTTTATGTGAAAATGTAAAATAATGGACTGATCATGACTAATTTCAATAGAGTTCATGGACCATCTAAGAGTGCGAAATTTTGCTCAAATTTGTTTCTAACATAAGGTTTGTTTAAAACAAAATAAAAAAATAAAAAACAATTTTGTGGTACAATCAAGACAAGTTTTGTAAAAAAGCGTAAAAATGGGCTAAAATTTAAATTTCTTTTGAAAAGTAAACGCAATATTTTTACCATTAATCAACAATTTTGAACCTACAAAATATTAATAGCGAATTGGGTAAATTTAAATACAGGTTATTATTATGAAACTCGATCCAAAAATTTTCAATTCTTTCAACACTTTTCCACTCAAACAATTTTATTTGTTGAAGACAGTTGTTAATAAGGTTTCTTTACGAATTGTTAAAATCTCTGGAGAACTAGTTTTTTCATATTGCTGGAAAAATTATATTGAGAATTTAGTACAAAAATTGTCAAATAAAAGTAAGAATTGAGCAAAATTTGCATTAATTCATTAAAATAATTTTCCATTTTAGAAAAAAACAAAAGAAAAACTAAGAGAGCTTAAAGAAAATTGTTAAAAGTTCTTAATTTGCGCGTTTTTTAGTTTCGTTATAAAAATTTTTTCACGTTTTGAACTACTAAAAACGGGATAAATCTAGCCCGAAAAGGTCTAAGTTGGGATTATTATATGTAAACTCTGCAAAAATAGTTGTTGTGATCTCCACTTTATCACCCACCTACCATATAAGGGGAAATTTTAAATTAGGGTGGCACAAAAACTTAAAGATAGTGGTTATATTGTTGGCAATAATTTTCACTACTTAGAATAATAAATTTGTGCAATTGATTAGCTATTAACTACTCCGCAAAAACTGCTGGGATGCCTTAAAATAAAGTATTTTATTTCATGTTTTCTATCATAGCATAGTTTCAGGGGCCGTTATGAATTTGTAGGTAATAAATAAAATGACATACCCGAGGTCCACTTCCCCTAACCCGCTAGGGATTTGAGCTCTTCCAATTACTCTGTCCGTGTGAAATATTATTAAGGTATCTTTAATGTTCCTCAATTTTCAGAAATTTTTAAAAATTTTGCAATGGTAGATTACTTCACATTTTTCAAAAATAATTCTTTAGTTAATTAGGTCAGTTTATCAATGAATAAATATATATATTTTTTTTTTCTTAAACTAATTAATGCTTATTTTTATTCATATTTCAAAACAATTTAGTCTAAATTTGCGAAAGCGACAAATTTTCATCCTTTGAGTTATTTTTTTTAAAGAATATGTGTATGTACGTACGTATATTATATAATGTTATAATATTCAAAATCCATATTTTGAAATGGTTTATATATATATATTTTTTTAAGGTTAAATATATATGTATGTATATACATAAAATATATGTGTGTATTTGAAGAGTGGGGCGTACATATGTATGTATTACTATTTAATCTTTTAAGGAAATGTAGAAAATAAAGTTCAATGACGTTCGTACTTAACGAAAAACTTTAATTTTTATGAGAATACAGCTATCATAATTTTAAAGCCACTTTAAGACTACAGCAATAGAACTATTGGAATGAACTAAATCTGAAAAGAAAACAAGACAAAAGAAAATAAAAAATAGAAAAACAATAAATTCAGGGTCAAAAAAAAAAAAAAAAAAACTGGCTAAATTTCTTTTAATTTAATTTGTGTTTAGACTGCACAACAAAAATACACACACGTATTCCAGTTAAGACCAAAATCTAACTAATTGTTGTTAAAAGAATTTCTTATTGGTTTATTGTATTTTCCTTGCAATTGGATTTGTGCCGACTTGTTATTGTGTCCTATGAAATTCTCAGATTTAGTGAAAATTTGAATTTTATGAAGAAAACAACGTTAGAAAAATAATATTTTGTTTTTTGTGTCCGTGCTTGAAGAAAACTATAACTATTCTGCGTACTTGTGATTAAAATTAAAAACAATTATATATTTATAAAGAAATTAAATAATTATTTATTTCATAAAATTTAAAAAAAAAAAGAAAAGTATCGAATGCATCAAAAGCTTAAATAACTTTAAATTGATAAATAGAGGTTAAAATAATTAAAAATAATTATAATAAAAAAATATTATTTACATATAAACAATTTTGAAAAATAAAGAAAAACGGTAAGTTACCATGTTACCATTATGTCCGAAGAGAAACAATTGATAACCAAGATTTGTTCCAAAATTGTTCCTCAAAAATATAAACAACATATGTAATGGTGTGTATCAATTTTGTTTTGTTTTGTTTTTTTTTTTTAAGTATGAATTATTTGTATCTTTTTAGGCGTTTTTCTTTTTAAAATTAAATAAAAACAATATAAGTATTTTCAAAAGTTATAACAGAATATCTAAGTATGAAAATAATAATAATATTCCATAAATTATAGTTAAAATGTTAAAAGTACTTTGTTCTGAATATGTTTGCAATTTTCAATGTTTGCATTTTATTTTTTTATTATATTTTTAAATATTTATTAACAAAATTTTTATAATTTATATTATCCCAACAAGTTTGATTTATGATACAAATTTGAAATTAAAAGAAAAAGGGTTTTTATAATTTTATTACTAAATTCTGTTGTCATAAAATGCATAATTATAGCATGTGGGTGGTTAGCGTTACCAAAAGAAATAATAAACATAATTTTACTTTAAAAAAATTATTAAACATTAGTTTCTTATATTTTATGACAGTTTTCAAAATTTATTTATGTATTCCCTCTAGTCTCTCTCACTCTCTGTCACAATAAATAATTTTTGACAGCTATTAACTAATACTAAATTTAGATACTACACCAAAAACTAATTTATTCAAAATTTTCTTTAATTTAAATATTTAAAATTAAAATACAACCAATCTATTTTGCAAAATACACAATTAACACTGTATAATGCGAACTTGTATACAAAATAAGACCAACAGAAAAGTAATAATAAAAAAAAAATATACAAAAGCTCCTAAAAATTTTACGAAAATTTCTATAGATAGAAATTTCTACCAATTATAGCGAATAATTAGAAAGAAAAAATGTATTTGTATTATTAAAATTTGTTAAACAATTTTTAAATTACTGGTTCCGAAAAAGTTAAAATATAAAAAAATACCAATCTGAAATAAATACAGTTTATTTAAAAAAATAATTTGTTCAGTATCTGATCTGCTATAAGAGTACAAATAACTAAATCACGTATTTAAGATTTACGGCCCAAATATTAAAAGATCGTTTAGGAGTTTAGTCTACTGAGATTTTTCCGTTGATCTTATTTAATATCAAATTTTTTTTTTTTTTTTTAATTAAATTTAGTAAATATTTTGAAGTAAAATAAAATAATTGCAAAATTTATATCTGTTTTCCTTAGCAAATTTTGAGTGTACAACTGAAATATTTTTTTTTCTATTTTTCCGTTTAAATTTAAGTAAAATTTAAAAATTAAAATTTCATTAAGATAAACACTTGTTGTATAAGACAATAATGAATAATATATTGTGTTTTGAAATTTAAAAACATATTTAATGATTTTATGAATTATGAATGAATAAAATGCAGTTAATTGAATGTGTAGATTTAAAAGTCAAAATTACCGCTATTGCACAATATATTGATCATTTGAAATTGATTTGGTTATTTTTAGTTTAATGGAATGGCTTCATTGTTTACATAACAATAACATTGTAAATTTATAAATATAATAATTATTAATTATTTAATAATAATTCTACCTACAATGTTGTTGTTTTTTTTTTTCATAATTTAATTTATTTTTTTATTTCTTTAAATTATCAATTGGCATTTTATTGTATTGAAATATTCATTGTTATTAAAAGAATATTTATCTATAGTGTATTCGAACTACCTACGTACTAAAATTCATACATACATAAACATATTTATATAAATTAAAATAAATTTATTTCATATAATTTATTTTTTGTTTTTATTACTTTATTTAATTTTGGCTAAGTTATGACAAAAACACAAAATATAACAAATTAAATATATTTATATTAACAAAATATGTATGTATATAAATATATATGTATATGTATATCAAAAGTGTTATATGAAGTCGTGGTTAAAAAAAAAAAAAATATTTTAGAAATGTACACTCTTAATTTTTTATTTTTTTAATATGAAAGTAAATAAGCCGACATAAAAATATTAATGTAATCAAGTGTAAATATTAAAAATTGCAAACGTTATTAGACAATTACTTAACCATTCTTTTTATAATAAGTTTATATTAAATTTGTTTTTCTGTTTAATATTTGTAAAATATAAAAAAAGGAGTATAATAAAACAAAATATTAAAAATAAATCCAAGAAATACTACATCCAAAAAATCCACGACCTCATGTAGCATTTGGAATATATTTATATACCTCTACACATACCTATACATATACACATACATGTAGACATATACACAATAACACTCCTGCACATAATTCTACTAATACATTTCTAAATAATTCGAATAGTTCGACCCAAAATTCTATTTTTTTTATTATTATTTTTTTTTTTTTGGCATTTGGAAACAAACTTATTACAAGGCATAAATTATAAATTTTGGAAATAAATCTGTTACTTCAAATCGGCTGATTGGATTTATATAAAATTTCACAGCGTGAACGTAAAAATAATATGTAATTAATATCAATTAAAATAACATATACTTAGGTATATCCTTTAAAGGGATACATTTTTTAAAACAAAATTTTTAGATATTTAGAGATAAAAATCAATATTTGGTGACATAAAAGGAATAACACTTATATGGTACCGATTTTTATGAAATTTCAAAGAATGATATTGTTAGACACTTGCCTAAATATCTTAAGACGAGATAAGACAATTTTTGGATTATTTAATCATAAAATTGACATTAGTTTAGGAAATATACATAGTTAACATAAAATTAACATTTCAATAGAAATTGTTAATATTTTAAACAATTTTCAGATCTCTCTTATATGTAAAAAGTCCACAGATATACATATAGTACATATATTTCTTTGTTCACAATGTTAACTAGGACATACAGGCAGTCAGCCAGCCAGACGGACGGGCATCGTCTAATCGATGCAGTATGTGCATTATGTACTTATATAACAACCAACCAAATAAATTGTGTTACTACGTGTCAACATTTACTTAATAGGTTTGTGTTCAGCCAATTTCATAAATTTCTGCATAGTTTTTAAAATGTTTTCAAATACAAAATATAAATAAAATATTTGTTAAGTTGCCAAATAGTTATTCAAATAGTATTGTTGGTATTTTCCAACTTAAAATTTTGCTATAAATTTGCACCATTATATTTGCAAAATGCATATCTTCTTTAACTTAACAATATAAACTACCGACATAATGAATGCAATATTTAGTAATCTATACGTGGTGAATGAAACAAAAGTTTTGGGTCGAAATGTTCGATTAAAGAATTAAAAATTAACTACTACATACTTACACATATTTCACATATTATAATGAATGTATGGTATTATCCATACACATATACATGCATACATAAATACATATTATATACTATATACAAATTTATGCAGCTTCTTTGGATTGTGCTTTGGTTTTCTTTAGTTCTTTTATACAATTTCATAAATTCTTATAAAATTTGGCACTGAGTTTTCTATTTTTGTTGATATATTTTCATTCGTAATATCTCCATTAAATGAAAATTGTTTTTGTGTTAATAATTGCTAATTATCACTGCAAATTATTTCGAATTCGTTTCTGGTACAAATTTGTAAAAAAAAAAAAAAAAAAACTGTAACATTTTTTAATATACAAATATATAGCATCCTGAATACTGTCAAATTTGTAAGTAATTTTGGATAAAGGATTTGAGAAAAATTTTATTCAGCAGATAATGAAATATAGAAAAATATGCTTTAAATACTAAATTAAAACCTTAGGTCTTATATATCGTTTTCAATATATTTCCTAAATTCATATTAATTCTTCTCATATTAAAACATTTGTATATGAAAGAAACAGCTAGAGGATTATATTGTTTTATATTTCTGTGTAAAATATTCAAATATCAAAAGGCCTTTCTTGCGATACCAAATTTTCATATTGTTCCTTGTAGCAGAAATATGAAAAAAAAAAAAAAAAATGAAAACCCGAAAAGAGGTTCTATTTTCATGTTGATCCAGCTCACGAAAGGATAATGTCAGGACAAACATTTTGAAAAACGGTATCTTAAAATCAAGTAAATTTTCATTTGAGCTGGGAACACCAATACCTTATTTTCACTCCATACAAGCGGGCCATCCTAATGTACATACTTATTTGCTCGAAATGCACAAAAATCAGCAGCAGAATCCCTTAAAATGTATACGGCTTATGCCAGACTCATATTGTACGGAAGTAATATGTCTATCATTTTCTTGATATTAGTTTAGATAAAATGTTTACTATTTTTTTTTATATAAATTATGCAAGCTAACGCAAAAGCAATTATATTTAAATTATTATCTTAACCCTTTTGAACCCAAATTATTAAAAAAACGGAACTAATTCATACATCTTTAAAATAAACTAGAAAAGAAGATATAGGCGGTCACGACTATATGATACCCTACACCATTGTGAATGAGAATAAAAATTAGGAAATTGTAGACCAACACTTTTACTAAATGTAAAATAAAATATACAAATACAGAATAATGCAATGATAATAACATCTAGATGATATTATGCACTATAGAGCGATTCCCGGAAGTGGGTTTATATTGGAGTTATGGTAAATTATGGACCGATTCTCATAAGATTTTGCAATGTAGTTTCTACTTACAATTTATTTGTGCCGAATATTAACTTATACTAACATTCGTATGGGATTTAAGCACGTTAAAATGATTCTCGGAGGAGGTGTTTATATGGGAGTTTATATGGTCAATCGTGGACCGATCTTCATAAAATTTGGTTCAAAGATTGATAATTGTATAGAACTTCCTTGCACCGAATTTCATTAAAATATTCTTATTTTTAAGGCATTTTTGAGTGTTGAAATTCTATTCCGGGGGGACATTTGTATGGGGCTAGGTGAAATAATGGACCGATCACAACCAATTTCAATAAGTTTCGTTCTTGTATCATAAAAGTCCTAAGTGCCAAATTTCATTGAATTATCTTCAAAATTGCGACCTGTATGTAGTGCACAAGGTTTATAAGGACAGCCAGCTAGCCAGACGGACGGACATCGTTAGATCGATTTTGGTGTTGGAAAACTTTTTCTATGCATATCAAGCATCAGCCCAAACGCATAATACCACAACCACCTATGGTGGTGTAGGATATAAAAACAATAAAAGAGTATCTGTTGTACCGCCATCAACATACATAATTATGATGCATAATTAAGTGAAAAATCGATAAAATTCTGGTTGGTAAAATACGTATTAGTCGCAAATGTAAAAATTTATAAAAATTATAAAAAAGTATTTAAAATATATAATTTGAATAGTTATAAATAGAAGTATCAGTGAAACAGATTTGTACCACATTGAATGTACGTATAATTTGCAATTCATGATAAGTAGCTTGTATTTGCACAATATTTCATATACTTATATATATGTATATATATTTTTTTGTTGACTTTTATATATAAAATAATATGCATATGTATTTTATATAAAAAAATATGTACTGAATGTTATTTGTTATAAAATATATACATATATACAAAATAAAACAAAAACAAAAAATTAATTCAACAAATTCTACTTCGTGTATTATTCTTCGTTTATGTTTTATAATAACTTGCTTACGACAACCAAAAATTACTTCCTACTCTGCTAAATACTACTGCTATACTATTATAATACGAATAATAAATAATGTTACTACTATTATTATCTAAAACTGCTACTACTACCACAACTACTTCAAAATACTAAATACTGTTCTTTTTTTGTTCGGAATATTATTGCTAAAATATTACTTCAATTGTTAATTCAATGTTTGTTTGTATTGAAATATAATTATAAATTAATTATGTACTCGCAACTAACAGAGCACTTCAGCATTCAAAATATTAAACCTTATGCTAGTAGTAGCGCAACTATTTCCACCAGTGTTACTAAAGAACTAATTGAATCCAAGAAGTTGCCTAAAGAAATGTTAGAAATTCATGAAACTCCCAAGACAACAGAAAAAATCTACCACACTAAAGACACTCCCTCATTTACAGAAATGAGTGAAAGTAGTCGAACGAAAATATCCAAAATAACACCAACCACGACTTCCAAAATATCATCAATAACAACAACATCAACGACAACATTCCCAATTACAAAATCTACACAACAAATTGAAAGCGCAGACAAGACGATGACAACAAAAACATCAATAGAATTCCAAGATAAAACTGTAATGAGCGATAGGGAGTATTTGGATCAAATTATGAAATGTGGTGATGTTAAAAGGAAAATACAAGAACTAGAAACTCAGGGATTAGGTCAAATTAATATTGATAAACAATCAGATCGAGAATCTGTTGATAAAAGTGCCGACGTAAAAACTGTTGTACACGCAATTGAAGAAAAAATATTGGGTACAACTGTGGAAGCGATACCATTTGCTACAAGAAAACGTAAACCAAGTCGCACTGAATGTGATTTACCACAATTGGAAAATCAAATATTGAACGAAGTCGAAGTTCATTTAACACAGCTGACAACTTCAGAACCTCCCATCGACGTTGTTAAACTATCCCCAATCGAAGCAGTTGAAAGAGAATTCGAAAATCGAAGTGCTATCGAAGAAATTGTTTGTGAAAAAATATGTCAAAAAAAGAAAACATTTGAAGTGGCAGAAGAATCTAAAATATTGGATGATTATGAAAAAGCTAGAGACTCGAAGAAGACGACTGATATTGGTGACGATAACATAACATACACGGACAAAGATTTAGATATAGGAAAAGTACAAGACAATTTACCCAAAGTTAAAGAAGTCGTAGAGGTATTTGAAAAAAAAATTCCAACATCGACTGTGGAAGCAATTCCTTTCAGTCCAAGGAAACGAGAAAAACGACCTATAGAACTGGATATAGCTGATGTAGAAAAACACATTTTATCTGAAACAGATGTTATTCTAGAAAAACTTGCTCCCGCAGTTGACGTGATAAAGGTTCAAACCCAAGCATTGACTAGTCCCCAAACTTCTACACCTATTGAAGAGACATGTGAAATAGTATGTTCCAAACGTAGAATAAGTGAATTAGCCAAACTGTTTGATGTTCCATCCGAAACTGTACAAAAGCAAACTCAGGAATATGTTAAACCTAGTTTAGATATGATTGATTCCAAACCTAGTGATAGTATAGTAACTGAAAAGACTGTGAATGTAAGTCAATTACCGCAACAGATTTTGACTTCCAAACAAGCTAGTATTAATAAACCATTAGATTATAAACGTACAACAGAAACCTTAGGTATACAGGGACCCTTAGACAATAAACAAAAATTCAGTATTTCGAATGAAATCTGGGATAATACAAAAGATCACAGTACTCAATCTACAACCGTCAAACACTTTCCAACAGACAGCGAAATAACAACTCATGCTCATCATGCAGCAAAAGAAATATCAATTGATGTTCATCATCAAAAAAACTTGCTATCAAGTAAAATGACTGTTACAAGTTTGAGCCTAAGTAAATCAACATTAGAGACATTTTCAATAACAGGCGATGACGTTTTGAGCCAACTACCGACAACTTCAGACATTCACGAAGAAAGCAAACCAAACACTGGCGAACAAATTAAAAAATTCCCACTAACAGAAGCCAAAAAAACGTCACCATTTAACCAAATCGACGATACTAAACCTCATCCTCCAGTAGATAAAAACACACAGGAACAAACTGTAAAACAACCCGTCCCATATTCGCAGACAGAGGTCAAATCTTCCAATGATACCATCCTGAAAAAACTATACGAAAACAACCAAAAAATGTCACTTATACAGAAACAGAAAGACAGTTCTTTTAAAGATCATTTCAAAAAAGTATCAGTTGATAACACATCGAAAGTTTTAATTACAGATTCAAAAGATCAAACATCATTTCCCATTCTGAGTTTACCAAAACAACTGAATGAACCGAAAACGTTTATCATTTACCAACAACAAAATGAGTTAAAATTAATAAAGTCAACAGACAAAGAATCGAGACCATTAACAGAATCTTCCATTTTAAACAAAATTAGTACTGACAATATTGGTGACGTCTCTGAAAATGATTTTGTTTCAAGACCCTTAGGCCTGCCAAAGCCAGAATTGCCTACTACTGAAAAACAAATATCTCCTGCCGACTTATCAAAACCAAACGCTAAATCAACATTCGGTGACGATTCTGGTTTTGAATCAAAAACTTTAGCTTTGCCAAAATTATCTGACAAACCGGAATTTCCAGCTACTGAAAAACCAAAGTCTCTTACAGATTCTACGAAACAAATATCCCATGACGATAAAGATTTGGATGCAAGACTTAAAGATTTACCAAAACCAATATACGGCTATGATTACAAAGACGATTTTGAATCAAAACCTTCAGGTTTGACAAAACCATCTGACAAACCAAAATTGCCCAGTACCGACAAACAAAAATCTCCCCCTGAAGCAGCAAAATCTCCTACCAAACCAACACTCGATGATGACTCTGAAGATGATTTTAAATCAAAACCTTCAGATTTGACAAAACCTTCTGACAAACCAGAATTGTCTGCTTCTTATAAACCAAAATCTCTTCTTGATTCAACAAAATCTCCTACAAAACCAATATTCGGTGACTACTCTGAAGATGATTTTAGATCAAAACCTTCAGATTTGACAAAACTATCTGACAAACCAGAATTGCCCAGTACCGACAAACCAAAATCTCCTCTTGATTCAACAAAATCTCCTACCAAACCAATATTTGGTGACGACTCTGAAGATGATTTTGAGTCAAAACCTACAGGTTTGACAAAACCATCTGACAAACCAGAATTGCCCAGTACCGACAAACCAAAATCTCCTCTTGACCCAACAAAATCTCCTACCAAACCAATATTCGGTGACGACTCTGAAGATGATTTTGAATCAAAACCTTTAGGTTTGACAAAACCATCTGACAAACTAGACGACTCTGAAAATGATTTTGTATCAAAACCTTCAGGCTTGACAAAACCATCTGACAAGCCAGAATTGCCTGCTTCTGACAAACCAAAATCTCCTCTTGATTCAACAAAATCTCCTACCAAACCAATATTTGATGACGACTCTGAAGATGATTTTGTATCAAAACCTTCAGGTTTGACAGAACCATCTGACAAACCAGAATTGCCCAGTACCGACAAACCAAAATCTCCTCCTGCTTCAACAAAATCTCCTACGAAACCAATATTCGGTGACGACTTTGAAGATGATTTTGAATTAAAACCTTCAGGTTTGACAAAACCATCTGACAAACCAGAATTTCTCAGTACCTACAAACCAAAATCTCCTATTGATTCAACAAAATCTCCTACCAAACCAATATTCGGTGACGACTCTGAAAATGATTTTGAATCCAAACCTTCAGGCTTGACAAAACCATCCGACAAACCAGAATTGCCTGCCACTGACGAACCAAAATCTCCTCTTGATTCAACAAGATCTCCTACCAAACCAATGTTCGGTGACGACTCTGAAAATGATTTTGAATCAAAACCTTCAGGTTTGACAAAACCATCTGACAAGCCAGAATTGTCCAGTACCGACAAACCAAAACCTCCTCTTGATTCAACAAAATCTCCTGCCAAATCAATATTCGGTGACGTCTCTGAAGAAGATTTTGAGTCAAAACCTTCAGGTTTGACAAAACCATCTGACAAATCAGAATTGCCCAGTACCGACAAACCAAAATCTCCCACCAAACCAATATTCGGTGAAGACTCTGAAGATGATTTTGAATCAAAACCTTCAGGTTTGACAAAACCATCTGACAAGCCAGAATTGCCCAGTACCGACAAACCAAAATCTCCTCTTGATTCAACAAGATCTCCTACCAAACCAATGTTCGGTGACGACTCTGAAAAAGATTTTGAATCAAAACCTTCAGGTTTGACAAAACCATCTGACAAACAACAATTGCCCAGTACCGACAAACCAAAATCTCCTCTTGATCCAACAAAATCTCCTATCAAACCAATATTCAGTGACGTCTCTGAAGATGATTTTGAATCAAAACTTCCAGGTTTGACAAAACCATCTGACAAACAAGAATTTCCCAGAACCGACAAACCAAAATCTCCTCTTGATACAAAAAAATCTCTTACCAAACCAATACTCGATGACGACTCTGAAGATGATTTTGTATCAAAATCTTCAGGTTTGACAAAATCATCTGACAAACCTGAATTGCCCAGTACCGACAAAGCAAAATTTCCTCTTGATTCAACAAAATCTCCTATCAAACCAATATTCAGTGACGTCTCTGAAGATGATTTTGAATCAAAGCCTTCAGGTTTGACAAAACCATCTGACAAACCAGAATTACCTGCTTCTGACAAACCAAAATCTCCTCTTGATTCAACAAAATCTCCTACCAAACCAATATTCGGTGGCGTCTCTGAAGATGAATTTGAATCAAAACCTTCAGGTTTGACAAAATCATCTGACAAACCTGAATTGCCCAGTACCGACAAAGCAAAATTTCCTCTTGATTCAACAAAATCTCCTACAAAACCAATATTTGGTGACGACTCTGAAGATGAGTTTGAATCAAAACCTTCAGGTTTTACAAAACCATCTGACAAACGAGAATTGCCCAGTTCCGACAAACCAAAATCTCCTCTTGATTCAACTAAATCTCCAACAAAACCAATATTCGGTGACGACTCTGGAGATGATTTTGAATCAAAACCTTCAGGTTTGACAAAACCATCTGAAAAACCAGAATTGCCCAGTACTGACAAACCAAAATCTTCTCCTGATTCAACTAAATCTCCTACCAAACCAATATTTGGTGACGACTCTGAAGATGATTTTGAATCAAAACCTTCAGGTTTGACAAAACCGTCTGACAAACCACAATTGCCCAGTACCGACAAACCAAAATCTCCTCTTGATTCAACAAAATCTCCTCTTGATTCAACAAAATCTCCTACCAAACCAATATTCGGTGACGACTTTGAAGATGATTTTGTATCAACACCTTCAGGTTTGACAAACCCATCTGAAAACCCAGAATTGCCTGCTTCTGACAAACCAAAATCTCCTCTTGATTCAACTAAATATCCTATCAAACCATTATTCGGTGACGACTCTGAAGATGATTTTGAATCAAAACCTTCAGGTTTGACAAAACCATCTGACAAACCAGAACTTCTCAGTACCGACAAACCAAAATCTCCTCTTGATTATACAAAATCTCCTACCAAACCAATATTCGGTGACGACTTTGAAGATGATTTTATATCAACACCTTCAAGTTTGAAAAAACCATCTCACAAACAAGAATTGCCTGCTTCTGACAAACCAAAATCTCCTCTTGATTCAACTATATCTCCTATCAAACCAATATTCGGTGACGATTCTGAAGATGATTTTGAATCAACACCTTCAGGTTTGACAAAACCATCTGACAAACCAGAATTGCCTGCATCCGACAAACCAAAATCTCCTTTCGATTCAACTAAATCTACTATCAAACCAATATTTGGTGACGACTCTGAAGACGATTTTGAATCAAAACCTTCAGGTTTGACAAAACCATCTGACAAACCAGAATTTCTCATTACCGACAAACCAAAATCTCCTCTTGATTCAACAAAATCTCCTACTAAACCAATATTCGGTGACGACTTTGAAGATGATTTTGAATCAAAACCTTCAGGTTTGACAAAACAATCTGACAAACCTGAATTGCCCAGTATCGACAAACCAAAATCTCTTCCTGATTCAAAAAAATCTCCTACCAAACCAATATTCGGTGACGACTCTGGAGATGATTTTGAATCAAAACCTTCAGGTTTGACAAAACAATCTGACAAACCAGAATTGCCCAGTACCGACAAATCAAAATCTCCTCTTGATTCAACAAAATCTCCTACCAAACCAATATTCGGTGACGACTCTGAAGATGATTTTGAATCAAAACCTTCAGGTTTGACAAAACAATCTGACAAACCAAAATTGCCCAGTACCGACAAACCAAAATCTCTTTCTGATTCAATAAAATCTCCTACCAAACCAATATTCGGTGACGACTCTGAAGATGATTTTGAATCAAAACCTTCAAGTTTGACAAAACCATCAAACAAACCAGAATTGCCCAGTACCGACAAACCAAAATCTCCTCTTGATTCAACAAAATCTGCTAACAAACCAATATTCGGTGACGACTTTGAAGATGATTTTGAATCAAAATTTTCAGGTTTGACAAAACAGTCCGACAAACCTGAATTGCCCACTACCGACAAACCAAAATCTCTTCCTGATTCAACAAAATCTCCTACCAAACCAATATTCGGGGACGACTCTGAAGATGATTTTGAATCAAAACCTTCAGGTTTGACAAAACCATCTGACAAACATTCAAGTTTGACAAAACCATCTGACAAACCAGAATTTCTCAGTACCGACAAAACAAAATCTCCTCTTGATTCAACAAAATCTCCTACAAAACCAATATTCGGTGACGACTTTGAAGATGATTTTGAGTCAAAACCTTCAGGTTTGACAAAACAATCTGACATACCTGAATTGCCCAGTACCGACAAACCAAAATCTCCTCTTGATTCAACAAAATCTCCTGCCAAACCAATATTCGGTGACGACTCTGAAGATGATTTTGAATCAAAACCTTCAGGTTTGACAAAACCATCTGACAAACCAGAATTGCCCGCTTCTGACAAACCAAAATCTCCTCTTGATTCAACTAAATCTCCTACCAAACCAATGTTCGGTGACGACTCTGAAGATGATTTTGAATCAAAACCTTCAGGTTTGACAAAACAATCTGACAAACCAGAATTGCTCAGTACCGACAAACCAAAATCTCCTCTTGATTCAACAAAATCTCCAACAAAACCAATATTCGGTGACGACTCTGAAGATGATTTTGAATCAAAACCTTTAGGTTTGACAAAACAATCTGATAAACCAGAATTGCACAGTACCGACAAACCAAAATCTCCTCTTGATTCAACAAAATCTCCTACAAAACCAATATTCGGTGACGTCTCTGAAGATGATTTTGTTTCAAAACCTTCAGGTTTGACAAAACCATCTGACAAACCAGAATTGTCCAGTACCGACAAACCAAAATCTCCTACTGATTCAACTAAATCTCCTACCAAACCAATATTTGGTGACGACTCTGAAGATTATTTTGAATCAAAACCTTCAGGTTTGACAAAACCATCTGACAAACCAGAATTGCCCAGTACTGACAAACCAAAATCTCCTCCTGATTCAACTAAATCTCCTACCAAACCAATATTTGGTGACGACTCTGAAGATGATTTTGAATCAAAACCTACAGGTTTTACAAAACCATCTGACAAACGAGAATTGCCCAGTTCTGACAAACCAAAATCTCCTCTTGATTCAACTAAATCTCCAACAAAACCAATATTCGGTGACGACTCTGGAGATGATTTTGAAACAAAACCTTCAGGTTTGACAAAACCATCTGAAAGACCAGAATTGCCCAGTACTGACAAACCAAAATCTTCTACTCATTCAACTAAATCTCCTACCAAACCAATATTTGGTGACGACTCTGAAGATGATTCTGAATCAAAACCTTCAGGCTTGACAAAACCATCTGACAAACCAGAATTGCCCAGTACTGACAAACCAAAATCTCCTCCTGATTCAACTAAATCTCCTACCAAACCAATATTTGGTGACGACTCTGAAGATGATTTTGAATCAAAACCTTCAGGTTTTACAAAACAATCTGATAAACAACAATTGCCCAGTACCGACAAACCAAAATCTCCTACTGATTCAACTAAATCTCCTGCCAAACCAATATTTGGTGACGACTCTGAAGATTATTTTGAATCAAAACCTTCAGGTTTGACAAAACCATCTGACAAACCAGAATTGCCCAGTACTGACAAACCAAAATCTCCTCCTGATTCAACTAAATCTCCTACCAAACCAATATTTGGTGACGACTCTGAAGATGATTTTGAATCCAAACCTTCAGGTTTGACAAAACCATCTGACAAACCAGAATTGCCCAGTACTGACAAACCAAAATCTCCTCCTGATTCAACTAAATCTCCTACCAAACCAATATTTGGTGACGACTATGAAGATGATTTTGAATCAAAACCTTCAAGTTTGACAAAACCATCTGACAAACGAGAATTGCCCATTTCCGACAAACCAAAATCTCCTCTTGATTCAACTAAATCTCCAACAAAACCAATATTCGGTGACGACTCTGGAGATGATTTTGAATCAAAACCTTCAGGTTTGACAAAACCATCTGAAAAACCAGAATTGCCCAGTACTGACAAACCAAAATCTTCTCCTCATTCAACTAAATCTCCTACCAAACCAATATTTGGTGACGACTCTGAAGATGATTTCGAATCAAAACCTTCAGGCTTGACAAAACCATCTGACAAACGAGAATTGCCCAGTTCCGACAAACCAAAATCTCCTCTTGATTCAACAAAACAACCTACAAAACCAATATTTGGTGACGTCTCTGAAGATGAATTTGAATCAAAACCTTCAGGTTTGACAAAACCATCTAACAAACCAGAATTGCCCAGTACCGGCAAACCAAAATCTCCTCCTGATTCAACAAAATCTCCAACAAAACCAATATTCGGTGACGTCTCTGAAGATGATTTTGAATCAACACCTTCAGGTTTGACAAAACCATCTAACAAACCAGAATTGCCTGCTTCTGACAAACCAAAATCTCTTCCTGATTCAATAAAATCTCCTATCAAACTAATATTCGGTGACGACTCTGAAGATGATTTTGAATCAAAACCTTCAGATTTGAAAAAGCCATCTGACAAACTAGAATTGCCCAGTACCGACAAACAAAAATCTCCTCTTGATTCAACAAAATCTCATATCAAACTAATGTTCGGTGACAACTCTGAAACTGATTTTGAATCAAAACCTTCAGGTTTGACAAAACAATCTGACAAACCAGAACTGCCCAGTACCGACAAACCAAAATCTCCTCTTGATTCAACGAACAAACGAGAATTGCCCAGTACTGACAAACCAAAATCTCCTCCTGATTCAACTAAATCTCCTACCAAACCAATATTTGGTGACGACTCTGAAGATAATTTTGAATCAAAACCTTCAGGTTTGAAAAAACCATCTGACAAACGAGAATTGCCCAGTTCCGACAAACCAAAATCTCCTCTTCATTCAACAAAACAATCTACAAAACCAATATTTGGTGACGTCTCTGAAGACGATTTTGAATCAAAACCTTCAGGTTTGACAAAACAATCTGACAAACCAAAAACTCCTCTTGATTCAACAAAATCTCCTACAAAACCAATATTCGGTGACGACTCTGAAGAAGATTTTGAATCAAAATCTTCAGATTTGACAAAACCATCTGACAGAATAGAATTGCCCAGTACCGACAAACCAAAATCTCCTCTTGATTCAACAAAATCTCCAACAAAACCAATATTCGGTGACGTGTCTGAAGACGATTTTGAATCAAAACCTTCTGGTTTGACAAAACCATCTGACAAACCAGAATTGCCTGCTTCTGTCAAACATAAATCTCCTCTTGATTCAACAAAATCTCCTATCAAACTTATATTCGGTGACGACTCTGAAGATGATTTTGAATCAAAACCTTCAGGTTTGACAAAACAATCTGACAAACCAAAATCTTTTGATTCAACAAAATCTCCTACCAAACCAATATTCGGTGACGTCTCTGAAAATGATTTTGAACCAAAACCTTCAGCTTTGACAAAATCATATGACAAACCAGAATTGCCCAGTACCGACAAACCAAAATCTCCTCTTGATTCAACTAAATCTCCAACAAAACCAATATTCGGTGACGACTCTGAAGATGATTTTGAATCAAAACCTTCAGGTTTGACAAAACCATCTGACAAACCAGAATTGCCCAGTACCGACAAATCAAAATCTCCTCTCGACTCAACAAAACCAATATTCGGTGACGACTCTGCAGATGATTTTGAATCAAAACCTTCAGGTTTGACAAAACCATCTGACAAACCAGAATTGCCCAGTACCGACAAACTAAAATCTCCTCCCGATTCAACTAAATCTCCTACCAAACTAATATTCGGTGACGTCTCTGAAGGTGATTTTGTGTCAAAACCTTCAGGTTTGACAAAACCATCTGACAAACCAGAATTGCCCAGTACCGACAAACCAAAATCTCCTCCTGATTCAACTAAATCTCCTACCAAACTAATATTCGGTGACGACTCTGAAGATGATTTTGAATCAAAACCTTCAGGTTTGACAAAACCATCTGACAAACCAGAATTGCATGCTTCTGACAAACCAAAATCTCCTCTTGATTCAACAAAACCTCATATCAAACCAATGTTCGGTGACGACTCTGAAACTGATTTTGAATCAAAACCTTCAGGTTTGACAAAACCAGAATTGCCCGCTTATGACAAACCAAAATCTCCTCTTGATTCAACTAAATCTCCTACCAAACCAATGTTTGGTGACGACTCTGAAGGTGATTTTGAACCAAAACCTTCAGGCTTGACAAAACCATCTGACAAACCAAATTTGCCCAGTACCGACAAACCAAAATCTCCTCTTGATTCAACAAAATCTCCAACAAAACCAATATCCGGTGACGACTCTGAAGCTGATTTTGAATCAGAACCTTCAGGTTTAACAAAGCCATCTGGCAAACCAGAATTGACCAGTATCGACAAACCAAAATCTCCTCTTGATTCAGCAAAATCTCCTACAAAACCAATATTCGGTGACGTCTCTGAAGATGATTTTGAATCAAAACCTTCAGCTTTGACAAAATCATCTGACAAACCAGAATTGTTCAGTACCGGCAAACCAAAATCGCTTGATTCAACAAAATCTCCTACGAAACCAATATTCGGTGACGACTCTGAGGATGATTTTGAATCAGCACCTTCAGGTTTGACAAAACCATCTGAAAAACCAGAAGTGCTCAGTACCGACAAACCAAAATCTCCTCTTGATTTAACAAAATCTCCTACGAAACCAATATTCCGTGACGTCTCTGAAGACGATTTTGAATCAAAACTTTCAGGTTTGACAAAACCATCTGACAAACTAGACGACTCTGAAAATGATTTTGTATCAAAATCTTCAGGCTTGACAAAACCATCTGACAAGCCAGAATTGCCTGCTTCTGACAAACCAAAATCTCCTCTTGATTCAACAAAATCTCCTACCAAACCAATATTTGGTGACGACTCTGAAGATGATTTTGAATCAAAACCTTCAGGCTTGACAAAACCATCTGACAAACCAGAATTGCCCGCTTCTGATAAAACAAAATCTCCTCTTGATTCAACTAGATCTCCTACCAAACCAATGTTTGGTGACGACTCTGAAGATGATTTTGAATCGAAACCTTCTGCTTCTGACAAACCAAAATCTCTTGATTCAACAAAATCTCCTACCAAACCAATATTCGGTGACGTCTCTGAAAATGATTTTGAATCAAAACCTTCATGTCTGACAAAACCATCTGACAAACCAGAATTGCACAGTACCGACAAACCAAAATCTCCTCTTGGTTCAACAAAATCTCCTACCAAACCAATGTTGAGTGACGACTCTGAAGATGATTTTGAATCAAAACCTTCAGGTTTGACAAAACCATCTGACAAACCAGATTTGCCCAGTACCGACAAACCAAAATCTCCTCTTGATTCAACAAAATCTCCCACCAAACCAATATTTGGTGACGACTCTGAAGATGATTTTGAATCAAAATCTTCAGGCTTGACAAAACCATCTGACAGGCCAGAATTGACCAGTACCGACAAACCAAAATCTCCTCTTGATTCAACAAAATCTCCCACCAAACCAATATTTGGTGACGACTCTGAAGATGATTTTGTATCAAAATCTTCAGGTTTGACAAAACCATCTGAAAAACCAGAATTACCCGCTTCTGACAAACCAAAATCTTTTGATTCAACAAAATCTCCTACCAAACCAATATTCGGTGACGTCTCTGAAAATGATTTTGAATCAAAACCTTCATGTCTGACAAAACCATCTGACAAACCAGAATTGCACAGTACCGACAAACCAAAATCTCCTCTTGGTTCAACAAAATCTCCTACCAAACCAATGTTGAGTGACGACTCTGAAGATGATTTTGAATCAAAACCTTCAGGTTTGACAAAACCATCTGACAAACCAGATTTGCCCAGTACCGACAAACCAAAATCTCCTCTTGATTCAACAAAATCTCCCACCAAACCAATATTTGGTGACGACTCTGAAGATGATTTTGCATCAAAATCTTCAGGCTTGACAAAACCATCTGACAGGCCAGAATTGACCAGTACCGACAAACCAAAATCTCCTCTTGATTCAACAAAATCTCCCACCAAACCAATATTTGGTGACGACTCTGAAGATGATTTTGTATCAAAATCTTCAGGCTTGACAAAACCATCTGACAGGCCAGAATTGACCAGTACCGACAAACCAAAATCTCCTCTTGATTCAACAAAATCTCCTACCAAACCAACGTTCGGTGACGACTCTGAAGATGATTTTGAATCAAAACCTTCAGGTTTGACAAAACCATCTGAAAAACAAGAATTGCTCAGTACCGACAAACCAAAATCTCCTCTTGATTCAACAAAATCTCCCACCAAACCAATATTTGGTGACGACTCTGAAGATGATTTTGTATCAAAATCTTCAGGCTTGACAAAACCATCTGACAGGCCAGAATTGACCAGTACCGACAAACCAAAATCTCCTCTTGATTCAACAAAATCTCCTACCAAACCAACGTTCGGTGACGACTCTGAAGATGATTTTGAATCAAAACCTTCAGGCTTGACAAAACCATCTGACAAACCAGAATTGCCCGCTTCTGATAAACCAAAATCTCCTCTTGATTCAACTAAATCTCCTACCAAACCAATGTTTGGTGACGACTCTGAGGATGACTTTGAACCAAAACCTTCAGGTTTGAAAAAACCGTCTGAAAAACTAGAATCTCCTCTTGATTCAACAAAATCTCCTACCAAACCAATATTCAGTGACGTCTCTGAAGACGATTTTGAATCAAAACTTTCAGGTGTGACAAAACCATCTGACAAACAAGAATTGCCCAGTACCGACAAACCAAAATCTCCTCCTGATTCAACTAAATCTCCTACCAAACTAATATCCGGTGACGACTCTGAAGATGATTCTGAATCAAAACCTTCAGGTTTGACAAAACCATCTGACAAACCAGAATTGCCCAGTACCGACAAACCAAAATCTCCTCTTGATTCAACAAAATCTCCTACGAAACCAATATTCGGTGACGACTCTGAGGATGATTTTGAATCAAAACCCTCAGGTTTGAAAAAACCGTCTCCTCCGTCTCCTCTTGATTCAACTAAATCTCCTACCAAACCAATATTCCGTGACGACTCTGAAGACGATTTTGAATCAAAACTTTCAGGTGTGACAAAACCATCTGACAAACAAGAATTGCCCAGTACCGACAAACCAAAATCTCCATTTGATTCAACAAAATCTCCTACCAAACCAATATTTGGTGACGACTCTGAAAATGATTTTGTATCAAAATCTTCAGGCTTGACAAAACCATCTGACAAGCCAGAATTGACCAGGACCGACAAAGCAAAATCGCTTGATTCAACAAAATCTCCTACAAAACCAATATTCGGTGACGACTCTGAGGATGATTTTGAATCAAAACCCTCAGGTTTGAAAAAACCGTCTCCTCCGTCTCCTCTTGATTCAACTAAATCTCCTACCAAACCAATATTCCGTGACGTCTCTGAAGACGATTTTGAATCAAAACTTTCAGGTGTGACAAAACCATCTGACAAACAAGAATTGCCCAGTACCGACAAACCAAAATCTCCATTTGATTCAACAAAATCTCCTACCAAACCAATATTTGGTGACGACTCTGAAAAAGATTTTGAATCAAAACCTTCAGGTTTGACAAAACCATCTGACAAACCAGAATTGTCTCCTTCTGACAAACCAAAATCTCCTCTTGATTCAACTAAATCTCCTACCAAACCAATGTTTGGTGACGACTTTGAAGATGATTTTGAATCAAAATCTTCAGGCTTGACAAAACCATCTGACAAACCAGAATTGCCGAGTTCCGACAAACCAAAATCTCCTCTTTATTCAAAAAAATCTCCAACCAAAACAATGTTCGGTGACGACTCTGAAAATGATTTTGAATCAAAACCTTCAGGTTTGACAAAACCATCTGACAAACCAGAATTGCCCACTACTGACAAACCAAAATCTCCTCTTGATTCAACAAAATCTCCTACCAAACCGATATTCCGTGACGTCTCTGAAGATGATTTTGAATCAAAACCTTCATGTTTGACAAAACCATCTGACAAATCAGATTTGCCCACTACCGACAAACCAAAATCTCCTCTTGATTCAACAAAATCTCCTACCAAACTAATATTTGGTGACGACTCTGAGGATGATTTTGAATCAAAACCTTCAGGTTTGACAAAACAATCTGACAAACTAGAATTGCCCAGTTCCGACAAACCAAAATCTCCTATTGATTCAACAAAATCCCCTACCAAACCAATACTCGGTGACGACTCTGAAGCTGATTTTGAATCAAAACCTTCAGGTTCGACAAAACCATCTGACAAACCAGAATTGCCCACTACTGACAAACCAAAATCTCCTCTTGGTTCAACAAAATCTCCTACCAAACCAACGTTCGGTGACGACTCTGAAGATGATTTTGAATCAAAACCTTCAGGCTTGACAAAACCATCTGACAAACCAGAATTGCCCGCTTCTAATAAACCAAAATCTCCTCTTGATTCAACTAAATCTCCTACCAAACCAATGTTTGGTGACGACTCTGAGGATGACTTTGAACCAAAACCTTCAGGTTTGACAAAACCATCTGAAGAACCAGAATTGCTCAGTACCGACAAACCAAAATCTCCTCTTGATTCAACAAAATCTCCTACCAAACCAATATTCCGTGACGTCTCTGAAGACGATTTTGAATCAAAACTTTCAGGTTTGACAAAACCATCTGACAAACTAGAATTGCCCAGTTCCGACAAACCAAAATCTCTTCTTGGTTCAACAAAATCCCCTACCAAACCAATACTCGGTGACGACTCTGAAGCTGATTTTGAATCAAAACCTTCAGGTTCGACAAAACCATCTGACAAACCAGAATTGCCTAGTTCCGACAAACCAAAATCTCCTCTTGGTTCAACAAAATCTCCTACCAAACCAACGTTCGGTGACGACTCTGAAGATGATTTTGAATCAAAACCTTCAGGCTTGACAAAACCATCTGACAAACCAGAATTGCCCGCTTCTGATAAACCAAAATCTCCTCTTGATTCAACTAAATCTCCTACCAAACCAATGTTTGGTGACGACTCTGAGGATGACTTTGAACCAAAACCTTCAGGTTTGACAAAACCATCTGAAAAACCAGAATTGCTCAGTACCGACAAACCAAAATCTCCTCTTGATTCAACAAAATCTCCTACCAAACCAATATTTGGTGACGACTCTGAAGATGATTTTGAATCAAAACCTTCAGGCTTGACAAAACCATCTGACAAACCAGAATTGCCCGCTTCTGATAAACCAAAATCTCCTCTTGATTCAACTAAATCTCCTACCAAACCAATGTTTGGTGACGACTCTGAAGATGATTTTGAATCAAAACCTTCAGGCTTGACAAAACCATCTGACAAACCAGAATTGCCCAGTACCGACAAACCAAAATCTCCTCTTGATTCAACAAAATCTCCTACGAAACCAATATTCGGTGACGACTCTGAGGATGACTTTGAAGCAAAACCTTCAGGTTTGACAAAACCATCTGAAAAACCAGAAGTGCTCAGTACCGACAAACCAAAATCTCCTCTTGATTCAACAAAACCAATATTCCGTTACGTCTCTGAAGACGATTTTGAATCAAAACTTTCAGGTTTAACAAAACCATCTGATAAACCAGAATTGCCTCCTTCTGACAAACCAAAATCTCCTCTTGATATAACAAAATCTCCTACGAAACCAATATTCGGTGACGACTCTGAAGATGATTTTGAATCAAAACCTTCAGGTTTGACAAAACCATCTGACAAACCAGAATTGCCCGCTTCTGGCAAACCAAAATCTCCTTTTGATTCAACAAAATCTCCTACCAAACCAATGTTCGGTGACGACTCTGAAGATGATTTTGAATCAAAACCTTCAGGTTTGACAAAACCATCTGACAAACCAGAATTGCCCAGTACCGACAAACCAAAATCTCCTCTTGGTTCAACAAAATCTCCTACCAAACCAATGTTGGGTGACGACTCTGAAGATGATTTTGAATCAAAACCTTCAGGTTTGACAAAACCATCTGACAAACCAGATTTGCCCAGTACCGACAAACCAAAATCTCCTCTTGATTCAACAGAATCTCCTACAAAACCAATATTCGGTGACGTCTCTGAAGATGATTTTGTGTCAAAAACTTCAGGTTTAACAAAACCATCTGACAAAACAGAATTGCCCAGTACCGACAAGCCAAAATCTCCTCTTGATTCAACTAAATCTCCTACCAAAACAATGTTCGGTGACGACTCTGAAAAAGATTTTGAATCAAAACCTTCAGGTTTGACAAAACCATCTGACAAACCAGAATTGCCCACTACTGACAAACCAAAATCTCCTCTTGATTCAACTAAATCTCCTACCAAACCAATATTTGGTGACGACTCTGAAGATGATTTTGAATCAAAACCTTCAGGTTTGACAAAACCATCTGACAAACTAGAATCGCCCAGTACCAACAAACCAAAATCTCCTCTGGACTCAACAAAATCTCCTACGAAACCAATATTCGGTGACGACTCTGAAGATGATTTTGAATCAGCACCTTCAGGTTTGACAAAGCCATCTGACAAACCAGAATTGCCTGCTTCTGACAAACCAAAATCTCTTGATTCAACAAAATCTCCTACCAAACCAATATTCGGTGACGACCCTGAAGAAGATTTTGAATCAAAACCTTCAGGTTTGACAAAACCATATGACAAACCAGAATTGCCCAGTACCGACAAACCAAAATCTCCTCTTGGTTCAACAAAATCTCCTACCAAACCAATGTTGGGTGACGACTTTGAAGATGATTTTGAATCAAAACCTTCAGGTTTGACAAAACCATCTGACAAACCAGATTTGCCCAGTACCGACAAACCAAAATCTCATCTTGATTCAACAAAATCTCCTACCAAACCAATATTTGGTGACGACTCTGAAGCTGATTTTGAATCAAAACCTTCAGGTTTGACAAAACCATCTGACAAACTAGAATCGCCCAGTACCAACAAACCAAAATCTCCTCTGGACTCAACAAAATCTCCTACGAAACCAATATTCGGTGACGACTCTGAAGATGATTTTGAATCAGCACCTTCATGTCTGACAAAAACATCTGACAAACCAGAATTGCCTGCTTCTGACAAACCAAAATCTCTTGATTCAACAAAATCTCCTACCAAACCAATATTCGGTGACGTCTCTGAAAATGATTTTGAATCAAAACCTTCATGTCTGACAAAACCATCTGACAAACCAGAATTGCACAGTACCGGCAAACCAAAATCTCCTCTTGGTTCAACAAAATCTCCTACCAAACCAATGTTGAGTGACGACTCTGAAGATGATTTTGAATCAAAACCTTCAGGTTTGACAAAACCATCTGACAAACCAGATTTGCCCAGTACCGACAAACCAAAATCTCCTCTTGATTCAACAAAATCTCCCACCAAACCAATATTTGGTGACGACTCTGAAGATGATTTTGAATCAAAATCTTCAGGCTTGACAAAACCATCTGACAGGCCAGAATTGACCAGTACCGACAAACCAAAATCTCCTCTTGATTCAACAAAATCTCCCACCAAACCAATATTTGGTGACGACTCTGAAGATGATTTTGTATCAAAATCTTCAGGTTTGACAAAACCATCTGACAAACCAGAATTACCCGCTTCTGACAAACCAAAATCTTTTGATTCAACAAAATCTCCTACCAAACCAATATTCGGTGACGTCTCTGAAAATGATTTTGAATCAAAACCTTCATGTCTGACAAAACCATCTGACAAACCAGAATTGCACAGTACCGACAAACCAAAATCTCCTCTTGGTTCAACAAAATCTCCTACCAAACCAATGTTGAGTGACGACTCTGAAGATGATTTTGAATCAAAACCTTCAGGTTTGACAAAACCATCTGACAAACCAGATTTGCCCAGTACCGACAAACCAAAATCTCCTCTTGATTCAACAAAATCTCCCACCAAACCAATATTTGGTGACGACTCTGAAGATGATTTTGCATCAAAATCTTCAGGCTTGACAAAACCATCTGACAGGCCAGAATTGACCAGTACCGACAAACCAAAATCTCCTCTTGATTCAACAAAATCTCCCACCAAACCAATATTTGGTGACGACTCTGAAGATGATTTTGTATCAAAATCTTCAGGCTTGACAAAACCATCTGACAGGCCAGAATTGACCAGTACCGACAAACCAAAATCTCCTCTTGATTCAACAAAATCTCCTACCAAACCAACGTTCGGTGACGACTCTGAAGATGATTTTGAATCAAAACCTTCAGGTTTGACAAAACCATCTGAAAAACAAGAATTGCTCAGTACCGACAAACCAAAATCTCCTCTTGATTCAACAAAATCTCCCACCAAACCAATATTTGGTGACGACTCTGAAGATGATTTTGTATCAAAATCTTCAGGCTTGACAAAACCATCTGACAGGCCAGAATTGACCAGTACCGACAAACCAAAATCTCCTCTTGATTCAACAAAATCTCCTACCAAACCAACGTTCGGTGACGACTCTGAAGATGATTTTGAATCAAAACCTTCAGGCTTGACAAAACCATCTGACAAACCAGAATTGCCCGCTTCTGATAAACCAAAATCTCCTCTTGATTCAACTAAATCTCCTACCAAACCAATGTTTGGTGACGACTCTGAGGATGACTTTGAACCAAAACCTTCAGGTTTGACAAAACCATCTGAAAAACAAGAATTGCTCAGTACCGACAAACCAAAATCTCCTCTTGATTCAACAAAATCCCCTACCAAACCAATATTCCGTGACGTCTCTGAAGACGATTTTGAATCAAAACTTTCAGGTTTGACAAAACCATCTGACAAACTAGACGACTCTGAAAATGATTTTGTATCAAAATCTTCAGGATTGACAAAACCATCTGACAGGCCAGAATTGACCAGTACCGACAAACCAAAATCTCCTCTTGATTCAACAAAATCTCCCACCAAACCAATATTTGGTGACGACTCTGAAGATGATTTTGTATCAAAATCTTCAGGTTTGACAAAACCATATGACAAACCAGAATTGCCTCCTTCTGACAAACCAAAATCTTCTCTTGATCCAACTAAATCTCCTACCAAACCAGTGTTTGGTGACGACTCTGAAGATGATTTTGAATTAAAACCTTCAGGTTTGACAAAACCATCTGACAAACCAGAATTGCCCACTACCGACAAACCAAAATCTCCTCTTGATTCAACTAAATCTCCTACCAAACCAATGTTTAGTGACGACTCTGAAGATGATTTTGAATCAAAACCTTCAGGCTTGACAAAACCATCTGACAAAACAGAATTGCCTGCTTCTGACAAACCAAAATCTCCTCTTGATATAACAAAATCTCCTACGAAACCAATATTCGGTGACGACTTTGAAGATGATTTTGAATCAAAACCTTCAGGTTTGACAAAAGCGTCTGACAAACCAGAATTGCCCGCTTCTGACAAACCAAAATCTCCTCTTGATTCAACAAAATCTCCCACCAAACCAATATTTGGTGACGACTCTGAAGATGATTTTGTATCAAAATCTTCAGGTTTGACAAAACCATCTGACAAAACAGAATTGCCTGTTTCTGACAAACCAAAATCTCCTCTTGATTCAACAAAATCTCCTACGAAACCAATATTCGGTGACGACTCTGAAGATGATTTTGAATCAAAACCTTCAGGTTTGACAAAACCATCTGACAAACCTTCAAGTTTGACAAAACCATCTGACAAACCAGAATTTCTCAGTACCGACAAAACAAAATCTCCTCTTGATTCAACAAAATCTCCTACGAAACCAATATTCGGTGACGACTCTGAAGATGATTTTGAATCAAAACATTCAGGTTTGACAAAACCATATGACAAACCAGAATTACCCGTTTCTGACAAACCAAAATCTCCTCTTGATTCAACAAAATCTCCTACCAAATCAATATTCCGTGACGTCTCTGAAGACGATTTTGAATCAAAACATTCAGGTTTGACAAAACCATATGACAAACCAGAATTGCCTCCTTCTGACAAACCAAAATCTCCTCTTGATTCAAAAAAATCTCCTACGAAACCAATATTCAGTGACGACTCTGAAGATGATTTTGAATCAAAACCATCAGGTTTGACAAAACCATCTGACAAACCAGAATTGCCTGCTTCTGACAAACCAAAATCTCCTCTTAATTCAACAAAATCTCCTACAAAACCAATGTTCGGTGACGACTCTGAAGCTGATTTTGAATCAAAATCTTCAAGTTTGACAAAACCATCTGACAAACCAGAATTGCCCAGTACCGAAAAACCAAAATCTCCTCTTGATTCAACAAAATCTCCTAAAAAACCAATATTCGGTGACGACCCTGAAGATGATTTTGAATCAAAACCTTCAGCTTTGACAAAACCATCTGACAAACTAGAATTGCCCAGTTCCAACAAACCAAAATCTCCTCTTGATTCAACTAAATCTCCTACCAAACCAATGTTTGGTGAAGACTCTAAAGACGATTTTGAATCAAAACCTTCAGGCTTGACAAAACCATTTGACACACCAGAATTGCCCGCTTCTGACAAACCAAAATCTCCTCTTGATTCAACTAAATCTCCTACCAAACCAATGTTCGGTGACGACTCTGAAAAAGATTTTGAATCAAAACCTTCAGGTTTGACAAAACCATCTGACAAACCAGAATTGCCCGCTACTGACAAACCAAAATCTCCTCTTGATTCAACTAAATCTCCTACCAAACCAATATTTGGTGACGACTCTGAAGATGATTTTGAATCAAAACCTTCAGGTTTGACAAAACCATCTGACAAACCAGAATTGCCCGCTTCTGACAAACCAAAATCTCCTCCTGATTCAACAAAATCACCTACCAAACCAATATTTAGTGACGTATCTGAAGATGATTTTGAATTAAAACCTTCAGGTTTGACAAAACCATCTGACAAACCAGAATTGCCCAGTTCCGAAAACCCAAAATCTCCTCTTGGTTCAACAAAATCTCCTACCAAACCAATGTTCGGTGACGACTCTGAAGATGATTTCGAATCAAAACCTTCAGGTTTGACAAAACCATCTGACAAACCAGATTTGCCCGTTTCTGACAAACCAAAATCTCCTCTTGATTCAACTAAATCTCCTACCAAACCAATGTTTGGTGAAGACTCTAAAGATGATTTTGAATCAAAACCTTCAGGCTTGACAAAACCATTTGACACACCAGAATTGCCCGCTTCTGACAAACCAAAATCTCCTCTTGATTCAACTAAATCTCCTACCAAACCAATGTTTGGTGACGACTCTGAAAAAGATTTTGAATCAAAACCTTCAGGTTTGACAAAACCATCTGAGAAACCAGAATTGCCCACTACTGACAAACCAAACTCTCCTCTAGATTTAACTAAATCTCCTACCAAACCAACGTTCGGTGACGACTCTGAAGATGATTTTGAATCAAAACCTTCAGGTTTGACAAAACCATCTGACAAACTAAAATCGCCCAGTACCAACAAACCAAAATCTCCTCTGGACTCAACAAAATCTCCTACGAAACCAATATTCGGTGACGACTCTGAAGATGATTTTGAATCAAAACCTTCAGGCTTGACAAAACCATCTGACAAACCAGAATTGCCCACTACTGACAAACCAAAATCTCCTCTTGATTCAACTAAATCTCCTACCAAACCAACGTTCGGTGACGACTCTGAAAAAGATTTTGAATCAAAACCTTCAGGTTTGACAAAACCATCTGACAAACCAGAATTGCCTCCTTCTGACAAACCAAAATCTCCTCTTGATTCAACTAAATCTCCTACCAGACCAATGTTTGTTGACGACTTTAAAGATGATTTTGAATCAAAACCTTCAGGCTTGACAAAACCATCTGACAAACCAGAATTGCCCACTACCGACAAACCAAAATCTCCTCTTGATTCAACTAAATCTCCTACCAAACCAATGTTCGGTGACGACTCTGAAAAAGATTTTGAATCAAAACCTTCAGGTTTGACAAAACCATCTGACAAACCAGAATTGCCTCCTTCTGACAAACCAAAATCTCCTCTTGATTCAACTAAATCTCCTACCAGACCAATGTTTGGTGACGACTTTAAAGATGATTTTGAATCAAAACCTTCAGGCTTGACAAAACCATCTGAAAAACAAGAATTGCTCAGTACCGACAAACCAAAATCTCCTCTTGATTCAACAAAATCTCCTACCAAACCAATATTCCGTGACGTCTCTGAAGACGATTTTGAATCAAAACTTTCAGGTTTGACAAAACCATCTGACAAACTAGACGACTCTGAAAATGATTTTGTATCAAAATCTTCAGGATTGACAAAACCATCTGACAGGCCAGAATTGACCAGTACCGACAAACCAAAATCTCCTCTTGATTCAACAAAATCTCCCACCAAACCAATATTTGGTGACGACTCTGAAGATGATTTTGTATCAAAATCTTCAGGTTTGACAAAACCATATGACAAACCAGAATTGCCTCCTTCTGACAAACCAAAATCTTCTCTTGATCCAACTAAATCTCCTACCAAACCAGTGTTTGGTGACGACTCTGAAGATGATTTTGAATTAAAACCTTCAGGTTTGACAAAACCATCTGACAAACCAGAATTGCCCACT
Source organism: Protophormia terraenovae (assembly GCA_951394005.1). Taxonomy (NCBI): domain Eukaryota; kingdom Metazoa; phylum Arthropoda; class Insecta; order Diptera; family Calliphoridae; genus Protophormia; species Protophormia terraenovae. The sequence goes on along the minus strand of OX596075.1, from coordinate 59,435,055 downwards.
ACCGACAAACCAAAATCTCCTCTTGATTCAACTAAATCTCCTACCAAACCAATGTTTAGTGACGACTATGAAGATGATTTTGAATCAAAACCTTCAAGCTTGATAAAACCATCTGACAAAACAGAATTGCCTGCTTCTGACAAACCAAAATCTCCTCTTGATATAACAAAATCTCCTACGAAACCAATATTCGGTGACGACTTTGAAGATGATTTTGAATCAAAACCTTCAGGTTTGACAAAACCGTCTGACAAACCAGAATTGCCCGCTTCTGACAAACCAAAATCTCCTCTTGATTCAACAAAATCTCCCACCAAACCAATATTTGGTGACGACTCTGAAGATGATTTTGTATCAAAATCTTCAGGTTTGACAAAACCATATGACAAACCAGAATTGCCTCCTTCTGACAAACCAAAATCTTCTCTTGATCCAACTAAATCTCCTACCAAACCAGTGTTTGGTGACGACTCTGAAGATGATTTTGAATTAAAACCTTCAGGTTTGACAAAACCATCTGACAAACCAGAATTGCCCACTACCGACAAACCAAAATCTCCTCTTGATTCAACTAAATCTCCTACCAAACCAATGTTTAGTGACGACTATGAAGATGATTTTGAATCAAAACCTTCAAGCTTGATAAAACCATCTGACAAGCCAGAATTGCCCGCTTCTGACAAACCAAAATCTCCTCTTGATATAACAAAATCTCCTACGAAACCAATATTCGGTGACGACTCTGAAGATGATTTTGAATCAAAACATTCAGGTTTGACAAAACCATATGACAAACCAGAATTACCCGTTTCTGACAAACCAAAATCTCCTCTTGATTCAACAAAATCTCCTACCAAATCAATATTCCGTGACGTCTCTGAAGACGATTTTGAATCAAAACATTCAGGTTTGACAAAACCATATGACAAACCAGAATTGCCTCCTTCTGACAAACCAAAATCTCCTCTTGATTCAAAAAAATCTCCTACGAAACCAATATTCAGTGACGACTCTGAAGATGATTTTGAATCAAAACCATCAGGTTTGACAAAACCATCTGACAAACCAGAATTGCCTGCTTCTGACAAACCAAAATCTCCTCTTGATTCAACAAAATCTCCTACAAAACCAATGTTCGGTGACGACTCTGAAGCTGATTTTGAATCAAAATCTTCAAGTTTGACAAAACCATCTGACAAACCAGAATTGCCCAGTTCCGAAAACCCAAAATCTCCTCTTGGTTCAACAAAATCTCCTACCAAACCAATATTTGGTGACGACTCTGAAGATGATTTCGAATCAAAGATTTCAGGTTTAACAAAACCATCTGACAAACCAGAATCGCCCGTTTCTGACAAACCAAAATCTCCTCTTGATTCAACTAAATCTCCTACCAAACCAATGTTTGGTGACGACTCTAAAGACGATTTTGAATCAAAACCTTCAGGCTTGACAAAACCATTTGACAAACCAGAATTGCCCACTACTGATAAACCAAAATCTCCTCTTGATTCAACAAAATCTCCTACCAAACCAATATTTGGTGACGACTCTGAAGATGATTTTGAATCAAAACCTTCAGGTTTGACAAAACCATCTGACAAACCAGAATTACCCTCTTCTGACAAACCAAAATCTCCTCTGGACTCAACAAAATCTCCTTCGAAACCAATATTCGATGACGACTCTGAAGATGATTTTGAATCAAAAGCTTCAGATTTGACAAAACCATCTGACAAACCAGAATTGCCCAGTTCCGACAAAGCAAAATCTCCTCTTGATTCAACAAAATCTCCTACCAAATCAATATTCCGTGACGTCTCTGAAGACGATTTTGAATCAAAACATTCAGGTTTGACAACACCATATGACAAACCAGAATTGCCTCCTTCTGACAAACCAAAATCTCCTCTTGATTCAAAAAAATCTCCTACGAAACCAATATTCAGTGACGACTCTGAAGATGATTTTGAATCAAAACCATCAGGTTTGACAAAACCATCTGACAAACCAGAATTACCTGCTTCTGACAAACCAAAATCTCCTCTTGATTCAACAAAATCTCCTACAAAACCAATGTTCGGTGACGACTCTGAAGCTGATTTTGAATCAAAATCTTCAAGTTTGACAAAACCATCTGACAAACCAGAATTGCCCAGTTCCGAAAACCCAAAATCTCCTCTTGGTTCAAAAAAATCTCCTACGAAACCAATATTCAGTGACGACTCTGAAGATGATTTTGAATCAAAACCATCAGGTTTGACAAAACCATCTGACAAACCAGAATTGCCTGCTTCTGACAAACCAAAATCTCCTCTTGATTCAACAAAATCTCCTACAAAACCAATATTCGGTGACGACTCTGAAGCTGATTTTGAATCAAAATCTTCAAGTTTGACAAAACCATCTGACAAACCAGAATTGCCCAGTACCGAAAAACCAAAATCTCCTCTTGATTCAACAAAATCTCCTAAAAAACCAATATTCGGTGACGACCCTGAAGATGATTTTGAATCAAAACCTTCAGGTTTGACAAAACCATCTGACAAACTAGAATTGACCAGTTCCAACAAACCAAAATCTCCTCTTGATTCAACTAAATCTCCTACCAAACCAATGTTTGGTGACGACTCTGGAGCTGATTTTGAATCAAAACCTTCAGGGTTGACAAAACCATCTGACAAACCAGAATTGCCCAGTTCCGAAAACCCAAAATCTCCTCTTGGTTCAACAAAATCTCCTACCAAACCAATATTTGGTGACGACTCTGAAGATGATTTCGAATCAAAGATTTCAGGTTTAACAAAACCATCTGACAAACCAGAATCGCCCGTTTCTGACAAACCAAAATCTCCTCTTGATTCAACTAAATCTCCTACCAAACCAATGTTTGGTGACGACTCTAAAGACGATTTTGAATCAAAACCTTCAGGCTTGACAAAACCATTTGACACACCAGAATTGCCCGCTTCTGACAAACCAAAATCTCCTCTTGATTCAACTAAATCTCCTACCAAACCAATGTTCGGTGACGACTCTGAAAAAGATTTTGAATCAAAACCTTCAGGTTTGACAAAACCATCTGACAAACTAGAATTGCCCACTACTGACAAACCAAAATCTCCTCTTGATTCAACTAAATCTCCTACCAAACCAATATTTGGTGACGACTCTGAAGATGATTTTGAATCAAAACCTTCAGGTTTGACAAAACCATCTGACAAACCAGAATTGCCCGCTTCTGACAAACCAAAATCTCCTCCTGATTCAACAAAATCACCTACCAAACCAATATTTAGTGACGTATCTGAAGATGATTTTGAATTAAAACCTTCAGGTTTGACAAAACCATCTGACAAACCAGAATTGCCCAGTTCCGAAAACCCAAAATCTCCTCTTGGTTCAACAAAATCTCCTACCAAACCAATGTTCGGTGACGACTCTGAAGATGATTTCGAATCAAAACCTTCAGGTTTGACAAAACCATCTGACAAACCAGAATTGCCCGTTTCTGACAAACCAAAATCTCCTCTTGATTCAACTAAATCTCCTACCAAACCAATGTTTGGTGAAGACTCTAAAGATGATTTTGAATCAAAACCTTCAGGCTTGACAAAACCATTTGACACACCAGAATTGCCCGCTTCTGACAAACCAAAATCTCCTCTTGATTCAACTAAATCTCCTACCAAACCAATGTTTGGTGACGACTCTGAAAAAGATTTTGAATCAAAACCTTCAGGTTTGACAAAACCATCTGACAAACCAGAATTGCCCACTACTGACAAACCAAACTCTCCTCTTGATTCAACTAAATCTCCTACCAAACCAACGTTCGGTGACGACTCTGAAGATGATTTTGAATCAAAACCTTCAGGTTTGACAAAACCATCTGACAAACTAGAATCGCCCAGTACCAACAAACCAAAATCTCCTCTGGACTCAACAAAATCTCCTACGAAACCAATATTCGGTGACGACTCTGAAGATGATTTTGAATCAAAACCTTCAGGCTTGACAAAACCATCTGACAAACCAGAATTGCCCACTACTGACAAACCAAAATCTCCTCTTGATTCAACTAAATCTCCTACCAAACCAACGTTCGGTGACGACTCTGAAGATGATTTTGAATCAAAACCTTCAGGTTTGACAAAACCATCTGACAAACCAGAATTGCCTCCTTCTGACAAACCAAAATCTCCTCTTGATTCAACTAAATCTCCTACCAGACCAATGTTTGGTGACGACTTTAAAGATGATTTTGAATCAAAACCTTCAGGCTTGACAAAACCATCTGACAAACCAGAATTGCCCACTACTGACAAACCAAAATCTCCTACCAAACCAATGTTCGGTGACGACTCTGAAAAAGATTTTGAATCAAAACCTTCAGGTTTGACAAAACCATCTGACAAACCAGAATTGCCCACTACCGACAAACCAAAATCTCCTCTTGATTCAACTAAATCTCCTACCGAATCCGAAGATGATTTCGAATCAAAAGCTTCAGATTTGACAAAACCATCTGACAAACCAGAATTGCCGTGTTCCGACAAACCAAAATCTCCTTTTGATTCAACTAAATCTCCTAAAAAACCAATATTCGGTGACGTATCTGAAGCTGATTTTGAATCAAAACCTTCAGGTTTGACAAAACCATCTGACAAACCAGAATTGCCTGCTTCTGATAAACCAAAATCTCCTCTTGATTCAACAAAATCTCCTACCAAACCAATATTTGGTGACGACTCTGAAGATGATTTTGAATCAAAAGCTTCAGATTTGACAAAACCATCTGACAAACCAGAATTGCCCACTACCGACAAACCAAAATCTCTTCTTGATTCAACACAATCTCCTACAAAACCAATATTCGGTGACGTATCTGAAGCTGTTTTTGAATCAAAACCTTCAGGTTTGACAAAACAATCTTACAAACCAGAATTTCCTACAAAACCTTCAGGTTTGACAAAACCATCTGACAAACCAGAATTGCCCAGTTCCGACAAAGCAAAATCTTCTCTTGATTCAACACAATCTCCTACAAAACCAATATTCGGTGACGTATCTGAAGCTGATTTTGAATCAAAACCTTCAGGTTTGACAAAACCATCTGACAAACCAGAATTGCCTGCTTCTGACAAACCAAAATCTCCTCTTGATTCAACAAAGTCTCCTACCAAACCAATATTTGGTGACGACTCTGAAGATGATTTTGAATCAAAAGCTTCAGGTTTGACAAAACCATCTGACAAACCAGAATTGCCCACTACTGATAAACCAAAATCTCCTCTTGATTCAACAAAATCTCCTACCAAACCAATATTTGGTGACGACTCTGAAGATGATTTTGAATCAAAACCTTCAGGTTTGACAAAACCATCTGACAAACCAGAATTACCCTCTTCTGACAAACCAAAATCTCCTCTGGACTCAACAAAATCTCCTTCGAAACCAATATTCGATGACGACTCTGAAGATGATTTTGAATCAAAAGCTTCATATTTGACAAAACCATCTGACAAACCAGAATTGCCCAGTTCCGACAAAGCAAAATCTCCTCTTGATTCAACACAATCTCCTACAAAACCAATATTCGGTGGAGTATCTGAAGCTGATTTTGAATCAAAACCTTCAGGTTTGACAAAACCATCTGACAAACCAGAATTGCCTGCTTCTGATAAACCAAAATCTCCTCTTGATTCAACAAAATCTCCTACCAAACCAATATTTGGTGACGACTCTGAAGATGATTTTGAATCAAAAGCTTCAGATTTGACAAAACCATCTGACAAACCAGAATTGCCCACTACTGACAAACCAAAATCTCCTCTTGATTCAACTAAATCTCCTACCAAACTAATATTCGATGACGTATTTGAAGATGATTTTGAATCAAAACCTTCAGGCTTGACAAAACCATCTGACAAACCAGAATTGCCCACTACTGACAAACCAAAATCTCCTCTTGATTCAACTAAATCTCCTACCAAACCAACGTTCGGTGACGACTCTGAAAAAGATTTTGAATCAAAACCTTCAGGTTTGACAAAACCATCTGACAAACCAGAATTGCCTCCTTCTGACAAACCAAAATCTCCTCTTGATTCAACTAAATCTCCTACCAAACCAATGTTAGGTGACGACTCCGAAGATGATTTTGAATCAAAAGCTTCAGATTTGACAAAACCATCTGACAAACCAGAATTGCCGAGTTCCGAAAAACCAAAATCTCCTCTTGATTCAACTAAATCTCCTACCAAACCAATGTTTGGTGACGACTTTGAAGATGATTTTGAATCAAAATCTTCAGGCTTGACAAAACCATCTAACAAACCAGAATTGCCCGCTTCTGACAAACCAAAATCTCTTGATTCAACAAAATCTCCAACCAAAACAATGTTCGGTGACGACTCTGAAAATGATTTTGAATCAAAACCTTCAGGTTTGACAAAACCATCTGACAAACCAGAATTGCCTGCTTCTGATAAACCAAAATCTCCTCTTGATTCAACAAAATCTCCTACCAAACCAATATTTGGTGACGACTCTGAAGATGATTTTGAATCAAAAGCTTTGACAAAACCATCTGACAAACCAGAATTGCCCACTACTGACAAACCAAAATCTCCTCTTTATTCAACTAAATCTCCTACCATACTTATATTCGGTGACGTATTTGAAGATGATTTTGAATCAAAACCTTCAGGCTTGACAAAACCATCTGACAAACCAGAATTGCCCCCTACTGACAAACCAAAATCTCCTCTTGATTCAACTAAATCTCCTACCAAACCAATGTTCTGTGACGACTCTGAAAAAGATTTTGAATCAAAACCTTCAGGTTTGACAAAACCATCTGACAAACCAGAAGTGCTCAGTACCGACAAACCAAAATCTCCTCTTGATTCAACTAAATTTCCTACAAAACCAATATTCGGTGATGACTCTGAAGCTGATTTTGAGTCAAAACCTTCAGGTTTTACAAAACAATCTGACAAACCAGAATTGCCTGCTTCTGACAAACCAAAATCTCCTGTTGATTCAACTAAATCTCCTACCAAACCAATATTCGATGATGACTCTGAAAATGCTTTTGAATCAAAACCTTCAGCTTTGACAAAACCATCTGACAAACCAGAAGTGCTCAGTACCGACAAACCAAAATCTCCTCTTGATTCAACTAAATTTCCTACAAAACCAATATTCGGTGATGACTCTGAAGCTGATTTTGAGTCAAAACCTTCAGGTTTGACAAAACAATCTGACAAACCAAAATCTCCTCTTGGTTCAACAAAATCTCCTATCAAACAAAAATTCGATGACGACTCTGAAAATGCTTTTGAATCAAAACCTTCAGGTTTGACAAAACAATCTGACAAACCAGAAGTGCTCAGTACCGAAAAACCAAAATCTCCTCTTGGTTTAAACAAATCTCCTAGCAAACCAATGTTCGGTGACGACTCTGAAGATGATTTTGAATCAAAACCTTCAGGGTTGACAAAACCATCTGACAAACCAGAATTCCCTGCTTCTGACAAACCAAAATCTCCTCTTGATTCAACAAAATCTCCTACAAAACCAATATTCGGTGATGACTCTGAAGCTGATTTTGAATCAAAACCTTCAGGTTTGACAGAACCATCTGACAAACCGGAATTGCCCGCTTCTGACAAACCAAAATCTCCTCTTGATTCCACTAAATCTCCTACCAAACCAATGTTTGGTGACGACTCTGAAGATGATTTTGAATCAAAACCTTCAGGTTTGACAAAACAATCTGACAAACCAGAATTGCCCAGTACCGACAAACCAAAATCTCCTATTGATTCAACAAAATCTCCTACAAAACCAATATTCGGTGATGACTCTGAAGCTGATTTTGAATCAAAACCTTCAGGTTTGACAAAACAATCTGACAAACCAGAATTGCCTGCTTCTGACAAACCAAAATCTCCTCTTGATTCAACAAAATCTCCTACAAAACCAATATTCTATGATGACTCTAAAAATGATTTTGAATCAAAACCTTCAGGTTTGACAGAACCGTCTTACAAACCAGAATTGCCCGCTTCTGACAAACCAAAATCTCCTCTTGATTCAACTAAATCTCCTACCAAACCAATGTTTGGTGACGACACTGAAGATGATTTTGAATCAAAACCTTCAGGTTTGACAAAACCATCTGACAAACCAGAATTGCCTGCTTCTGAAAAACCAAAATCTCCTTTTGATTCAACAAAATCTCCTATCAAACCAATATTCGGTGACGACTCTGAACATGATTTTGAATCAAAACCTTCAGATTTGACAAAACCATCTGACAAACCAGAATTGCCCGCTTCTGACAAACCAAAATCTCCTCTTGATTCAATAAAATCTCCTACCAAACCAGTATTCGGTGACGACTCTGAAGACGATTTTGAATCAAATCCTTCAGATTTGACAAACCTATCTGACAAACCAGAATTGCCCAGTACCGACAAACCAAAATCTCCTCTTGATTCGACTATGTCTCCTACCAAACCAATATTTGGTGACTACTCTGAAGAAGATTTTGAATCAAAACCTTTAGGTTTGACAAAACCATCTGACAAACCAGAATTGCCCAGTACCGACAAACCAAAATCTCTTCCTGATTCAACTAAATCTCCTACCAAACCAATATTCGGTAACGACTCTAAAGATGATTTTGAATCAAAACCTTCAGAATTGCCCACAACCATCAAACCAAAATCTCTACTTGATTCAATGAAATCTCCTACCAAACCAATATTCGGTGATGGCTCTGATGATGATTTTGAATCAAAATCTTCAGGTTATACAAAACCATCTGACAAACCAGAATTGCCTGCTTCTGACAAACCAAAATCTCATCTTGATTCAACAAAATCTCCTACCAAACCAGTGTTCAGTGACGACTCAAAAGATGATTTTGAATCAAAACCATCAGGTTTAACAAAACCATCTAACAAACCAAATTTGGCCACTACTGGTGCTGATTTGAAGTTTAAAGGAAATATTTCTCTTAAGCCTTATTCTGATGACGAGACTGAGGATGAGAATGATGGTAATCAGCCAGTGTGGCGTAGCCCAGAACAATCATTAGACAATTTTATATCAATTTTATCAAGAATTGCAAGCGAATCTGAGAAGTCAAATAGTAGTAAAGCAGGCTCCCCATCATCCCATAAACCTTATTCTGATGACGATTCGGAAGATGAGTGTTTGATAAGTGAGCCTGTTAAATTCGGAGCAAACTATAAAGATAGTGCTGTAACTATATCTCCTATTGATGTACCTCAATCACAATTAACTATTTCTCCAGCTGATTTACCTAAATCACAGTTAAAGCCGTATTCAGATGATGAATCAGAAGACGAAGAAAGGATATTTAATCCCATTTGTTATAATGAATCTGAATTTCCCATTTATCCGAGATCTACACAACCTTATTCAGATGATGAATCAGACGAGGAATTTGTACCGGACAGCTCAGTTGATTTAAGTATAGAAAGTAAGCATAACCCTTTAATGTCGGATATTTCAAATATGTCGCAAAAATCTCCAAGAAATGTTCGTAAAATTTCTAAACACTCAGTGATGGGATCAGATGATGAAACTGACGAATATTCATCGAGACTTAGTCCAGAACCACGTGGACCCAGTGATAAAACAGAACCACTGAAACTATCAGAGGAAACTGACATTAAACCTAAGGATTTGATAGGAAATGATTCTAAAGTAAAGCCATCCGATAGTGTTTTCGATAGTAATGTACGTCCAATTGTAGACGAAAAGACGCGTGCTGTTGCTTATTTCGTTGACCTGAAGGAAAGTGATAAATCTAAGGTTTATCGTCCCAAACCCAATATTTATAGAACAGAAGATAACGATAAAAACAAAATAAGAAAACCAAAATTAATTTCAAAGACTTCTATAAAATCAAAGGAACAATACACATCAAGAAACAAAACAAAACAATTTACTAGTGTTGAAACTGCAACTAAAGTCCAGAGAAATATTTCAGAAACAGGCAGTCGCGAAGTAAAAAGAACGCAACAAGCATCCAAAAAAAGAAGTCAGGAACAATCTATTGCTAGTAAAAAGCCAGTTAAAGACATTAAGAAAATTGTTATTAGCGATTCTGAAAGAATTATATCTGATAAATCGAAGATTTCTGCTTTAAACAATCAAATACGTTTAGAAAGAACATTGAGTCCCCAGCCAAACCAGAGCTTTTTAGAAAACGTAGATTCTAGAAGTCGTAGCATTACCCCTAGACCCAGAATTCGAACAGATATCACAAGAATTCCACAACAACAAACATTAAGAACATTCAGTCCACCACCCAACCGTCCCAAACCAGACTATTCAGCAATCACAAGTACCTATGCTTACACTAGAAAAAGTCAAAAAACTACAAAAACACTTGTTAGGAAGCACAAGCCGACAGACCATTCACCGAGCTCAAGAAGTTCGACTCCTAATGACGACTCGCAAAGGAAAAACTTGAGAACCCCGACAATTCCCATTTCTGGACATCATTATATGCAACCCACAATTGCACACAGTAGACGTTACGGAAATTTAAAATCAGGCGAAAGTGAACTTAGTTTAGATGAAAATTCTTCAAAATCTCAAATATCTCAAGTGACAACCACAAGTAGAAAAAATTTTCAAAGCAAACAAATAAAATCTCAACCCGGACCAAATAAACAACAGACCAAAAAACGCACCAACAGTAGTGAAGCATTAAAAGCTACAGAAAAAAAATCCATTGATCAAGTAAAATCAACTTTAGATAATAAGCACAAATCATTCTCGACAACAAAACTCTCCCGAAACATTCATATGAAAAGTAGTGTCGAAAGGGCTGATAGTTTAGCAAAGTCAATCGTAATCGAACAAGTCAGCAATATCCGTTATGGTCGACAAGTTTCCAAAGAAAAATCAGTCATATCGAAGGAAAAACCTGATAAGAAACAAGTAACCCCGAAGTACCCAACAAAAAGGGAAAAAGCATTCGAAGATACTAATAAGATAAAAGAGAAAGATGCTACATCAACAAAATTAGCATACGAAAAGCGATCTACGAATGTATCATCAAAAGTTCCTATTAGAACAAAAACTATTAAAACTACCGATGAAAAAGCTAATAAAGCGGAGCTGAAAACAAAAATTGACCAAAAGCGAACCACTGTAAAACGAAACACCACCAAGAAAATTGACACTACAGAAATTTTGACTCAAAGTAAAAATATTGACCTTAAAGTACAAAAGAAACTTAAAAACACCATTAACAATCAAACGGGAACTACAACAAAGTCATCATCGACAATGTCCCATTCCTCTTACAGTTCTCGCAAATCAATAAAATCAACAACTACCTCAAAACATAGCCAATCTACAAACAAAATTGAAAAAGAATTACTTAATACTAAATTGGCTGAGAAGAAACCTCTTACTACCACTTCCATTTCAAACGCAAAACCACATCGCGAACCAATAACTTCCACACTTGTAAGTACCGTTGCGATTGCCGATGAAAACGACTCGGACAACAATACACGATCCGTGCGTTCTAATGCCAGTACAAAGAGCAATAGTTCGTCATCTGGCAGTCGTAAAGTGATAACAAGTGAAGTTTTCAACAAAACATTAGGACCCGACAAATCGTTCGAAGTAATATATCGTCAACCTGAAGTAGACTATATGAGCATTGTGCGTCAACAATCGGTTGAACAGCGCTACGTCAATGAATACGATGTAAGTTTTATTGATACAACCGATTCAAGTCTCTCCGAATCGTTGGCCCTGTCAACATTCACATCTGATCAAGAACGACAGAGCACTGCCAGTCCCGGTTCACCGAAACCTACCCGTCGACCTTTTGCTCACGGTACAGTTCGAAAACCACAACCAGTTAGCATGATTGGCTCTGAATCTGAAAGTCCTATTACATCCTCCATAGCGGACATTGACATCCCTAAGCAAGGTAATAAATGCACTTATACATACTTATGTAGTAACACAATTCTTTATCAACGTACTATGTATAATATTTAATTAAGTATCCAAATATTTAAATTATATTTAAATATAAATATAAAAATATTTAAAAAATAATAATTCATTATTTTAAGCTAATTTAATTTCTATCCACTTATACGTATATATATTTTTCTTACTTACTTATCGATAAAATTGATACACACCATGAATAATTTAGTGATATTTTTTTTTTTTCAAAACATTTACAATTGTACATACATATATCGAATTATTACCGAAGGAAAGTTATGCCATTAAGGTTTTACTTGGATTATAATTTTACTTTAAATACAAACTTTTGAATACTAAACCAACCTAAAAGCCCAAACACAAGCAAGCGGATTTTTTTTTTATATGAAGATTTGACAACTAAAACAACACAGCGGAATGCGATGAAAATTAAAATCTATTTTGTTTTTACAACGGTTTCTCAAAAGCTTTCACTTTCTCCCTCTCTTTCGGTGTTGCCGAAAGTTGCAAAAAGAATCACATATGTAGGTTTTCATTCAATTTATATAAGGAGGAAAGAGATGGAAAGAGTTGCTTCATATTTTTTATGTAAGGAGTAGAGTTTTTCACGGGAAATCCCGGGACGAGAATTCCCGGGAATCCCGCCAAATTTTCACTCCCGTAATCCCGGGAAATCAAGCGGGAACAAGACTTCATCATAACAATTTTAATTTTATATAAACAAAAATCTAAATAATTTTTATTTCCATTTTTTATCCAAAGTCAAAAGTCTTAATATTTTATAGAAATAATAGAATCAAGTTACACAACTGCTATTATGATAGGGTAAATAGTTCTCAGGGAAGTGATAGCCACCATACAAAATAAATATTAATTATTTATCGCATAACTAAAAACTATAACAGTGAAAGTCTTAACATTATTAACATATAATGTCAAATTGCTTAAAATTATAGATTTTTTTGCAGATTAAATAATATATTTTTAGTAATTTTTAGAAATACATAATTATTTATACAGGAATTGAAAAAAAGTATTGGCACAGTGAATAAATTTATATTAAATCGGTCACTACATTTAAACTTCTTTAGTTAGAAGTATGAGTTTTATGATACACCCATGTGTAAGTTTAAAATTGACCATTAAACTTCTGCGGTTAGCAAAATTTTAATTATTTACTAATATTTTAAGGAAAAATATATGGACACAGGAAAGTAAAATGCATTTAAATTTTAATATGAGTTCGGTCTATGGGTCAAAATTGAAGTTAGATACTGCAGCTATAATATATTATTCGTATCTTATTATCCTTTTTCATTAAATTTATCCCACAAATATCACGAAACCAATTCAAAATATATATAAAATAAAAAAGTTTAAGTGGTCATAAAACAAAAATTTTGCCTACCAGCAAAAAAACCCTTTGGAGGGTTTACTACACATACCAAGGGCTATCAATTGCAATCGGAATGATTGCGCCCCCCAAAAATACTGTTGCATAGCGTAAAGCCCAAATTACAATAGCGCGTAGTCAGCAACAGAATCAGCAAAAATTATCAGCTGATCACTGTCAGCACAACATGTTGCTGCAGTTATAATTACAATTCAGCATAGGCAGCCACAATTTACAAACACCATCTAGCTTTGTTCTACTTGTGTATTTTAGCTTCTAATTTATTTGCTCACTCTCCTTGTCTCGCTCTCAATTTGAATGCAGCGCAGTGAATTTAGAAACAGGGCTAAATGAAACAGCACTGCAAACTGCTGCTGACCAAATGTAATCAGCACCATAACAAACAGTGCTTTCTAAATTATCAGCTGATTATGTCAGCACACACTGCTGCTGGCTACGCGCAATTGTAATTTGGGCTTAATTATTTTATTTCTCTAAAAGAATAAAATAAAAATGAAGGACATACAATTTTTTAGCAATGAATAGGATGCAAAATATAAACAATTTACAATTAATACGTACATACATACATATAATGCCAAAAAAGAAAAATAAATAAATAAATAAATAAATAAATAAATAGATTCATTCAAAGGAACAACCATTTTGAAAAAGACGATAAAATTTTAATGTACAATTTTAAATCTATTCATAACTTCCTTCGGTATAATGAGTAAAATATATGTATGCATTTTGTTCGCCTTTTTCTCTTCTATAATCATTTTATTTATTTGTTTTTTCCCCGAAAATCACATAGAATATCATTGAAAGTACACAACACAACAATTCTAAAAAAAATAAAAATCCACTAAAAGCAACACGATTATTAAGCAAATTCCCTAAATAAGAGAAGTAAATACCAATATGAATATGTCCACAAATGTACCAATAATATCAGTTACTGCAGAGTCAAACCATCATCAGCGTCAACATCACCATAAAGACGGCTATGAACACCACAATACCTCGACATCATCCGATTCTGAGGATAATTCTGATTCATATAGCAATGACATGGACTATAATCAGAACTTTGGTGGCGGTACAACCGATGTTGAAGATTTTGACAGCTATGCAGAGGTAGACAGACCTCGTTCAAGAAGATCATCAAAGAATACATTGACTTTATCAAAAGGTTCGACCAACACTCAAGGTGATGTTACTGATGTTGAAGATTATAATGATAGTGAGGCTGATGAGGAGGATGATAAAAGTAATGTTTATCCAGAGTTAAAGTTGTCATTGCGGGAATTTTTGCAACATGACGTCCAAGAACATTTGTCGACCAGTAATGGCGTAAAGGAGGTGGTAGAACATAAATCTGGCAACTTTTTGCAAGCTCAAAATCTGAATGCACTTAACGAATATTTGACCGATTGTGAAGACTATAATACAGACTCAGATGTAGAAAACAATTATGAAAAGTCTGTATGTGTTGATTTGAACGAAACATTTGTAGAGCAAGGTCGTGTTATTATAGCAGACTCAACCGTAAAAACCAATTATAACGAAAATTCCGATAATGAATACGACGATATTTCTGTTGTCAGTGATATAAGCGATATGGCTTCGGCTGTATCTGATATTACGGGAAAGGAACTGCGCGGTATGTCCGAAGATGAAGTTTTAGAATTATCTGGTAATGAGGAAATATGTCAAATATCATGTTCAGATTCCGAATCTATATCAAATCAGGGAAATTTATCAGAAGAAGACGTACTCAGTAGTGTTAGTATGCCACCAATAGATGTTACATTTGTATGTGCCACCAATAGGCCCAAACTAAATAATGATCCATTTGTACAGGGTGTCTCGTCGAAAGGTGGTATATATAAGAACATGTTTCTAGTTGTAAAGGAAAATAAGAAGGAAGAAGTTTTAACCGATATTGAACGTTTTGATGATTCGATAGCAGAAGGTGATGACGATGACAGTTTTGATGGTGATGATGATAATCAACAGCCCATACCTCAAGCAGTTATAATGGCAACAGGTGATGATGTCGGATGTGTTACAGATTGCGAAGACATACTTTGTGACGACCTATCCGACACAGCTAGTTCCAGTCACGTGTCAGCCCATTCGGTTGATTCTAATGCCATACCGCCACCACATCGTGAAGTTGTTCTACTTCAAGAAAACAAATATGGTGACACCATAACCAATGTTATGCCAATGGATAAAGAATACCAATTTGGCATCTATGCAACATTAAAAGATGAATGCATTACTGATACTGAAGAATTTTCCTGTAACGATGACGTCGATATTCGAGTCACAACAGCCGATATACCTTCACGTTCGCCACCTCCTTTGCCAAATAATGTTCTGGTTGAATCTGATGTTACAGTAGCCAATGAAGTGTTAAAAACCCAACAAAGCAAACGTTTAGAAATAATTTCCAACGCTGAGTCGGTCACCGACGTCGAGGAAATTTATATGGACGGAACAAACAGTCGAAAAAAAAAAGTTAAAACTCGCAGCCAGACCAAAGGCAAATCAAAGTACTTAGAAGCTCCAAAAATACCTACTAGAGAAGAAAGTGGTGGTACTGATATTGAAGATATGGATCTTAGTGAAAGTGAACTGCCCGGTACACATAAATATTCTAAAAAAACTGAATCAAACCGTCAATCAAATCAATCTCAATCCGACAAAGTGACCGATGTGGAGGACATAACTGCCGATGACGTTTCATTCATATCAGAAGCTGAACTGCCTCCAGTCGATACAAATACCTCTAGCTTCAAAGAATACGAAGCCAATAGCAAAAATATTGTAGTCACATTGGAGACCTGTGGTTCGGAGACATGTACAAAACACAACAGTCATAAAAAATTAAACAATTCCCAAATTATACAGGAAATTTTCACTACCACTCACCACAATCTACAACAGCAACAACAGCAAACTGATGTTGAAGACGTTCAATTACCATCAGATGCAGAGGAATGCATGAACAATTGTGAACCAAAATCAGTTGACTGTGTTTGCCATGAATTAAACGAAATGTTAAACGAAAGCTGTACAACAGTCCATGAAAAATGTAGCAACAGTTTTAATGTCGATGCTGAGAAATTACACATTAAGGGTATGCTACGCGAATCTCACACTGACATTGAATATGTAGAGTCAGATGAATCGGCCGCTAGAGGCAGCAAATAATTTCAACGCAACTCTAAACTAAACATTTCAATCAAATCAAATCAAACAATCATTCCTTTATTCAAATCTAAAATTAATTTCAATCACAAAACCAATTCGTAAGTAAAAATGCAACGTAACGTAACGTAACGAAAGCGAAAGAAAAAAGCGAAAAACTTTCTTCTCTCAAATATGTAAATTAGCCAGATTATTCATAATTCATTCGTTCAATCTCGTACACTTGTTTATTATTTTATTCAATAGTTAATACTACTAACACTTTTCAGCTAGTTTTTTTAAGGATTTTTTTTATAGATACTAATACCTACATACATATACATATGTAATATGTTTACTAATAAAGAAAAACAAAATGTCTTTGGATTATCATAATTAACATAATTTTATTTTATTTAATTTTTTTTTTTTTTTTTTTTTTGTTCGTTATCTCTTCGTACCATATTTCATTTAAGTATCAATATAATCATTATAACATGTATTATTTCAGTTTAGTAACTTGTTTATATTTCATTTAAATATGACAACATATTTTTTTCTTAATGTTTTATCATTTATTTTGTTCTATATATGTATATATGTGTTTATCATATTTATTTGCTACAAATATAATTAATGTATTAATTTCGTTTTTTCTCTCTTCCCCAATTACTTGCATTTAATTACAGAAACACTGCAAACATACGTACCAGAACCACAGCAAATTGTATCTGTCGAAACAATTGCAACACAAGGTAAGTTTTTGAATTTAACGGTTTTTTGTTCCTTTACTTTAACATCTTTTTTTATAGTTTACACTTATTAGTTTCCGATATTTTATAGTTGAGTAAAATTTTCGATTCATGCTTTTTCGCTTGATATTTAATTTTTGTATATTTTGATGTAAATTTGTCAATACAATAATTATTTTTTGTAAAATTTTTCATGTTTTTTGAAGTTTTCGTTAAACATTATAAGTATGTATATGTAATTAGAGTCACATACATACAAACATATGTACATATGTATGTATGGACTTACACGCTTTACTAAAGACTAGTTTTTCCTATAAATTTTTTTTTTTTATTTTTTCTTTATTAAAGTAAATAAAATTTGGTAAAAAGTACCGATTTTTGAGAACAAAGTAGTTACAAATTTTGAAAATGTAAAATATTATCAGAAATTTCATTATATTTTTTAAAAAAGTTTGAAACTTTTTTTTAAGGATTTTGGCCAATGCTGTCAAAGACAAAAACGTAAAATTTAATTTTTGAATATCTTTTAAACCATAAATTATAATGTAGTACAGTAAGGATGTTTATACCACATTCCACTATAGGTGGTTGGGTTATTATGTGTTTGAGCTATTATTTTAACGAAAAAAATCTTATGAGCCCTACCTTAAAGTATACCGTTCAACTCAGAATCACTTTCTGAGTCGATTTAACGATACCCGTCCTTTCGTCTGGTCGGCTGGCTGTCCATGTAAAGCTTGTGCGCAAAGTACACAAGGGCGAAGCCTATTGAATTTGGTCATGATCGACCCATTATTTTACCTGGCCGTCATACAAATGTCCTGCCGGAATAAAGTTTTAACACTAATAAATATCTTAAAAATAGGAATAAAATTTGGCACAAATAAGTTTTTATATAAGTATAAATTCGTATGCCAAATTTCGTGGTGATCGGTCCATAATTTACCATTGCTCCCACAAAAGATCCAATTTCTGGAATCACCCAAAAGTGCATAAATACACATAAATATTAGTATCGATGTAATATTCTGTATTATTATGTTTTATTTTAAACTTGATACAAGTATAGGTCCACAATTGGCCCCTTCCTGAATTTCGGTGCATATAGACAATGGTGTTGGGTATCACATGGTCGAGTTTGACCGACTATATCTTTCTCACTTGTTTTTCTTTGTCTTACTTGATATTTAAAAGGTTAATATATGTAGAAATTATAAGCTTTGATAAATTTTGCACCCTCGAGACTTTATTACCTTTTATTTTAAATGAAATATAACCTTCTAAATTTGTGTTCATTGTGCATTCTTGTCCAAAAGTTAGATTATTTGAAAAAAATAAAAAAATATTCAGTAGAGTTGTGTAGTTGAACGATTCACTCAATTGAGCGAAGCGAACTTTTAACTCAATACTAAGCTGTTTCTGCAAAACGTATGAGTAATTTTCTTTTGCGATCATTTCTTTCATTTTGAAATTTTTATCCTACTTTTTAAACCTTTTTTATATAATAAAATTGAAAAAAGATTCGGCTGTGCCGAATCTTTCATACCCTTCACCATCTTACCAAAAATAATTAAATTTTCGCCTTAACGTATGCTTTCATTATTTCACATTTATAAATCTAAATTTTTTTTAAACTACGAAAATAATCTTAAACAAGGGCTTCAAAAAATCAAAAATGCATTTTTCCCGATATCTCAGTTTTTATAAACCGATTTATTTCATTTTTTTAGCAAAAAAATTCAAAAAAATTTCCGAGCATTACTTGCAAAAACATATACATATATACAGAGGCTTCAAAAACTGAAAAACTGGTTCTAAAAACCGGTTTTTTAAGCATATCTCCACAATATATGAACCGATCTTGCTGAATTTCAATAGAAAAATTCTCGAAAGGATTTCCGATCGTTTGATATATATATTATATATGCCAGTTATCGGTGGGCTTCATAAACGCAATTTCAACCGACACACGGACGGACGTGGTCCTATCGTCATCGCTTCTTACAAGGATTCCGAAAATATAAACTTTTTTGCTCTCCGACGAAAATTGTGGAAATTACAAACGGAATGACAAACTTATACAGTTAGGGACAAAACTATTTGTACACCTCATATATTTCGTATACCTTCACGCACATTTTCAACAGATCCGCTGTTTTTATACTTGCTTACAATGTATTGTACTGTGGAATGTTGCAAATTTACTAAATTACTTATATTCCGGAGAGATTTCCCTTTTTTATGTTCATCAATAATTAAATTTTTAATATCCAAACTCAACTCTTTTCGCTTTCCCATTTTTGATGTGCTTATTATTCAAAACGTTAAAACCAACTTCTTATTTTGTAAAATAAAACTCGATTAACGAAGAAAATATAACGGTATTTAAAAAAATCATCATACAAGAGTCCAACGTACAAATAATTGTACAAAGTACTGATGTACAAATACTTTTGTCCCAAAGATTTTTACTTAAATTGTACTTTTTTTTAACAATGTGTTATACTATATTAATTTATTTTTTATCAAATAATTCAATAAAAATGGACCTGAATTAAAACTACATATAATAATTTTTTATTCTTTATAAATTATTGAAGATATACGAAATGCATGGGTGTACAAATAGTTTTGTCCCTAACTGTATATACCCTTTACACCTGTGCACAGTGTCACATTCGGCAGTTTTAGAACGACAAAAATCCAATTTTGGAGATTTTAGTCTGAAATTGTATATTCTGTTAGTAGATAAGGCCATAAACTCTCAAAATGGGAGGGTAGAATCACTGCCACTCCCATACTAAAAAAAATTACTTAATTTGTAGGAATTTCGGAACATTTTTAGTAAATTTTGTTAAAATAAAGAATATTTTAATAGTAGGCGTGGCAAGATTGCATAAAAAATTTTCAGCCATTACCTTAAAATGTTTAAATAATTCTTAAGAAATTGCTAATGTGAAGTACCGCATATTTTTTATAATATTTTAAAAGATCGCAAAAAGTCGCGGCTAATATTTTTAAATATAATTTCACAGATGTTCTTTTACAATTAAATTGTATTTTTAAATTGGAACTCGTTGGAACTTTTTAGTTCCAGTACATTAAAAACAGAATTTCTCAAAAAATATATTTCTTTATATTATGATTTATTTTAGATAAAAAAATGTATCTTCAGTATTGATCTTTTAACTTCGCAAATTATAATAGAATAATTTAGATACATTTATTATGATATGCCAAAAAAGTCTTATTAATATCTGCAGTATTTTCTGAGATACATGAATTAAATTCAACATACTTCTTTAGAAATGTTGTAAATAAAATAAAAATATTTTTAAAAGTTGCAACTTTGAAAACCCATAATTCTCGCTATAGACACTTTCCGATACTTTAAGCATTTTTTTCATAATATATGACATGTTTACTAATAAATTCGAAAAGAATAACTTCTATTAATAAGGTTTTATTTTCGTATTTTTGTCGTTCTAATTTGGATAAATGTGACACTGTGCTGTGGTGAAGGATATAAAAAGATCCATTCAACAAATTACTATTATTTTTTTTTTATTACACTGTGTGACAATTTCCCAAAAAAAAGAAAAATAAATAAAAAATCACACATGAAAAAATCGATACATGTATCAAACAAGAACGCATACATAATAAAACTGCGTACACAGTTTTTCTTTAGGACTACAAATTTTTTTCTTAAAAGGATTTCAAAGTTTATAAAAATACACAACTTAAAAAAAATGTAAAATATTTACCAAAATTATATCAACCTAATATGGATGTCAAATGAAAGCTATGAATCCCTGCAATGCACTAAGCGGCATTTACCCTGCAAAGTTGCCCAAAAAGGCAAAAATTAATTTAAAGAAATTTAAGAAACTGAGTATGCAGTTCAATAGACAACAAAATTCTGCATTATATAGTGAATTTTCACGACTTTAAGTTGAGATTTGTAGATTTGAAACGATGTCAAAGTCAGGAAAGTGAAGAAAATTAAATGCGTTTTTTTTTTTTTTTTTTTTAATTTTAACAGGTTTATATGATATTTTTTGTATTTAAACGATAGAGGTTTTATATTGATTTTTTTTTTATTTGAAAGGTATGAGCAACTGCTACTGCTGGAAAAATTCGCTCAAAAATTAAAAAAATCACATTTTTTACCAAAAAAAGAAACTGACAAAGTTTTTAAAACTGAAAGTAGCAAGTATTCAAAAATATACCGCAATAAAATATGAAATCTTTATTTCCAGAAACAGGAAAAATTTTTACTTTTTTTGAAAAATTTACCCTAAAACACCGAAACACACAAGATTTTTGAAACTGAAAGTAGCAAGTTTTCAAAAATGGTTATATACCGTAATAAAATATGAAATCTCTACTTTCGGAAATAAGAAAAAAAGTTTGCGCAAATTTGCGCAATTATTTTTGGCGATTTTTTGAAAATTTTACTTTTTTTGAAAAATTAAAAAAATACCCTTTTTCTACCAAAAAACGAAACACACAAGATTTTTAAAACTTAAAGTAGCAAGTGCTCAAAAATTGTTACATACCGCAATAAAATGTGAAATCTCTATTTTCAGGAACATGTTTCTTTTGAAATTTTTACCTTTTTTAATTAAAAATGTACAAAAATATTATCGTACCTAGAATTCATTCACAAATTAAAAAGGGGTTTTTACAAATTTTCCAAGAAAAGAGGAGTTTTAAAAGTAAAGGTAGTTGAAAATTATAATAAAATAAATATTACAAATAAAGATTAATTATCATAGAACTTTAAAAACTTAATTACATATATCGACTATTATGATTTTCTTAATGGGCCGTATGTGGTACCTAGGGGCACTTATGATCCGATCATAATAAAATCAGGTAAAATGATTCACATTCATATTAAACATGTTCATGTCGAATTTCATCGAGATAATAAAATTTTTAAGCCAAAATTATAATTGCTAAACATATTTTCTTAAGGGGCCTTATTTTGGACCTAGGGTCAATTATGGACCGACCATAACAAAATTTGGTAATATGATTTAAATTTAAATAATACACGTTCATACAGAATTTCATCACGATACCGATATTTTTAAGCCATTTATAAGCGTAAACGTGAATTTTTAAAGGGGACTTTATATGGGGACTATGTGATCCGATTTTCACCAAACTTTACACCATAATTTCTTAGTACACAGAACTGATCCATGCTAAATTTCATCATGATTGTTGTATAATTACCATAATTATGTGTAAATAAGTGCAATTTCGAGGGGAATTTGTATGGGGGCTAGGCGAAATCACGGACCAATTTGAACCAAAATCAGTTGGGTTCATCATTGGGACTAATTAACACTAACACTATCAAAAAATTCCAGCCATTAACTCAAAAAACACTTCTAATAATTTTGGCCAGGTTTTCAACCAAAATGCCTGTCTGTGCAATGTAACAAAAGTTTTTATTTAAATGTTGCTGAACAAAATGTGAAATAAAACTGTATATAAAATGTGTAATTAATAGTGTTTATAAAAAATCTACTTTTCAAAAAACCGGTTTGACGGTTAACCGAAAATTGGGTAAAATTAAAAAACCGGTTTTTCGGTTTACCGTCTACTAAAAAACCGTTTAAACCGGTTAACCGACATTTTACTAATTGCTCTAATTAGAAGATTAATATAAATATTTTTGGTTAAAAAATGTGTTTTTCAACTTATTGTTTTAACCATGCACCAAATAATAAACAGTGCACTGCAGTGGTCTTTATAAATTGCGTTTGATTTACATCGAAAATTTATAATACCTTTTTCAGCCTTTAGACTAGTTTTAATATAATTTATAAAAACAACTTTTTTTGGCATCTTTCAGAACAGTTTTTTTTTTTCAGTTTTTCTTTTTATTTTATTTTTTTATTTTTCATTTTTCTAGGTTAAAAATAAAATTAAATTATCGAAATTTTATAAAAAAGAGGCTTTAGACTTTTTTAGGATAACGTACTTTATATTGTGATTTATATTCACCGCTTTTAAAGTTTTTCTCTCAAGAAAAAATATCTGCATAAAATTGGAAAAATAATTAACATTTTTTCTGCTAAAAAGAGATTTGTTTTTAATTTTTAGAAGATTATTAATCATTTAAAAGTAAATTTTCTGCACTTATTTAGTTCTACTTTTGAAGTCTTTATTTGTATTATCCCATATAAAATCTTATTTTTTTTCTCTTAAGCAATACATTAATTTCATTTACATGAAATTAAAGTTTTTGTAAATGGAATACTTAATTATCTATCTGATTTATTATATATACAGTTTTAAAATATATTTAACTTCCCACAAGTAAATAGATCTATCACCTGACTACTTGTTAACTCAAACAGCAAGCATTTTTAGTAGTATCAACATATTTTCTTATATTTTAAATTCAGAAAAAAACAAATAAAGGACGAAATTTAGTGATATTTTTATAACCGGTTAATTTTTGTAACCGGTTAACCGACACAAAAAAAACGGGTAACCGAAATTAAATATTTCAAATTAACCGGTTCGCAAATAACCGAAATTTGAAGAAAAAATCGGCTTTTCGGTTAACCAGTTAACCGGTTTATAAACACTAGTAATTAAGTAATAAATACACAGAAAAAAAAGATTCGTTGTGGCAACCGAATTTTGTCGGTTCCAAGTACTAACTCGAAATCGATTGCAAATACTATTCGATTGCTGAATTTACGGTACGCACAAGCGATTCATAAAAAACAATTCGATTAATGGCAACAGAAAATATTAGTTGAAACTATTTTAATTTTTTATCTTTTTATACTTGGCAATAAAACAAATGTTGCTAAACTAAATTCAATTGTAATATTAATAGCCTGTTTCTCTATGTCGAACGAAAATCAAAGCGAACGAAAGCAAGTCAAACGAATTCGAATCATTTTGGGTTTCTGTATTTCTTACGCTTTCGTTCGCATGGAGTTACGTCTTTTCGTATTGTTTTTGTTTTATTTTCCTTTCAGAGTAACTTTTTTTCGTAAAAATATTAAAAATAATACTAAATTGTTTAAACGTAGATACAACCAAGTAAATAAACAAACAAAAATAAAATAATTTAAAAAAAATAAAAAACAATAATTTTATTTAGATTTCTTTTCAAATTGCTTTTTAAATGCAAAATCGTCATTTATCGACACATAATATATATAAAACGAAAAAGAAACATGATTGAGGAACATTTGCTGTGTCCTGATTAGTAATTTTAATATTTTTCATTAAAAATCCAACCAGTCGAAAGCAAATTAGCAAGTGACTGATTTTGACATTTTTGTTCTTATAGTTCGAAATACAGAAACCCAATTTTATATGAAAACACTTACGTTTTCTTTCGACTTGCCGTTCGACTCAAGCCCCAACCACTCAACTAAAAATCATCGTATTGCAATCAGCTGTTTCAACCAGCTTTATGCAAATGTGTGTATGTAGCTATTGACACAAAAATTCTAGGTAGCGTATCGCAGAAATCTACAGAAAATAGATTTTTACGTAGCTTTTGTTCACAAAATAACTGAAAACAGAGTTGTTTACACAATAAATGTTCAAAAACATATGATACGTTTACTTTTGTTGACTAGTTGTACAAAATGTTTCACGCTACCTTTCTTCATTCTGCGTTGCGTTGCAAAGTTGACCGGTTGGGCCTTCATTGTTCGCATAGAAATGAGTTAAGCCAAAATTACAGTGTGTGCTGCCATAATCAGCTGATTATTTAGAATGCACTGTTTGTTATGGTGTCGATTACATTTGGTCAGCAGCAGTTTGCAGTGCTGTTTCATTTAGCCCTGTTTCTAAATTCACTGCGCTGCATTCAGATTGAAAGCGAGACAAAGAGAGTGAGCAAATAAATGAGAGGCTAAAATACACAATTAGAACAAAGCTAGATGGTGGTTGTAAATTGTGGCTGCCTACGCTGAATTGTAATTATAACAGCAGCAACATGTTGTGCTGACAGTGATCAGCTGATAATTTTTGCTGATACTGTTGCTGACTACGCGCTATTGTAATTTGGGCTTAAGAGAAACCCAAATCAGTTTTCGTTCGCTTAGAAGTCGACAGGCTATAAAATTAGTTATATTAAGTTTAATAACGACTCAAACACAAAAACTTTTCCATTCGAAGAACCTTAATTCAATCTGAATAACGTTTTTACCATACTTGACAAAGAAAAATCTTTACAGTTATAGTTTTTTTTTTAAATTTATAATATAATTTCGGTTTATATTATTTAAATTTAATAAAGTTTACCGTTTTCCGAAGAATCCTTTTTCTGTGTGTATAAACATTAATTGTGTTTGTTTGAACTTTATAGACATTTAAATCTATTCACCGATTTTCCTCAAATATTCTCAGTATTATCCTGTGAGCCGCAGAATTAAAATAAGCTATTTTATTTTTTGATAGGATCAGAGGGAAGGGTAACACCATACAAAGAAAATACTAATTATGGGATAACTTAAATACTATTACAGCAAAAGTCCTAACATTTTGTAGAAATAATTGTCAACGAAAATAGTTGGTAGGTAGATGAGGGACCTAGAGGTCCATTGTGAGTCCCTTCGTAGGAGTGACAGAAGTAGAAAAAGCAGGGGAGAAAAATTTATTAGGTGGAAAGAATGTGAAGTAAAAACGAGAGGAAAAATTAAAGATTAGACCAAGAAAAGAAGAGAAATATACAAAAATAGGATAGCAAAGAAAGATATACCACCCCATTGCGTTCGCTTCAAAGCAACGACATTCCCTTAGCCAGCCTATTCCTGTGACGAATCCTATCAAGTTTCCTAGAAAAAATCTGGAGACAATTTCCAGGTGGAATAGTAATCCCCATATAAAGTAAATATTATTTATCGCATCAGAAGTATAGCGAAACGCGCAGGGAAAAACTGGTAGTCTATTAAAAAATATGTAATAAAATCTTGAAGATAAAAAATTTTGAATTTGTGTTAGAGTTTTCTTGTTGCACTGTGTAATTTACTAAATGCTTTTCAAAATATATATTTTTTTAATTTGTCACCACAATAAGTCATATAAAAAAAATTACAATAGTATTGTATCATTATAACCATCAATAAATCATCACAAAATAATACCACCATCACCATAATTAAACTATGACTATATTTATTTATTTTTAATTTTGCGGTTTTATTTATTATTATGAATATTATACAATTTAAATACTTACATGCTGGTCTGAGACTGGTTTATACAATTAAATAAATTTTACAACAATAGTTATATTGAAAGATCTCTTGTCGGGTTCTTTTCTTAACATTATTTAGTTTTTCCCTTGAAATATTAATAAATATTATATGAAATTTTAAAAATAATTTTAGTCAATATTTTGTTTTTGGACTTTCAGAAATGTATATTTCAATACTAATTCCCTTGGTTCCACAATAGACACGTTTCTATCTTTGATAATTTTGTCAATATATCCTCTTTGCTTCTGTACTTTTAAATAAAAAGTATTAAGGAAAATTTAAACAGCAATCAAGTTATGTTTTATAATTTATAAAGCATTAATATGTATATATTTTTTTAATTTTATACAAATACTATAGTATTTGCATAAACTTCCTGCACAGCGCTAAAATATAATAAAGACAAAATAATAATAATAAGTACTTTAAATAAATGTATACTTTACTTCTTTATTTATTTTAATTTAACTGCACATTTCATTTGCAATATTTCTTACTAAAATTGTTAATAGTACAGAAAATACGCGTATTTTCAACGTATTTTTTTTTTTCTTTAAATTGCATTTGTTACGTTCTTTTCTGTTTTTTTTTTTTTCAATAAAATTAAATAAAATATTGAATATTGAAATACGCACAAGCGATACAATAAAATCAAATTGTGCAATTATTTTCCAGGCACTTTAAAATATGAAATAGAAAATGAGAAATATGTAAAAGATGGTGATGATTATAAAGATGATGAAAATGATGGTAATAATGGTGACGACGAAGAGGACGATAATGATGAATATGAGTTTGAACATGACAAATCTGTTATTGATACTGATTCCAATTTAGAAAAACCACAAGCATCAAATATTGAAAATGTGCGTCATGAGGCGACTGTTTTAGTTGACAATGTTCTTGAGGAAAGTATTCATATTGTTAATGTACAACAAGATCGTGATCATATTGAAACGTACAATGTTGTTGTTGACAATAACACTAGAGGCGAATACAATTCCGAAAGTGAAAATTATGCAATTACATGCGATGATGTTGATGGCTTAGATGTTATTAAGTCGCCAACAATTGAATCAATGTCTGGAAAATCTTTTGACGATAATTTAAGTTTTACCGACGAACACATTGCAACAGTTGCTGGCCCAGCAACAACCACAACAACATTTTCCGTACAACAAACACATGAACAAATTAAAATGTTACCACCACAAGATGATGATGAAACGTGTGAATCTAAATTCCCAACTACTCAAACATCTGTGGCACAAGGTAAAAATACAACTTGATATATATAAAATGATTTTGATCTGAATCAGATTTACACAAACACATATTACTATACACATACACGTTCATAAAAATTTATATACATCCCAGCAGGCCACATGTCCATTAACGACACTTTCATCGATGATGTCGCCTAAATTTGTCGTCAAGAAAATGCATGTAGTAGACAAGTTTGACTAAAAGTCACCTATATTGTCATCATACACCATTTTCGGCGACTTCAATAACAAAATATAAAAAATTGTCGTAAATATTTAGTTCGGTGACAACATGAGTAAAATGTACAGCGAGAATGTCGTGAATTAGACCAAATGCACGACATGCTGCATGACATTGTCATGTAGCATGTCGTGTATACCTATAAGATAAATAAAAGCATTAATAAAACCATTAAAAAGTAGAGAATGTTGTAGCTGAAGTGGTAAGTGCGCTTGACTATTCGATAAGAAAGAGAGAAATTGGCGGCCTGGGTTCAAATCTCGGCGGAACCCTACTTTTTTTCATTTATTATTTTTAAAATGGTTGACGAAAATATACATGACACTGTCGCTCAGGTTATCGTTGATGACTTAAGTGCCCTTTGTTCGAAAATGTCACCAATGTTTGTTCGGAGCTGTCGTACATGTGTCATCGATGACTGTGACAAATCATCAAGACATCGTCGATATTTTCTACAAGACATGGCCTGCTGGGATACTACATACATAAGTATATACAGATTCAGTTGAAATAGCCCATTTTGAAAAGATTAAGAATTATAGATAGAAAGTTATAGATATATATATAAATTGTGTAGTAATGTTATGAATGTTTTTGATTGTTTAACGGCAAAAGCTTTATTCATAATAAATATATAACATTAAAATTTTATTATGAATACGAGTATACATAGTTTTTAGTATTTATACCCTACACCACCATAGGTGGTTGGGGTATTATGAGTTTGTGCTGATGTTTGTAACGCATAGAAAACGTTATCCAACACCCACCTTAAAGTATACCAATCGATTCAGAATCACTTTTTAAATCGATATAATGATATCCGTCCGTCTGGCTGGACGGCTGGCTGTCTATGTAAACCTTGTGCACAAAGTACACGTCTCAATTTTGAAGATAATTTAATGAAATTTGGACTTTTATGATACAAGGACGAAGCCTATTGAAATTGGTTGTGATCGGTCCACTATTTTACCTATCCCCCATACAAATGTCCCCCCGGAATTGAGTTTCAACAAAAATGCCTTAAAAATAAGAATATTTTAATAAAATTTGGCGCAAAGAAGTTTTGTACAAGTATCAAACTTAATACCAAATTTTATCAAGATCGGTCCACGATCACTTTAACGAGCATAAATCCCATACTAATGTTAGTATAAGGTTAATATTCGACAGAAATGAGTTTTATATAAGTGGAAACAACATTGCTAAATTTTATTAGAATCGGTCCATAATTTACCATAGCTCCCATATATAACCACTTCCGAGAATCGCCCTAAATTGCATAAAATCAAGTAGATGTTAGTATCAACGCATTATTCTGTATTTGTATATTTTATTTTACATTTAGTTAAAGTGTTGGTCTAATATAAGTCCCCTTCCCGAAATTTTATGGTCATACATAATGGTGTAGGGTATCATATGGTCGGTCTTGTCCGACTATACCTTTTCCTCTAGTTTTTTTTTTTTTTGTAGATGACCTAATTTTTAATTTTATATTAAGGGTATTCACGTCAAATATTTTCATTTCGTATGTCTTACATAATAACGAACTTGCATAGATTTTTATAAACGCAATAGCAATCACATAAGAAAATATATACTGAAGGTATTCACATAAAAAATTGCAAAATATTAATAAATAAACTGATTAATATGAATTACATAAATACAAAAATTTATTAGAAAAAAAAATATTACTTAATTACAAAAAAAATATTGTATTTACTTTTTTTGTTAACTTTATCTAATTTTTTTCAAAATTGGTTACTCACGTCAAGTTAAAACAGTGCGAAATTCCTAGGGTTGCAAAATTTTATTATATATTTTGCTTAAATACTACAAGATTATCTTAGTAGAATAGGGTTGCCATGCCATAATATCAGTACACAAATAAACTGCTTTTTTATGTTCCGAGTTTTAATTTGTAGAAGATTATTTTCATACTTCAATGAATGATTGTTCATTTTTGTATGACAATTTTTTAACTCAGAAACTTCGGAAACATACTTAGGCTTTTTACAAAATAAAGGGCTGTTTTTGACTTCAATGGTAAATGAAAAACTAATCATGTATTACAAATATGTATATGACTTTAAATTAAATTCTTGAATTTCATTTAATAGTTCCTTTAACGTTGTCCTGGTTCACACACAGCAATTTTTCTTGCCGCAATTCTGAGTTTATAGAAGAGAGAGGAGAAGGGAAGAGTAAACTTTTACATTCTCTTTGCTTCTCTCGCCTACGAAGTCAGAATTGCGGCAAGAAAAATTGCTGTGTGTGAACCAGGACGTTGTAAAATATTTTTAATTGATAATAACGATATTTGTTTATCACTAAAGAACCAAAAGAAAAAAGTTATGACAACACTTTAAAATATTTTAAATTCTCGAACAAATTTGCAATTTTATTTATATAGGAGAAAGGGAAAAACGAGTTATTAATTAATTTGGAAAGCGAGCCAATGTTAAAATTATTTTTATGCATTTAGTTAATAACGTTAAAAATGTTCTCAATGTAAATTGCAGAAAAAAAGATGTAGTCGGTCAAGCCCGACCATATGATACCCTACGTGTTCCAAAATTCGGGAAGGGGACAATTGTTGACCGATACTTGTATTAAGTGTAAAATAAAACATACTAATACAGAATAAATACATCGATACTAACATTCACTTGTATTTATGCACTTTTGGGTGATTCCTCAAATTGGGTTATATGGAAGCTATGGTAAATTATTAAATTTCATAAAATTTGACACTGTCATTTATACTTTAAAAAAAATTATTTGTGTCGAATATTAAGTTGATACTAAAAATTTTATGGGATTTTTGCACGTTAAAGTGATTTACTGAAGAAGGGTTCATATGGGAGCTATGGTCAATTATGAATCGATCCTCACTTTGGTATACGGATTTATACTTATATAAAAATTATTTGTGCCGAATTTCATTAAAATATTCCAATTTCTAAGGTATTTATGAGTGTTAAAACTCTATTCCGAGAGGACTTTTTTATGGGGCCAGGTGAAATAATGGGCTTATCATGACCAAATTCAATAGGCTTCGTCCTTGTGCAAAAATTATCAAATTATCTTCAAAACTGCGTACTGTACTTTGCGCACAAGCTTTACATGAACAGCCAGCCAGCCGACCAGACGGACGTTAAATCGACTCAGAAAGTGATTCTGAGTCGAACAGTATACTTTAAAGTGGGTACCCGAAGATTTTTTCTCTGTGTTACAATATTTGCACAAACACATATCACCGCAACCACCTATGGTGGTGTAGGATATGAAAGTATAAATAGGTGTATTTTATTATTATACTATTATTTTTTTATCAAAATATGTCTAAATTTAAAATTGGCAACTTAAGAGTAGAAAATTCCAAGATTATTTAAAACGATGCAAAGTTGCATCATGTTTTAAAATGTTGCCACATTACAAAAAAGTCCAAATAGTACTGATAATTTCTTAAGTTTACACTACGTGTGTCAACACTTTTTATGCACTGTAATTGTTAGTTTATTCCATCAACTCATTACAAGGGGAAAAAAATATTTTTTGACATTATTTACTAACTTCAAAAGAAATTGCTCACTTCAATAATGTGCAAAGTTGCAAGGGTGCCAAAAAATGTGAATACCTTTATTATTTCGTAATAAAGAAGCTATGTATGGTAACTTTTGCTCAATAATTATAATCAAATTATATTATAGGTACATTAGGGATATAACTTTTTGCAATTTTTGCGAATATCAAAATTCACAGGGTATAGCGTTATGATCATGAAAAAATATTAAGAAACGCGGTATTAAATTTTTGCGATCGTTAAAAAAGCTTTCGCAACAAACGCGTTAAAGTTTTGAATTTAGAATTTTTTTAAATTCGTTCATATAATGCAATATTTTTATTAGAAACCAAATTATATTGTCTCACTACTGGCATTGCTATCTATAAAATAAGTTTTCTCATAAAAGGCGTTAACTTTGCATATATTGTTGCAAAAATTCATAACTTTAGTTTTTTTTAACTTTTTATTCTTTAAATACGATGTTAAATGAATGTTTGAGTCGACATTAATATTAAAATAAATTTTAAGTTAATTATTCGTTATATTTGTCAGTTAAAAATGCTGACATTTATAAATCTTTTGAATTGAACAAAAACTGAAAGAATTCTGACCAATATGACTTTAACATTTTATTTTAAAGTGGTTATTAAAGAAATAATTAAAAACCACTCAGTACTGAGCAGAATATTTAGTATAGTCCAAATTTTTATTACAAAAATATATATATTGCTTTCAGTGCGGAAGGTCTTTTCATCTAATTAACTTTAGAAAATGGTTTTTAATATCAGTACATCATGGGCTATGACGTGGTACCCTGGTTTTTTTTTTTTTGGTTAAAAAATGTTATACCCCTAATGTATACCTACTATTTTGATGAAAGCTATGCCCACCATTTGTAAAATAAATATCTTGGTTTAAATTTGTTATATGCCTTCTAAGTGAGGGAAAACCGATTTAAGTTTCAAACAGGTGGCATCACTTAATCAGCTGATTATTTTTTTAGTCTTTATAAATGTCAAATTGCTTTAAAATTAATGAATTAGCCGTATTGTTTTTTATGGAACTGCTGCCACGTGTTTCGTTTCGGCTTGATAGTTTAAATAAATCAAATTATTGATCTCGTACGAAAATATTTGTGCCCTAAAATTCATAAAATCACTTTAATTTTGGCGTTTGTTTTGATAAAAAAAATTGTCTAATATAGACACTATGTAATGAGAAATAAGAAAGTAACTTATCAGGACATTGCAAATATTCCTCAATCATGTTTGAAATGTACCTTATCGTGAAATGAAGATTATGTTCCAAACATACATAAATTTATATGTAAATTGAAAAATCCCAATCGAATTTTTGTCTTGTCTTGTCTTGTTTATTAGTTTCTTTTCTTTTTATTTTTTAGTTTATTTTATATGTATGGTTGTATTTGTGTTTAAACCATTTAAAAATGTTTTGAATACTTATGTAAAAAAAATTATAAAAAGAAGATTTTTTCAATTGGCATTACTATGAAAGAAACAACAAAAACAATATGAAAAGATGTAACTCCATTGGAACGAAAGTTTAGGAAATAAAGGAACTTAAAATGATTCGAATTGATTCGATTTGCTTTTGCTCGCTTAGTTTTTCGTTTGATATTTTCATATTATGAGCAAATTCTTTTAAGTAAAATATAGAAAAATAACCATTAATCTATTTCAAAATGGGTTATATTTTAGCTTCAACGTTATCTTAATATCCGGTTATCGTTAAAGTACAGACTACGGTTTTGTGCTTGACAAAAATTCAATTTTCGGATTTTTTTTTTTTTTTTTTTTTCAAATCAACTTTTTTTTTTTGGGTAAAATGGGAAATTTTGGAGTAAAGTGGAACGTATTAAAAATTAAAGATTTTTAAATGGTTATTGTATTTATGATGCCTCTAGAATATCAAACTTCAAGTATGGGATGAAATGAATGAATGACACTTTATTGTGTGCATTTTTACAACATCTACTATTTCCTCGATTTTTAAATCCAGATTTTCTTCCTTGATTCTTGAAATTTTTAATTTTATAGCTGTGGAGTTCATTGAGTTATTTCCAATTTTCCTGTATTCTATTGCTTTAACTAAAACATTGCATTTTCGATCTGTTTTATTAGATTTTCTTAAATATGCTCAAATTTTTGGTGATTAAACCAATTATTTACTATATTTTCAGCAAAATTGCTAAAAAAAAAAAAAATAAATGGAAAATTGACTCGGAAAGCAATATAATCAGAGATTCATAGATGAAATATAATTTGGAAATGTAGTACAATAGTGATACGTCACAATACCCCACTTTCTCCTAAATTTTTCGTGCAATTAATCTCACAGTCTATTAACATCTCATGTATACTACTTAAATTTTTAAAAAAAGGTGTTGATATTCTTAACGCTTTTTAAAATATTTTAATTTTCCACATACATGATCGACTGTAAATTTGATTGTTAGTTGAAATAACAATTGATGGCTTTTTTTATACTAATCCAAAAAATATTCTAAAAATTTTATGAAAAATTGGAAAAAAGATAGTAAGGTTTTGACATACAATTAATTATTAACATAACGCTAAAAAAAAAATACATTCATCTTTTGTTAATTAAAAACATAATCTGATGTTAAGATATGGATTTCTAATGCCAAATAAAAAATTTTATTTAAAAATGTTCTAAAAATTGTTCTAAAATAGTTGTACAGTTTTTTTGTTTTATTCTTAATTAACAAAAATTTTCCTAAATTTATTAGTCGATGATGTTTTAGAAGAACGTAGTACAATTAGGACACGACGCATTGAACATAAATTTCAAAAAATCTCATCAAATGTTCAGGACATAGATATAGAGGCTGCTAAGTTCGATGAACAATTTGAGAGTGTTGTGCCGGATGATGAGATAAGTCACTTGCAAGGAGACTATTCAAAAATAAGTTGGGATGATAGTCAATCTCCAACTACGAATACTTTGGGCGAAATT
Organism: Protophormia terraenovae; assembly: GCA_951394005.1. Lineage (NCBI taxonomy): Eukaryota > Metazoa > Arthropoda > Insecta > Diptera > Calliphoridae > Protophormia > Protophormia terraenovae. The sequence continues at coordinate 59,400,348 of OX596075.1, read as the reverse complement.
GGTCAAAGTACACCAGATAATGATATACAAGATATAGTAGCAGGTACAAATCTTAAATATTTATATACATACACACTGAAACGTATAAGTAATTTATATTTTTAGATTCATAAATGTGTTTAATAATATAAAAATAATATAGTTGATAAATATTTATTATACATACATATATTGCTATTAGTAAAACGCTAAATTTGAATATATTATAATTAAATAGAATTAAATATGATATTTTAATACATAATATTGAGCTCTAATTGCATAAATACATACTTACATAACTGCATTCTCATAATGTTTATTTTGTAATTTCATATTGTTTTAATTTAATTTTTTTATTTTTAACAAATTTAATTATAATAAGCCGTTGCATGTTCTCCTATATAACCATATTTATTCCATATGATTGGCATGATTGCATTCACGTCTATCTCTAATTTATTTATTTTAAAGAGTAAAAAAAAAAATATTTGTATTTTATTAAATAAATTAAATTTATCTTTGCATTTTCATATAAAAATGTTAAAGTATTGAATTTTGTTATAATTTTGTCATTGTTACAATGTTCACAAGTTACAATCGTAATTAAAAAGAGATTTGAAATCTTTTAAAATATTTAAATATATGTTTTCAAAAACATCTTAATAACTTACTAATATTTATGAACAAAAATAAATTACGATACGATTACATAATGATTTATCCCAGGAAAAAAAATTATTAGTTCTACAACGAGTTCCAGAATGCATGAAAATAGTCCGTACTCGTTCTGTTTTGCATTAAGACCAATAATTTTTGTTTAAAATTGTCACCTCCAAAACTAGTTTTGTAGAAAAGTTACCTAATTCTCTAAGAAGAAAAGAGTTAACTAATTCTCAATTAATCGAATAATCGATTTGTATACAAAATATTAGTAAGCTTAAGTCCATTATTACAAACTATAAAGTAAAGTATTAAAAAATGTATACTTCAATGTGAACGAAAATTTTACAGTTAAAGTTTTTTATAAAATACAACTATTTTTTATTTTTATTTTTTTTTTAATTGAATATCACTAATAGATCTACCATTTAAATATGTATCATAACCACTTGTATTATTATCTTATTACCTACTATTTACTCTTCTATTTATAACTATTTATGATTTAATTTTTATTTAATTTCCTTTAACATCACTACGACACTTTTTAAGATGCTTCTTTTTTTCTGTTCTCACAATCATTACTTTTTTGTAGAAACAAAATCCACAGACATTACACCCGTCCCACCGTCTGCAATAACAATGACATCATCTACAAGAAGCTTAGATACTGCTGATGTTGAACCAAGTGCAACAGTTGTTGATGCACCGAAACCAAAACCACGTTCTGTAAGAATATCTACACCCACTGAAGAGGATGTAGAAGATGGATCTCAATTAGCGGATGAAGTAGATGAACAGGAAGTATCATTAGACTTGTCTGATGATTTAAATGTATCGGTAGTTCCTGTGCCAAAACCACGTTCACAAATGAAAACATCTGATTCGTTTAAAAGTCTTGATGCTTTAAATGAACAGCAAGTTCATCAACAACAACAACAACAATATCAGCCTACGCAGACCGATAGTGTAAGTTTACGTAGTTTCGATTATACCGAAGAGACATCACGCACCGATGATCATTCGGTATCTGTATCGGTTTCAGTAAAATCTCAACAGCTCGATTATCCGCTCACAACAACAACAACCACAACAACAACTTCAGAAGATCCTGCAACTGAATCTATAGATCCACCTAGCGAATTATCTATTGACGATGGAAGTGTTGAAACAGAACGCAAGACCAGTTTCTATATTGGAGAGTCTAGTCGCAATATAATTATTAAAACTACACCTACAAAGCTCATTACCACTGAAGGGACAATTGATGAGCCTTTGACTGGTGTAATGATGAGGGATGCCATCGAAGCAACGGATATATCTGTAATGAAAGAGTTTTCTGTAGATTCTGATGAAGAAAATGATGTCTTTAAGGAATATGTAACAATCAAACCAACAGAACCAGAAGCTGGTACACGAATACGTCGCCAAAGCTCAGAGACGCGAAATGATTTGTTGGAAGAGGATACTCTCATTAAGGAAACCATTGAATCAACAACGGTAGTTACCACGATGCCAACAACAGCATCATCTACAGGAATTATTGCAGAAGATGCAACTTTACGCAAAACTAGTACGGAACAAAGTTTTACTACTACAACAACTATAACATCGACTACATCTACAAGTTCAGCACCTCTAGAAGTCATTCACTCAACGGGTGAAGATGATTCGGTACGTGAAATATCCGAATCTATGGACATTGAGGTAGAAAGACCAAACGATTTGGACTTGCCATTAGAAAAAAGCGAATGGGAGACTAACGAAAAAGAAATTCCTCCAATAGGAAAAGGAAAAATTGTTCATTCACCACAACAACCTGTTCTTGCTGGTTTGACCAAAGAGATCTTAACCGAAGAAATGGTAACAAAAACACTCGAGGAAGTTCAAGAGTCACTGGATGCTGCCAAAAATGAACTCAAATCTGTTTTAAAGGATGGTAAATCCATTAAAGAGTCTCCTTCCGAATTTGAGTTCCGTTCATTTTCCCAAACAATTGCTGGTGTAAGTGGAGCAAACGAATTAGAAAAAATACCAGATACAACTATCAAAACTGAAAAAATTGTTGAAGAAACTTTAGAACTTATGGAAGATGAAGATATTTCCTCTTTTATTGGAGTTCCAGAAAGTGTTCAGGACAAACACAGTCAAGAGACTGAAAAGACCATGACTGGTACAGTCATCGACAGTTTAAATAGAGAAGCTGCCATGCTTCACTATGCGCAACGTGTTTTTGATGAGAATAAACCAGAAACTTCTCTTGGTTTCGTATCGACAGGAACTGCAGATTCTCAAGACTCTCATACTTCTTCGGAAGATCATGTAGTTAAGGAAGAACGAGCTTCTCTGGGATTTATTTCCAGTGAAACAGCTGAAGATTTTAGCTCAATGGAAGACTATTATCAAGAGAAATTAGCGAAAGCTGATATTGTTACAGAAGCCAAAGAGGAAACGGAAAAAGTTATAGCGTCACCAGCGGCGGGTGTCGAGGCCTTTGGTGAAATAACTTCTGAATTAACAATGAAACCTTTCGAGGACGTGGTACATCGCATTAAAACTGATAGTGCTGATAGTCCACAGAATCGTTGGTCTGTTCCAGAAATCGACCAATCAAGTTCAAGTGAAAGCTATTATAAAAGCTTTGAAAAAACCGAAAGTCGTCCCTTATCATCTGACATCGAAAACCTAATGACTCAAGCAAATTCTTCAGAATATCAGACAGCTGCAGATGTATCGTCTGTTTATAGAGAAACTACCGAGTTTGTAAGTGCCGTTAGTACGTTCGAGAGCAGCTCTGGAAAAACTATTAGTTCCCATGAAAGCATGCGCAGTCTTGACTCACAGTCTGAGACTTCAGCAAATTTGGGCAGTATAGATGTTTCAGAACTATCAGAAACTCTAGTAGCTTCATCCACAGAAGAGGAAGCCGAAGAAATTCGGCGTTTACGAGATTTGGCAGATGAAGAGGACAGCGATGATAGTTTGGATTTGGAAGTAACCGATTATACTGTTAGCGAGAGCAAAATGCAACAACAAACCCAAATGAAAAGGTCTCAAGAAATGATATTTAAACCAAAATGTGAAGATATTTTACATAAATCCGATGAAGATGCATCAGGTCAGGAAAAATCCATTCAAAGTGTTCAAATAGAAGAGTATCCCAAACCAAAGGAGGTCGAAAAAACATGGGGCTTAACATATCCTATGGAAGAGACAAAAGCAGATGATTTGAAGGACACTGACGATATTCTTTTATATCATGGTGACGTTAGACGTTCAATTGATGACTCCAAATATGCCTCTAGTTTGGACGAAGGAAGCATTCTATCCGTTAGTATGTCAAGTACTTCAAACATAGATACTGTGGTAGAAAACTTCGAAGATGTTGTTGGTTCGGTTGGTGCCTCTTCTTTGGCAGGTATTGAAGGATTCGGAGCTTCTTCTTTACCAGAAGAAACTACATTCGTAATGGACATGGACGGAGGAAGTGAAGACGTCTCTCCTCAAGATTCAACTGCCACTACACCACCTGGTGAAATACGTACTAAACGTGGTCACAAACGTTCAGAAAGTACATCTGTGTCCGGAGATGATCTTAAGCTCATTCCAGACAAGGATGCAGCAGCATCGCTTGGAGAAGGAAAAGAATCGGAGAGCGAATCAGATACAGATCCTTACGAAACTGAATATGCCCGCCAATTTCGATCGCCTTCAGATCGTAAAAGTAAGAAGAAAAAACAAGCCGCTGCAGAAATGGATCACAGTTTTGAAACAGAGAAACGACCCTTTACACCATCCCAATTAGTGGCCGAAGTAATTGTAGAAGATTGTCTTACAGAAGAATTGGAAGCCGAAGAATGTCTTTTGGAAGAGCGACGACCTTCCCAAAATATGCTTAACTATGGAAATATACCAGACATAACCGTTACAGAAGACACTCAACCAAAATCTCCTGTTTTAGAGGAAGACACTTTCGAAGAAAAAACTCTGTACAAAGTAAAAACGGAAGAAGAGTTGCACAAAGCCAAGGATGATCGGCCATTACACGAAGAGAAGGAAAAGGTTATAGATTTGAAAGAAGAAAACTTCCAAAAATTGGTTCAAGAACAATATAAGCAAAAATTGGCGGAATTACAAAAGGCTGAAATCCGTGATTCAGACTATGACTATAAAGCACCCGACTCTCCAGACTCGTTTGAAATGGTTGACCAACCAGATATATCAGATGAATTTGTAATAATTGAGGAGGTGGCCAAGGAAGCCAATGAAGATGATCTAGGAGGCAAAAGTATACGTATTGCACCAGTGAAGTATGAATCGAAACACGACGAAGAAGTAGAGAAAATGATAATAAAATCTGCTCCCGCTGATCCTAAACTGGGTTCCCAAATATTTAGAGATGATTTAAATTTTGAATTCGAAGAAAGTCCCCCAACTGCCAGCAGTGGAGGAGCTGGTAGTGAGGTACAAGATGAAAGTGACTCTGGTCCAGATATGGCAGCGAACAATAAGAGATGGGTCGAAATGCAATTAACTGATAACCAACTTCGCTACCCATATGACCTAACAGGTGGTGTCCTTGAGGACATAAAAGAAGAAGACGGAGAATTTGAGGTAGGAAGCAGCCGCATTAGCAGTTTCAAAGACTCATTTTCGAGCACACCAGAATACGATGTTATGGCAGCTCGTCGCTACTATGCCGCACGTGGAGAGCATGATGATATCTCCATGAGCAGTTTGCAAGAGTTTGAATCATTGGAACAAGCAATTTCATTAGAAAATCGAAATAGAACTCATCAGGGATCTACAGATTCAAGCAATGGCAGTTTTCAACGTCGCTATATATTACGCAATAGTGCCAGTGGAGCTGCACAAGGTGACGATATATCAATATCAAGTCTTAAAGAATTTGAAGGTCTTGAAAACGCTTGTATTGAAGCACATCTTATTGAAATTAAAGCCAAAGAGGAGGCGGCTCTACTATCTCGTTCCGATGAATCAAACAAATCGAACGGTAGCGACCGCGACCAAATCATAGACCCAACCAAGGTGGTCGTTACTAAAGTCACCCGAACAGTAACTCATACAGAAGTTTTACAATCTGGTCAACAACCACCAGATATCGAGACCTTACTGAAACAAAAATTGCAAGAATGTGAACGGGCTCAAAGCTCCATACAAATATCCGAAATATCAAAAACAAAAGCTGATTCTGATAGAGGAAGTGTAGATAGTTTAGAAATGAATCGAAGTCTAGACATGGTTACAAGTAGTGTGGATGACAGTTTCGATATGTCAAAGGATGGCACCACGAAATCAGACATAGATTCTTTAGAAGTTGATAAACACCAACCCACTCGCGAAGAGAGCATTGAATCAATTGAAATGGAACACATGGATGATGTCATGTCCAAATTTGGCGTAACATTGGGAGATGGTCTTACAACAACGACTACTACTACGACCACCAGTACGGACGCAGATGGACACGAACACACAACCGTAACAACACGTATTATCACAAAGTCCACACTTTCGGGTGGTGGCGCCAGCAGTACATCACTCGAGGCTTCGGTACCAGAGATGTTGCCAAAAGATTTTTCTACCGAATCCCTTAATCAAATGAGTATACTCGATCAAACCACCACAAGTTCGGCGGGAACAACAGCTACATACCAAACCAGTGCAGGCAACTCCCAAATGTCAGGCAGTATCACAAGCTGTGCCTCCAGCACTCTCATGGAAGATTCAGCCATGAGCATGTCTGGCATAACGATGTCGTCAAGTTATTGGTCGCACGAGGAAGAAACAGTAAAAGATGGCACCGATATCAAGGCGAAAGATGCTCTTAAAAAAGAAGAACATCCACCACATTAGATGATTCTGATTCTTAAAGGAAATGATTTAAGTTTTTTGATACTTTGAAAAAACATTTTTAGGTAAGATGGATTTAAATAAATATATAGTTTTATAATTTCACAAAACTGCAAATACAATTTTATTTCACATTAATATTCATGTTTCAGAGATAAATACAATTTGTCTATTCATGGTAATAGAGCTCAATATTTGATTTATTTAAACCAAATTATACGGAGGTATAAATATATTAATTTCAATATAGGTATATTTTCCAAAAAAAAAAATCATAAATATTAGGAAATTTTATTTTGGGCTTTGGTGCCTAGACTGAATGTTTTAAATTTCATCTAAATTAATAACCCCAGTTTTTATAAAATGAAAATAATGAAACATATACATAAATAATAGGACTTAAGGTATTATTCGTCCCCACTACAAGACGAAGGTTAATAGTAAATATAGGAGGACAATTTTGATTTGCAGAATAGTTTAATAGATTAATACATAATTTCTAAAAATTGCCATTTATTAAAACATTTATTATTTTATTGCAGAATTCAAAAATTAAGAATGTCTCTCTCTCTCTCTCTCTACACATTAAGTTGGATATTAAGTAGAATCTATACTTATGGGATCGTTTGCTACATATGGATGTTGCCGAAAATGGAACAAATTTATATAGTAGTAATTAGTAAATTACTAACTATTCATGAAATACAATATAACAAACATTTCAAAGTGTTGCTGTACTCGACAAGATACTCACTTTTATATTATAAGATATTAAAATAATTTAATTATAATAAAAAATACGAATAATTAAATATTAAATATTACACACCCAAAAAAACACACACACACACAGATACATAAAATATATATAATTAAAAATATATTGTAGATTTTTTTTATTTATGATGTAAAACGTAATTGTTTAATGTAATTTTCTATACCATAATTGGCTTTAAATGGGAAAATATGAAATTTTCTTTAAAACATTAATTTGCTTTAATTGTTTAATTTATTTGTTTAAACTTATGCTAATATGGAATTTTTCCAAAAGAATTTAATTTTAATTAAAGGAATACAAAAATATTCATTAAAATATAAAACAAGAGAAAACACAGTTTAATAAATTAATTTAAACATAAAAAAAAAAACTTAAATGACTTAAGAAATTATAATATTAAATATAAGTGTTTTTAACAAAATGCAATGTAACATTTTTTTACGAAATCAAACATATTTTTTATTTCTGCTTTGCTTTAAATGATAAAATTATTATTTTATCAACTGACAAAAATATAACATATTTTAAGTGAATTTATTAAAATTTGGTCTTAAAGAAAACATTTTTAAAGCACACACAATTTAAATTATAAATACTTGATTAGATTATTCATAAAGAAATAAACAAAATAGTAAGATCGATGAACAAAATATTCCATTTTTAATAGATGTATTTAATATACACAACAATTGAAAAAATACATCAATAATAACATACAAAAAATATTACTAATGATAAAACAAATTAAATGTAATGCTAGCCACGCATATATTAAATTAACCAAATAAATGCTTAAATAAAAATATACAAAAAAATATAACCGAATTATTGTTTATAATTAATCAAGGCCAATTTAAACAGGTGACATCACCTAATGAGCTTATTATTCTTTTAGAACTGTCAAACTCCATATAAGTATAATTTTTGAGTACCCGCTGAATTGTCAAACACTATGCATAAAAAGAATTAATGATTTCGTATTGTCGTTTTTGTGGAACTGCTGTCACCTATTTCATTTCGCCATTTTAATTAATCAACAGGTCAAGTTTCCCAGATGTTTACCTGAAAAGTAAGTCTTTGTATATACAATTATTTTGTAAAATTAAGAAATTTCTTTAAATTTATGTTAAAAATTTTATATAAATATGTACATAAAGAGTATAACTCTTTTTTACTAAAAAAAAAACTTAGGATATCACGTCATAGCCCATGCACAGTGTCACATTTATCCAAATTAGAACGACAAAAATACGAAAATAAAAACTTATTAATTGAAGTAATTCATAATTAATACATAATTTATTAGTGAGCATATCATTTATTATGGAAAAAATACTATTATGGATTTTAAAAGTTGCAACTTTTAAAAATATTTTAATTTTATTTACAACTATTGTAAAGAAATACGTTAACTTTAACTTCATATATCTCAGTAAATACTATAGATATTGATACGATTTTTTTGGTATGTAAAATTAATGTATCCAAATTATTCCATTATAATTTATTATTATAATTGTTTTTTATTTAAAAATTTCGAACCAATATCTCTAAAACTGGATTTTAGAAACTGCCAAATGTGACACTGTGCCATGTTGTACTGATACGTTTTCAAAATTTATTTTGATAAAATAAAACCTTTCGCACTGAAAACAATTTCTAAAACCATTTATTAAATTATTAAGGGTACTCATATAAACGCTTAATTTTTCTATGTGCAAATTTGCGTTGATTTTTTTTTTTTTTTTTTTTTTGAAATCAATGTTTTGTTTTTAAATTTGAAGTGTCAAATTGTTGTTTATGTTTAAATTTTTTTTTTTTTTTTTTTTTTTTTTTTTTTTGTGGCATTTTTGTATACTTTTGTGTTGTTGCGTCTTTCTCTTTCCTTCTTATTACATAAAATGTCAAATTTATTTTTGTTTTTTGTAAAGAAACATGTGAAATGACAAAATCAAAGTTGACATAAGAGATGTTAATGCAAAAACAAAATACATGGGGTTTTTTTTGGTGTTGTAGTTGTTGTAGAGTTGTCGTTACCTTCTTAATCTACCTTGAGGCAGCGTTTGAAAAACTAGACTCCAAGTAGTCGTAGCAGCAAAATATAACTGAAATTGTAGTTTAAGAAATGTTTAAAACTTCATTTGCTTAAACTACAGCTACCTTTACTTTTTGGTAACAGTATTTTTAGTTGTAGTCAAAAACTTAAATTCTGCAAGTAGTTTTTAAAATTTTATTACTGCTGCTACCTTCACATATAAGTATTTACACAGTTTTATCCATAGTATAATTATAAAGTATACTCGTAAGAACAGCTGTTTTAAAATTTTTTCATTGACATACCTAGCGGAACTGTCAAATTGTTTTTTCGATTTTTTTTACCCTTCCTCTCCTTTGTTCTCTCATTTTCTGTTCATAGCATTTTGACATTATGTGCAGTAGTTTTACACTAACAAAATACAAGCAATTGTTGTTTTTATAGATGTGCGAGCACTTTCTAATTACGCTATGGTTTTATATATATTCATAAAATAAAACTGCTACATTCTTTGTTTAGTTTTAAAAGTAGTAAATAGAAGGCAGAAGTAGCAGTAGAGGTAGCAACAGAGGTAGCAGTAAAGGTAGCAATTGAAGTATGTAGTTTAATAAAAAATGATATAGCTTAAAATATCAAAATTAAAAGTAATGTAAATGAAATTAAAAAAAGATTTAAAAAAGAATCTTTGATACCCTTCACCAAATTACCATTTTACCATCTTACCGACAAATAATAAAATTTTCGCCTTTACGTATGCTTTTATATTTTCACATATATAAATATTCATTTTTTCCAAACTACGAACATTTGAATACGAAAAAAAAAACAGTCATAGCAAGCATTGCTTTAAAAAAATAATAAACTAAGAATACTAAGAATAGAAAATAGTACTCTTTCCTACAACAACAACATTTCTCTCTCTTCACATACAAGTTCTGTGTGAATTCAACACACAGGTGAGAGAGAGAAACAACACAAAATAAACAAATTTAAAATTTAAGGAAAATTACACACGTGACACATTTTTCCTCTAACACACGATATTTTTCTGAAAAAATATTTTTTTATTTTATTTTTGACATTCCTTTTTTGTATGTTGAAATTTAAATTGAACGAACAATGTTGCTACTTTTGGTATTAAAAATGAAACAGAATTTGAAATAATTTTAAATTATTTTCATATTCATCAATAAAAAGCCAAAAAATGTAATTATATTACTATTTGTGGATGTAACCCGCATCAAAAGATGAAAATCTGGGAATATAATTGTGATGAATTATAATTAATAATTTGTTAATACTCTTTGGTGCAACTATGTATGATTATGATGTGTGGTGAAAGTGGTTTCAGCACAAATATATATAAATAAAATTTGACTAACACAATCTTAAAATTAGTTTTTTTTTTTTTTTTTTTTGACAACAGAGTTAGGTTTTTTTAACAAGCCTTCTTTTCTTAGTATTCTTTGATAATAAACAACAATTGAATATTTATATATTTCTGTATCTATTTTTGTATGTGCATATATACAAACTGACTGCATATACATACAATCTGATTGCAACAAGAACAAGAACAACAATGTAAATCATTATATTACTGCTGTTGCTAACTAAACTACTTGCCCATACAAAAAACCGAGGTTTAATTTTAAAATTGTATAAATCACACTGAAAAAAGTAATTTCAATGAATGAAGTACATTAAATGAAATTCATTAATTTTTTTCCGAAAATTTATAAACTTAATGTACGAATTCATTGCTTCAATGAAAATATTCATTAAAATTCAATTTAAAAGTTGACGCTATTATGAACATTACATTGAAACCAGTCATTAAATTTATTCCTTAATAAAATAAGTAAATCAGTTAATTGATTTAATGTATTAGTTCATTGAATTCGGTTATTCAATGTACTACTACATTGATTTAATTAAGAAGAAGCATTACACAATGAACAAAAACATTAAACCAATGAAATATTTCATTAAATTATGTTGAAATAAATGCTTTCTAACGGGAAATAAAGTAAAACAACAACAACTCAGTTTGTTGCTTTTATCTCTTAACAAGAAATGACGCGTTTTAAACAAAATACAAAAAAATTCAGTGTTGTGTTAAAAACTAAAATAATTAAAAAGTAAATAAGTTACAAAGCATGGACGTTCGAATTATTAAAATACATAAATATAAATTTATTCACACAGAAGTCGCACAGTGGGGTCAAACTCAAATTTTTTGGTAATAAATCTGAATCTCCTAAACTACTGGTCGGATCAAATTGAAATGTATTAAAGAGTTGTAGAGTAGGACCTAAGCTTTCAGAAAAATTATCTTGTAGTCACCCTGTGGCAGTTTTGAGGCCATTATATTACTATTATTAAATGACCTATATCAACATGTTATATATCTTTGAATTGGTAAATAAGTCTATTTTTATATTCTTTAAACATTTTTAAAGTATTTGCAAAATTAGTGGAGTTGTATTAAAAAAAATTAAATTTTTTTGGATTTTCATCTATTTAAAAAAAAAAAATATTTTTGAAAAATTACCAAAAATAGGTTATTGGAGCTATTTTATTGATTTTTTTAGGAATGAAAGCTTGGTTTGTGTTTTATATATTACATAAGAAATAATATTAGAAATATTATGCTAATATGCTTTTAAAAATAGTCGTTAAAAAACTGACTTTTAACATAAAATCTTCACTCCTGCATTCGTTTTTGGCCGGGCGGGAAGCAGTTTAGTGTTTAGTCATTCTAAATCTATTTCTATAAAAAATATGGGTACCAAATTTAAAAAAGCTCGCGTGACATTTTTTTTATTAATCGATAAAAATGAAACTATTTTTTAAAATTGACAATTTTCGGCCAATGCTGGATGTAGGGTGCAAACTTAAATCAATTCAAAATTTCTTTATTAACCATTTATGAAGCCTTATCTTTTGAAATTAATAAGGAAAAACATTTTTTATTAACGGAACTTTGAAAAAAGTGAATGAATTGTACTATATTTTTGTAAAAAATAGCCATTTTTCATGCCAATTTCAGAGTGCTGACTTCGAATATTTTTCACGTCTAGACGAATTGAGATAATCCAAAAATTCTTTCAGCATATTATTTTGAAATATGTAGCAAATTACAGAATATTTTTAAAAAATGTTTACCTCATATATCTCCGAACTTATTCCCGAAAAACGAAAGAAAGTCTAGCCAAAAAATCAAAAATTCAAAATTCAAGCGTAAATATCTTTTTAACTGTAAGAGATAACTTAGATGAGTAAGCTTATTTTTTCTTTATCTGGCCAAGCACTTTCCAGAAATATAAAAATCTTTAAAATCGGACTTCATTTGTACAAGTTACGATTTTTTTTTAACTTTTACATACTCGAGGTAGTCAACTTTGACACCCTGTAGCTTATCTCGTGTTATCACAGGGTGACTACAAGATAATTTTTCTGAAAGCTTAGGTCCTCCTCTACAACTCTTCCATACATTTCAATTTGATCCGACCAGTAGTTTAGGAGATTCAGATTTATTACCAAAAAATTTGCGTTTGACCCCACTGTGAGTCGTGCAGCATAATTGAATACACCAAATTAAATAATGAATTACTCAAAAACAGGAATTTGGAGACTTGCCTTCCTTACGCGTAAGTTTAATAATGTTAATCGTTTTAAACAGTTTAATAATGTTAATCGTTTTAAACAGTTTCAAAATATTATATTTAATTTATATTTGTATAGATAAAACAACTAAGACGCAGAGGAATGTGTTATTAGCCTCAAATACCGAGTTTTCAAAAATTATAGTGATTTCAAAACCAAGATTGATTCAATTCGTAAGTAACTAGTTTCAAAATGTTAAGCCATTGAACGAATTTTAAAAATTTTATTTAACTTTTTTGTTCAGGATAATGCTGTTCTCACATGAATGTGGCGTCTAAATGGATATTCCATACCATCATTGAGCAATGTAGAGGACAACAGGAATTACTTTATAAAATAAATGACAAAGCAAACACGATCACATCTGTAACATTTATTTTGTTTATGTAAATTTTTTTTTGTCAAATTTAATATAAACACTTTCCCAATAAGCATCGAGTACTTGAAATTTTATTGAAATTAAACTTGCATTTCAGCCTATTTCTTAAGTATTTTTCAAGTTAAAAGTAGCTTTAAATTCTCTTCAAACATTTTCTTTCTTGTCAAAAAATTTAAAATAACAATTTTGTGGCGAAGAAAAAAAAAATACACAATAAAATTTCCTAGTTTTGTTTAATAAATTGCTAATATTTATAAAAAAAAAAAAAATGATTACTACATGAACAGCACATCCTTTTTTAAACTTGAAGAGGATATTACATGCATTACCGAACAATCAAAATTGTTGCTCAAGAGGAATACATTATTAATCAGTGGCGCTAGTGTTAAATTTTGTGTTAAGATATTTACTAAATGTATTTTTATAATCCTTTATGTTTTACATTTAAATTATTTCTGTAAATAAAAATTGCGTAAAATTACGTTTATTTTGAGTTTATAACAATTTATAGCAAAAAATATTGCTCGAAAACTTTTTGTTGACTACTTGATTTGCGCTGTTACTAAAGGCTTGATTTATACAGTATTTTCAGGCTTGAATTCATTTATTTATTTAACTAGAATTTCAATGTGATTCAATACTTGAAAGAAACTATATTAACATTTTTAAGTTCGACGTGAATTCAAGTTTCCTTTTCACTGGATTATGCTATTGAATAAAAGTGTAATCGAACTTTATTTCAACACTTGAAATTATAACTGGAATTCAACTTTTGCTACACTTGAATTCCAAGAAAAATGCTTATTGGGTGTATTATATTTATGGCATCTATATTAAGAAAATTATATTTAATTTTTGCTTATATTAACTCAATATCAAATTCATTGATAGTATCCCGTTTTCAACTATCAAAGAAATTTGACTTAAATTTATGGTCCCGATCAATTATATTTATCGCCGTTCCTATATATATTTATCTATCTAATATTTGTTTAAATTTCAATTTTCTATAAAAAATGCAAAAAAAAAAAAATGCAATGTTTGCATAATTTTCAAAAGTCCATAAAATTCTTGTATTAAATTTATTTTTAATGTTCCTCCGATTTTGTTGTGTAAAACAAAAAACTAAGTTCACGCAGTAATCCATGACATTGCATATGAAACTGTGCATGTGCCTCGCGAATTTCGCTATTGTTTCCCAATATTGAGACTATCTACTACGTGAACTATTTCGGGTACATCAACGGGATGTAGCGCAAAATACGCACAATTACAACAAGAATCAATTAATATCCCAAATTTTGTATTCGGTTGGCCCCGCCCAAAAAAATGAAAAATTTTTAAAACCAAAAACTTTTGTCATCAAAACTCGACTACCCTGTATTTAACTGTTGAAAGTCTGCACAACAACAAAAATGGTGCAGAATTTATCTGCAGTCCGATTAGTTTATTTATAGAGTGAGATCAAAAAGTGTAAACGCGCTAACAAAAATTGTAGAAGAATGGGAAAAACATAAGTAATTTTAAAGTGTTTTTCTATGTTCTTGAACTTTGAACAACAATTATGATTATAAAAAGAAACCTATGGTGTTAAAATTTTGTACTATTAGTTTCAAGATCTGTAACCAATTTGTTTAAAATATTATTTCAACAAAACTTATTCAGGATTTAAGTCAGTTTTAGCCAGGTCAAAAATGTTTGATAAAAAGCCGGTTTTCAAGTTTTTGAAGCCTATAAAATTTTTTGCGGAATTTTTGTGCTAAAAAATTAAATAAATCTGTTCAATAATAACTGAGATATCGGGCAAAGCGCATTTTTGATTTTTTTGAAGCCCTTGTTGAAGCTATAGATTTTTATTTTTATATAGGTCGGTTTGGGTTTGAACCGTCAACCTTCTGAGTGCTACTCAGTCGCTATAGCGAACTGAGCCATTGCAGAACTAAATGAACTTGTTGTTTACTGGTAACTAGTTATTCCACTACTCCAAGAAATGAGAAAAATGATGACAACTCATTACTAGGTAATGAGTCTAGTAAGTAGTAGTCATTACCAAGAGCCAACAAATTTTTGCTGAGAAGTTTTTGCTTTGTATTATATCGAGTCACGGTTATGAGCGCGATTGTGTTTATAGAAGATCTCTAGTGTTTCCTTGTTTCGATACAACGGAAAAACCATCGAAATGTTTACTGTGCCTGCCACAAGTGTTTAGCAATAAAGATAACAATTAGGGTGATCGACGCGGTTTATAACCAGTTTTAAAACCGGTTTTTTCAGTCAATGTGCTGTCGGTTTTTTCAAAATGTCCATTTTTCGATTGTCGAATAGACCGGTTTTTTAAAACACAAAAAACCGGTTTTAAAAATAGCATTTTATTTCAGAAAACATGTACTAATTAGGAATAATTTTTTAAATATTCATAAAGACTGATTTTTTATGTTTTAAAAATATAGTTTAAGTCTAAATTGGAATTTATTCTCTAATATTAAACAAATAAATAAGTAATAATTATCCTGTATGAATTTTTTTAATCTATTTTAATATATGTAATATTTTTGCATCCAATTTGATTTTTTTTGATCCAATATTTCCTTTGTTTTTTAAAGATGTTGTTTCTGTTTATGCTAATTAAAATTTAGTCTAATTTTTGATGATTTTTTTCTACAATTTTGAAACATAATTATCTTTTAGTCATCTAGATATATAATTTACTTAGCATTTTTTCTCTTTCCAGAGCTTTCTGAAGCTCCCAAACGACATAGAAAATTAAAATTTGGCTTAATTATAAAACTTTTCGTCCATCAAATCCTAACGGAGCCATATTTTGAAATTTTTATCAGGGAGTGGATATAAGAGGATTTATGTGTCTTTTTCTAAGATTTTTTTCTCTTTCCAGAGTTTTCTAAAGCTCCCAGAAGACGTAGAAAATTACTTATAACCCTATTCGTCCTATAAATTCTAACGGAGCCAGACTTTTAAATCTCTATCAGGGAGCGAAAATACGTGGATCTATATATATATGGATTTAAATATATCATATATATATAGCATTGTTTTCTCTCTAGAGCTTTCTGAGGCTCCCAGAAGACGTAAGAAACTTAAAATCTACTATTCGTTCTACAAATTCTAACGGAGCCAGATGTTTCTATCAGGGACCGAAAAGTCTGTTTTGGTATTAAAAACTTTTGAGTTGCTATACTTATTGTTTGCTCTCCAAATCCTATCAAAAACTGATTCTGCATTTCGGCCAGGGAGTGCATTTACGACTTTTTTTGTTTTGAAAGGTTTACGAATTTAAAACATTAATCCATATTATCCCAATAAATTCTAACGGCTTCAAATAATTGACTTCGATTTTGGAGATGAAGGTGTCCATATGTTGTTCATATTTTTTTCTTTTAATTTTCGGATTTCTTTGTGCATATTTTCATTATTATATTATTTTTCCTAGCATTGTCAGTCTTATACGCTTGTATTTAATAAATTTTAACTTTAATATTATAAGAATTATTGATTTTTTTAAAGAAATGTAGTCTTTGAATATAAATATTAACTTGTGCAAAAAACCGGTTAACCGGTTTTTTCTGAATTTCAAAAAGTGCAACCGGTTTTTTTAAAATACCAACTTTTCGAACTATTCGAAAACCGGTTTCTCAAAAAAGTCGAATAATCGATCACCCTAATAACAATACATTGTTAAATCAGTCTCTTTAACAAACCAATTTCTTTCTCGCTAACATCCATTTTGAATTTTATGGACTATTTTGTTTGAAAATGTTTTTATTGATTCAATATCAACATTTTTAATTAAAATTATACTAATATTTTCAGAAATAAATTAAAAAAAATATGCTTTGCGAATTGAAAAGGAGCTTAATTGTATTAGTGATTTTGGAAGACCACCTATCAGCAATTACAAAAGTGCCATTTAAATAACGGGACTATGGAAACTTTTTTAGTTCTTGTCCAATAAAAATTATATTTTTTTTTTTTTTATATTTTGTTTTATTTAATCTTTCTTTTTAGAAACTTACAATGAGCATTCAAATCTTAACCTAAAATTTAATTAATATTATTATTGCCACTGCAATATACAATAAAAAGTGTGCATTAGTATATTTATCTTTTTTTTTTTTAGATAAAAAATTAATATAAAAACAAAAAAAATCTTGCTTAAAGCAATAAAGTTACAACTATTCAAAATTAAAATTTTCACCTAAAAAATACTTTGTATTACATTTGTCTTCAACAACAGTCTTGTTTAAGGATCCGTTACTTACTAACAGTTAACATTTTTTTAATATTTTCTTAATTTTCAGTTACTTGGAAGATTTTTAATAATAATAACCAAATTTTTTTTCAAAACGCGAAAAAAAATGTTAGGTGTTTTTTATCATCTAAATTGTCAAAATCACACACTGTGGGGTGACTCAAAACGATTAAAATCTTAAAAATTTATTATTTTATTTTTAATTTAATAAACAATTTATTATAACTAAACATAGCTTTGTCTATATATTTTTGATTTCCACAATTTATTACCTTTCGAAAATGGCCAAAAATTCAGAAATTTAACTACCAATACCCAGGCAGAAATTCATGTTCGTTAAAAAAATATAATGTAAAATTGGAACAAAAGGATTATATGAGGCCATTTGTACATTCCTTTTGGATGTTATGTCGCAGCATCTACAAGTTTTGTTTAGCGGATGTGGCAAACCCAAAAATATATAAACACATATGACAGGTACTTAGAGTTTTATTTAAAAACTGCTTTTCATACAATAATTTTTGATATTTATAGATTGTTTTCAAAAACTATTTCCACAATTAACAACCGCACACAGTGTCCCATTAAAAAAAAAATGAATAAAAATAAATCTGGAATTCCCGACGGCTGATCCGATTTCAATGAAATTTTACACAATAATAGTAGAAGTGTAGACGAGCTTAAGTTTTGAACTTGGATCGTGTAGTCCTACCGGGCATCTCGGGTATGGAAATTTTTAAAAACAATCCTGATTCTTTATATCTTAATCTGTTTCAAAGATTTTTACATGAAAGGATTTTACTAGAAGAGATCAACAAAAAAAAATCGTCGTATGCATATCTTTTGGTTTGCGAAATATTGGGCTTCAAAGATACAAATTTTAACATTTTGACCTACCTTGTTGAAGTTTTTCGTTATAGCAGGTGCAAATATTATCCAAATTTCTGGAAATATTTTTTTATTTTATTAACAACAAATAACAAAATTATGTAAAGAAAAAAATGTTTAAAAATCTTTACGGATTCAAAAGTTATATGCATTCGACTTTTCGCCATTTTTATTTTTTTGTCAAAAAAGTAATTACATTATTTTTGTTATAAAATAAATTTCTTAAGGTATTTTCAGACGATAATATTCAATATTAAGATTTGTCAAACATTTTAATATTAAAATATTGACTTATCGTCTGAATACAAATTGTTTGATTATGAAAAATTACTTTTGATTTTTTTGAAAATGCCAATGGTATTTTAAATTTTTTGAAATTGTTCAAAAACTTTTGATTTTCATGTTATATTTTTCATAAACAAAAAATAAAAACAATAAAATATTTATAAAAGTAATATTTAAATCAATATTTCACATTAATTCCATCATTAATTTCATAAAGTTAAGAATTTGCAAGCTAATATTCAATATATATATTACCGTCTGAACTACTTCAAGATTTTCTATCGGATTTTTTGACATACTGTGAAATTTTTGGGATCTAATGTTAAAATATTTATATGTATGTATGTTTTATTAAAAAGAAAAAAATATTTTGTGAAAAAAGTACCAAAAACAGGTACGATTTTTACCCCTTAAACGTTTGAATTTCCAAAAAGTATTCGCCAATTTTTGATAAGGTTTAGTAAGGTTTGATGCACATTTTATTTCTACGTTTACTGGATTTAAACAAACATTTTGGTAATTAAATTCATTTGTTACTTTTTTCACCTATATAAAATAATTTAATTACTTAAGTTTTAATAAACATTTATAAAAATAATTTAATTACTTAAGTTTTAGTAATTAATTTAGATTTGATTTGACCATTTAGGCCATGTTTTGATTTCTGCTAAGAGTGCATCACCAGGACTGATTGTTGGCATTAGTTGACTATGCGCATAGATTTTGTAGTCTTCTTTCAGTTTTTGCAAATTTACCAATTTTGCCAATAATACTTTGGCAGCAGCTAAAGCCTTTTCGCTGGGTAAATTTTTAATAAAATTGCCCATAAAAACAATACCGAATGAACCAGCATTATATCCCTTAACTAAGGCACCTTGATAATTCGAACCACGACCTTCATAAACATTTCCATCATTTCCAATTAGATAGTTGTAAGCAATGTCATCAATATGATACTGGGACATATGAAAATTTTGAATGGTACGTACTTGCTGCGAACATAAATCCTATTAGAAAATAAAAATCAAATTTTAAATAAAATAAATTACCGAAAATTCTTTAGAGTAGTTGCACTAATATGGACATGCAAAGTATAAATTTATAAGCATATTTAAGAGATTTAATAAACCAAATTCAAATAATACCTTTAAACTAATACAAAATTCAATGTCCATAAAAATCTTTTGATAAGTAATATCAAATGCCAATTTAAGAATATTGTTATTACGATTTATAACTTACTTTTGTCGTGCAATCATTTCCAGCAGTATGAGCTATTATTACACGACCAACTGGTAACTCTAATGGCGTTAAAGGATTTGTGGGTTCCTTGGCGTTCCATTCTAACCGTGTTACAATGTTGATATCTCCCAAAACGGAGCACAATAAACTTAACAATGCAAATATTGTCACAGCACAACTTGTATTCATTTCTATTTGGATTAAAATATTATTTTACTCTTCACAATCAGAAGCACACAATATCTATAAAACTGTTTTATGAGATCTTTCACGCTTTAAAACTACAATTCTAATGAAATCTTTGTCTTAAAATTGAAATCTTTATACTTTATATTTATTCTCAGTTGAGTTTTATTTTAATGTTTTATACTTATGTGAGTAAGAAAAACATTTATTTTTATACCCTATATAGCAGATAAGAGTTACTCTTGTTTTGTCGTGTCATTTGTCACTTGTCACATTTTTTAATTTCCTTTAATATACATGTTCTAAACTATGTGACAATGAAAAAATTATAACAAAATTATTTTATTTTTTATTTTATTTTATTTTTTTTTTAGATTTTTGTCAACAAAATTGTTATTTGTTATAGTTTTGTCATTAACAAAAATAAATATTCTTGATTCAATAAATAAAATTTTTAAAAATCAAGCAAATGTTTTTGTTTTATAATCAACAGATTTCTTTTATACATTTTTATTAGGAACAGTCAGAGGGCATAATTAATTCGTATTGATCAAATTTGTAATATTTATTTCCTATTTTTTAATATGTACCTACTGTGGCACAGAAAAGTCTATATACACCCTTGCAAGAGATAATTTTAGATTCCTTGTGCAATTTAGAATTATAACGAACAATATTGCTTCAAGTAAAAAAAGAAAAATACATAATAATAAAAGAAAAAAGTATTGCAAAGCCATCTAAAAGTCTGAATTTTACATATTTTAATTACATAAAGTCTCAACACTACGTAAGTAAAATAAAAACGTATATGTACATATATAACTAAACAGCGTTTAAATATTATGCGTCAGCAAAATTTCTTCTCCTTATGACTATGCAATAAATATTAAACCGTTTCATTTTTACTACACACGGCAACTAAAATTATTATAAATAACCTTAGAATTTTTAGTAACAATGTAAATCGTCTATGCAATTTTTATCAGCAAACAGAAAATATTGCTCATCAAAAAAACTAAAACTTCGTGTTTTAGTCCCTTACACATATTTTTTCGGACACATATAGCACACGAACAGTTTTTCTTCGTGTGATGCAATAAATTTTTGCAAATTTTCTTTGTTTTGATTTTGTAACTATAGTTTTTTTTTAGTATTTTTATTTAAGAAATTTTGTTGCTACTAAAATTTCTTCTATGAAGAATAAAACACATGTATTTGTTGTTATACATTCACACATACATGCAAGGTAGATTAAGAAGGTAACGACAACTCTACAACACCAAAAAAAAAACCCATGTATTTTGTTTTTGCATTGTTATCTCTTATGTCAACTTTAATTTTGTCATTTCTCATGTTTCTTTACAAAAAACAATTCATGTAGTAAAAAGAGAGGAGAAAGACGCAATAACACAAAAGTAAGCAAAAAAATGTAAACATAAACAAAAATTTGATACTTCAAATTACAAAACACAGGCAGCCATATTGATTTCAAAAAGAAAAAAAATTATCAGCTGTTTTAATGTCGTTACCGTCTTAATCTACCTTGACATACATGTATACTCCGATATACATGTGTTTTATTCTTCATAGAAGAAATTTTAGTAGCAACAAAATTGCTTAAATAAAAATACTAAAAAAAACTATAGTTGCAAAATCAAAACAAAGAAAATTTGATAAAAATTTATTGCAGCACACGAAGAAAAATTGTTCGTGTGCTATATGTGTCCGATAAAATTATTTATACAAGACTAAAACACGAAGTATTATTTTTCTATGTTAATTTATATACGAGTTGAATAATTTTTGTTTATGCTACAAGAAATTGTAAATAAACGCTGCAATTTTTATTGACAATACTGAAAATAGAAAAATAATTTTAGTTGTAATTATAAACAAAAATGAAACAGTAAAAATATTTTTAGTATTTTTTTTGCTAGCAGCAGATATTTATTGCAAAATGTGATAAATATAGTATTAAAATCAAACCCTGTAACTAAATATAATAGTAATGCAAATATGTATGTGCGTATGTAGACTTTTCTGCACCACTGTACATTAATTTGTATGAGAATGTGTAAATGTTTGGGCTGATAACTATAGTGTTCTTTTTTTAGTTGCGAGAAAAATAAAATAAATCATACAAACATACCTTATTATAAGTGTTATGATGTACTTATACAATGTACATATGTATCTATGTATGCATGCATTGTACAGTGTATTAGAAACAAAAACTTTTGTTCATAAAGAAATTAAAAATTTAAAAAACAATAAAGTATTATTCGGCTGTACCAATTTTTAAACACCCTTCATTAATTTTACAGTATTTTTAAAACACGCGCAAACAAGTACATATCTTTATTGCATCATACCGCTCTAGATTTTCATATATCATTCATTCTTACGAACCAATTGCAACGTGAAAATATTTTCTTACTGTTACACAAGGGATGACAAACTTATATACATATGTAGTATACCCTCTTTCTGCACTATAAAATTCAGAATCGTTCTTATATACATCCAATTTATTTTTATTATATAAATTTCTTAGTAATAATTCGTTGTTTTCCGTACTACTGTACTTACATACATATATACATACATTTACATATTTATAAATTGTATATTCATCGATATGATACAATATTACTCGAACATTAATAATTCTGATGTGTGTACATTGGAGAACGCAATTTCAAATTAAGAGTCTAAGACGGGGATTTTTTACAATTTACAATGATGACAACTTAAATAGCACACTTTAGATATATACATATGTGTATATTTTTTTAATTTCTTAATATTACACTTTTTTCAAAAAATAGAAAAGGGGCAACTTATTTTAACAATTTAAAATTGTAAAAAATATGCATTTATATTCTTGGGGGATTCACAAAGTGTGCTATCATGTCGTATTGTCATATGTCCTAAAATATTTCAATGTATACAAAATATTGTTATTGCTTTTCCTTTGTAAAATTTTTTGACATTATGATAATACGACATGATAGCACACTTTGTGAATCCCCCATATGTATGTATATGAACATTAGGGTGGTTTTCCGTTTCCGTTTTGCGAGCTACATAGGGTTGCCAGATTCGAATTGTGATCTAACTTAACATACCTTGAAAACTAGCTTGATTTCCAAAAAGAAACTTGACAATCGGTTTCCGCCAACATTTTTTTTTACTATTAGTGCCATTATTATAACCTACCTATAAGGTATCAGATAGTTAAAGGTAAGATAAACTAAAGTGAACAATAAAGTGAGCTTTATCTATTTTTGGTTATTACAACTTGGCTTTATATTATATAATTTTGATAATATATATTTATTTTATAATTTTGATAATACGACAAGATCAAAAAAAAAAAAAAAAACAATTACTTTTGACCGCTTAATTCGTAACTGTCAATAACGGCAATATAAACAAAGAAATTTTTAAAATAAATGAGTTAAAACTAACTAAAAAACAACGCCGGAATAACTATAAATATAGACAGAAAAATTACTAAAAACAAGACACTATTATTATCAAAATTATCATATCGATCACTGTCCGCCAAAATATCGTAACCGACAACTTTTTCGAAATTCGTGTTTTGATGAAAATCTATAATTTAGAACCATTTAGATCATTTGGAAAAATTTCATCGACATATCAAGTGTCAATTTCAGATTTTTACCGTAAGTAACATTTTTCATACTTATAATAACAATGTGTAAACAATAACAAAAATGCTTCTCCCGTAAAGTTTTGTTTTCTGCATTTATGACATTTTCGCTGTTAGGGATATGCTTTTATAGAAATATATTGTTTTTACAACATAAACTTCAATCATAATATTCAATTTTGTTGCTACAAGACAAGCTTCTCAACGATAAAATGGTATCCATTGAAGTTAATTTTAAAATTATTTCTTATAATTATTATTATTATTATTTTTTTTTTTTTTGTTTTCTCATTTTTTTATAAAATCAAATTTTAAAAACATTTCATGAGGTATAAAAAAATATTCCTAAAATGTCAAAATATGCTCTAAAAGGGTTAAATACGACCTAAAAATAACAAGATATGCTATAAATATGCACTAAAAATCGCCAAAGGCAAAAATATGCCGTTAAGATTAAAATATACAAAAATACGCACTAGCAAATCGATACCAAAATGATTTATTTGTTCTAAAACGGATAAATATTTAATCGATAGCTTCATTCAACGTCCAGAAAAAAACAGCAATTGCATATTTGTGATTTCCCTGGTTACAATAATGGGCCTTAATATTAAATCTATATACTTAGACCATAGCACAGTGGTCCCAAAACGAATTTTTTTGGAAATAATTCTGTAACTTTAGAACTGCTGGATGTAATTGAACGAAATTTCACATGGACAATCCCGAGGTGTATTTCAATTGATTTGGAGGAGCACAGGTTCTTAGCGAGTCTGGGGATAGGGGTGGACCTCCAAAGTTGCAACCTCAAATATTAATTTTCTTTTAAAAAATCGCCAAAATTTCATTTATGATTTAATTGAAAAAAAAAAAATAAAATCCACATAGATACTCCTTACAATTCTCTACAAAAAAATACGCTTACATGTGTGGAATATCTCTTTTACTTTAAGAGATATTTGGACCGAAGTAATATTGTTTTTAAAATTTGCGGGCTTAATTTGAGTCCTAAAATTTGAATTCTAAAATATTCTCTGGATTCTATACAAAATTCTAAATAAAATTCTAATAAATAATAAGAATCATATACCTATGTGGTTTATATAAAAAGTTATATATAAACTTTTAGGACATTTCTACTCTCTCGATATTATCTCAAACAATTCATGGACAAGAAATTATCGAAACATATAATGTAAACAAATCTCTAAATTCAAATGATAGAACTTTTATAGTGCAAAAAATTATACAATATTTTTTAGAAAATTATTTAAAAGTTAATGTTAAAAATGTAAGGAAATTGCAGAAGATATTGTTAATATATTTTCAAATGAAATTATAGATACCTATTTTTTACAAAGTGTAAAAAACAGCCACCAAAAGGTAAATTATGGGATCGATACCAAGGTAGAAAACAGAAAAAAATGATAAAAGTGAATTAATACAAACAGAGTTGAAATATGTACGAGACTTTGAACAAATTCTGTCGAAATGGAAAGAAACTTATGCTTACAGAACTAATCAGACAAGATCAATGACATTAAGCGAATCTTTAAATTCTTGGTTTTTATATAAATCTAGGCAAAATTCCATAATATTAGTAAGTGGAAATAAAAGTTAAGAAATATGTGTTCATTACATTTTTTAGTGATAAATATAATTTATTTACATCGTAATTTATTTCTTATCAAAATGCAATAAAACATATTTGACACAGTATTATATAATGGCTTAAATATCCTTAATATTTATTTTAGGTAAACCTTGATTTTGAATATATGTACCCAAGCAAGAAATTTTTATATGAAAAGTGGGAGATTTTTTCACAAAATATTGAATATCTGTACAAAGAGAGAATTAAAGAAAATAACAATACCACTTTGTTGAATGCATTTTTGCAAAAGCGAATGTCATTAGATATCGGTAAGATAAATGTTGGAAAAATTAAATATTATCTTAAGTAATTTTTATGTATATATAAATATTGATGATTGCAGATAATTGTAACATTTACATTATGAAACTTCTTCATGCGGTATTAATGCCAAAGCCAAAAATAGTTGAAAAGAAGTACGTCAAGTATACGACAGCTGATTCAAAAGATACACTTTGTAAAGAAATGTTAAATATGCCAACTTACGATCTGAATAACATAGAAGGGTAACCTTACATTGTTGTATGTGGAGAAGTTTTTAAATACGAAAAGTTTTACGTCACCCTAAGTGATTCAAAATTCGAATTTGGCTCTTTTTTGGAAGCAATTTTTAAATACGAAAAGTTTTACGCCATCCTAAGTGATTCAAAATTCGAATTTGGCTCTTTTTTGGAAGCAAACTAATTGTAGTATTAAATTGCAATTTCCCAAAACAATATGAATTGGTGTGGATGTGGATATCAAAGCATTTTTTTGAAATAGAAACCTCACTGCAATCACCAATGTTAAACACATTTTTGAATGATCCTAATAGACTTAATCATATGTAGTTTCCGAATTACCTTCTTTTACTCATGTAAATATATATATACGAGCTGTAAACCCGCTACTTCGTCAGCGGAAATTTTTTATAAAAACTATACTATATAATAAATTTAAACTAAGATTCTTAACTCCCTTGGGAACATTTTTAATAATGGTGTTATGTCATCTATAAATATCAACATCTCTTTAATTTCAGGTTTATAATCTTAGAATAATGAATAATAAATATCAGAATTACGAAAAAGTATATTAGAATAAAGAAAAAGGACCACAAAATCCATTTAAAGGTTTCTGATTCACTTAGGATCTTACATTTTAAATTTTATGTTTCTAAGGATGAAAATTGCAGAACATTCAAGAAGTACTATTAGAAGAACGAAAAAAGATAACACAAAGTCCCTTCTTATGGATTCTCATTCATTTAGGACCATATATCTTTAATTTCATGTTTCTAGATTCAGAATTATAGAAAATCTAAAAAGTACCGTAGGAAGAACAAAAAAGTACCACAAAGTCCCCTCTAATGAATTCTCATTCATTTAGGACCACATATCCTTATTTTATGTTTCTAGGTTAAATATTACCGAAAATTAAAAAAGTACCATTGGAAGAACAAAAAAGTACCACAAAGTTCCCTCTAATGAATTCTCATTCATTTAGGACCACATATCCTTAATTTCATGTTTCTAAGTTCATAATTATAGAAAATTCAAAAAGTACCATTAGAAGAACAAAAAAGTACCACAAAGTCCCCTCTAATGAATTCTCATTCATTTAGGACCACATATCCTTAATTTCATGTTTCTAAGTTCATAATTATAAAAAATTCAAAAAGTACAATTAGAAGAACAAAAAAGTACCACAAAGTCCCCTCTAATGAATTCTCATTCATTTAGGACCACATATCCCTAATTTCATGTTTCTAGGTTCATAATTATAGAAAATTCAAAAAGTACCATTAGAAGAACAAAAAAGTACCACAAAGTCCCCTCTAATGAATTCTCATTCATATAGGACCAAATATCTTTAATTTTATGTTTCTGTTTTAAATATTATAAAAAATTCAAAAAGTACCATTAGAAGAACGAAAAAGTACCACAACGTCCCCTCTTATGGATTCTCATTAACTAAGGACCACATGTCCCTAATTTCATGTTTCTAGGTTCATAATTATAGAAAATTCAAAAAGTACCATTAGAAGAACGGAAAAGTACCACAAAGTTCTCTCTAATGAATTCTCATTCACTTAGCACTTCATGTCCTTAATTTCATATTTCTAGGTTAAATATAATAGAAAATTCAAAAAGTACCATTAAAATAGCAAAAAAGTACCACAACGTCCCCTCTTATGGATTCTCATTAACTAAGGACCACATGTCCCTAATTTCATGTTTCTAAGTTCATAATTATAGAAAATTCAAAAAGTACCATTAGAAGAACGGAAAAGTACCACAAAGTCCCCCCTTGTGAATTCTTTACAACATCGGACCATGCGTATTTAATTTCATGTTTCTAGGTTAAATATTACAGAAAATGAAAAAAAGTTCCAATAGAAGAAGAAAAAAGTACCACAAAGTCCATGCTCTTGAATTTTTACCCACAGGACCACGTATCTTTAAGTACCACAAATTACACTCTTGTGAATTCCTATCTACATTTTCTTAATTTCATGTTACTATGTTTAATGTAATTGAAAATTCATTATTAAGTTTGAATAAAATGTAATTTCCCGCCTTTACCCCTTTTTTGGTACTTTTTTTTCACCCATCGAAGTATCAAAAATTGTATTCCAATAAATTTCTAAATTGTAGTGGTACCCATATTAAAATGCTCATATGAATATTTCAATAAATATAAAAAAATGTTTTATGAAAAAATACCAAAAATATGTACGATTTTTACCCCTTAAACGTTTGAATTTCAAAAAAGTACCAAATTTGTATTTCTAATTTTTTGATAAGTTTTGAATACGATATAAATTTTATCTGTATGTTGATTGGTTTCAAAGATACATATGGTGTCAAAAAAGTACCAAAATACAGTTTTTACCCGTTTTCTCCCTAAAACGGCCGATTTTCAAAAAAGTACCAGACATTTCAAAAAAGTAAAACATTCGAATTTCCAAAAATCCCGTCTTAGTGGATCTATATGATGGGAGACCTATCTACGTTCCAAATTTCGTCTCTCTAGCATCAGCCGTTTGGGCTGTGGGATGATGAATCAGTCAGTCAGTAACGTTACTCTTTTATATATATAGATATATAAACTTAGCATTAAATACTTAATATATGAACTTGTTAATTACTGCAATACATACACACATATGTATCAAGTGTTATCCATTATTCTCCATGAAGTGATTCGAATTTGGTTTTGCTAATCATAGAGTTTCAGTTGTAGAATTTTTTTTATGTCAAATGAACGAATACGAACATATGCAATGAAATATTCAAAAATCGCCGAGTTTCAGTAAAATTTTGTTATGCCAAACAACCGAATAAGGCACATCTGCCCCGAAATATTAAAAAAACAAAATCTACTTCCAATACGCATAATTTAATGAAACTTTGATAAGCAAATAACTTAAGTCACCTATTATCTTCTGGACAGTAAGCATCGTTTCTAGTTACTGAAACATACAAACCTAAAACTACTTGCTGTATACATAATTTAATAAGCGTAATCAGAGTTTAAAATTACTACTAAAATATTCAAAAAATTGCATCATTTTTCATATTACTTGAAAGCAAATCAAAAAAATATTTCATCAACAAAAATTTTTATTATAAAAAAACTAAAAATATACCACAATCAACGAGCGCCATATATGTTTTCACTTGTACATTTACATATTTTTATTTTCAAAATATATGTTGAACAAAAATTATATAAAACAAAAAATATGCAACATGACCAGTACGAACTGCGTAAAATATTTCAGCTTGTGCATTTTTTACTGCGAAGTAAAGGGCTGCGCAAACACATTCATTTTCTTGCCGGCGTAAAACATTCACTTCAATGAACTCTGTTATAGTGAAAAATTATGTGTATAGATAAGTATACCATTCATTCATTATAAGAAAGTGTGAGTATATAAAACGAAAATAAAAAAACAATTCTGTGTATGTTTTGGCAATGATCGTAGGCTAACAGTTACTTCGTTGTGAGTTTTTTTTCGCTGTTCGTATCAACTTCACTCAGTGTACGACCATTTTCATGAATAATTCGAATTATCAGTAGATACTATGAATGTTTATGCTACATAAAATAATTTATTTTTAACAAATATTTTAGATGAAAATATTCACAAACATTCAAAACTTATTATATTTTATATAAAAGCCTGAAATAATAATTATTAGTTTAACAGAAATAAAACTTATTTTCATCAGAGAAATACAAAACAAAATAATGGAAAATTTTACTTTCAATAAAAATCAAATAATAATTTCTTAAACAATTATCAAATTTTCATATAACATTTAAATTAAATTTATAAAGTTTAAGATATAAATTGACCTTTTTAAAGTAGATATTTCACTGAGAAAGGTATAATCAACTCGGTGCGGATCAACGTATTTCAACTTGTAAAACAACAAAACACGTATGCTATACCCTACAGTAACAAAAAGGTCACAACTCGTCCATTAGTAAACAAACAACCAAAACTTCAAATTAAAGAACGTTATAAAAAGAACACACATGTATAAACTAATGTATTGCTCTGTATTTTTTGTATTTCTTTATGGGTAGTACATACATGTACGAACTCATATATGGCTTTTGATCTTTTTTTTGTGCTTCTTTGGTGGTGGATTTTGTCTTTGCTTTTGCCACGCACTTTTTATATACAAATCAAAACAAAAGCGAAAAAGAAAATACAATGAATTATCTATTTCATTGCACAATGAAATCGTATACAACATATTCACACAACTCACATAGGTTCTGTACTATATGGTTTTGCATTCTCTACTCATATGTTTTGAGTTTTCGTGGTCAGTTATTGTAGATAATACTCATTCATTCATTTCACAATGAAAAAGCACACAACATGTACTAACTGTTTTTACGATGAATGTATTCAGCATTCATTTTTCGGCATTCATGCAGCCCTTTACTGCGAAGTAAATGTGTACGAATAAACGAAGACTTGCGAAGCTGACAACTTGAATATATGCGTACGAAATATGTGAAAAAATATGTTGAAAAAATATGCAAAAAAATATGTTGGAAAAATATTCTTGTGCGTGGACATCATTAGTAATGTATAAACAGAAATAAAATGAATTAGAATTTAAAACAGAAATAAACAAAAACAAAGATGTTTGTTTTTGGGTATTTCTGTATTGGGTATTATGACATAGAAATATAATAACGATGATTATAATAATCTTAAAAATTTAAATAGGAGCTCGATAAAGTGTTAAGTAAGAAAAAATTGTTTTATATAAATTAACCAATGTATTTTAGCATGTATTGTTTATGTTGAAAAGGATAACAACAAGTTTTATAAGGTGAGTGGAACAAAATAAAATTTGCTTTTGCCAGAATTTGAAGGACAAAGAGTTTTTAAGTAAGTATAATTATTAACAACGTATTTCCGCCCTCCGATAAAAAATTAAAAACTTATTTAGGATTAGGGTTACCAGATGGACTTAAATAAACTTGAATGTCAAGATATTTGTAAACTTAATTTTTCAAGTTATAAGTTCAAATGAAATTTTCAAGTTGAAAACAATTTATAGTTATGAAGAATTTTTGTAGCGATAATTCCGAAGCATAAATATATGCTATATATTTTAGAGAATAAAATGCCATCTGATTTATTATACCCTGAAAGTTAAATGTCCACAGAATTACACAGCATAATGGTTGAATTTTAAATAATCTTGAAATCATATCTATATGAGATATACGAATCATTTTAATTTTAAAAAATCTACAGAATAAACTGATTACTATATGTTATACATCGATCACGGTTTCCTCTAGGCTTGTTTAGAAACTTCTAAAACACATTCGCTTATAGCACTTGTTTAATGCCGTGAATAAATGTTCAAGAGCAATCCTAGAATTCATATATAAAATAAAATATTATTGGCGAATTTCGATCGTCAAGTTTTTGTTTTATAAATAAAGTTTATTTTTCTAGAATGTAAAGTTAGATCACAAGAAGTAGGCATAGCTTAGTAAGAAGAGAGCTTAATTTTAATTTTCCACCAAGACTGGAAGCTTCACAAATCTCTGGATAGATTAAAAAAATTTTTGAAAATGACGCATAAATATGCTTATCTCCGCTTACTGCAAAAAATTTCCAAATATGGCTCCGTAACTCTACGTCTCCACGCAGACGTTTTTATTTCCTAACACAAGAAATAACGTCGGCAGAATAAGAGGAAAAAGCTTTTATTTCCAACTTTATGTTAAGGGGCGGAGAAAACGTACATGAGAAATTGACATTTTAATTTGTCTTTTTTAAGGAAAATTTTATTTTATTCTCGGTTTTTATTTTTTATTTGTTCTTTTAAAACAAAATTAATGCATTTTTTATCTTTGTTTTGCCAAAATAATCAAAATTTTAAAAAATAACAATAAATTTGACAGCTTATGTTAAACATTATTGCTCAGTTTTGTATTGAAAAATTTATTGCGAAATAGATTGCGCAATAGATTTCTTATTGGCCCACACGTAACATTTTGAAGAGAGAGATAGAATTTGACAATTGCGGACACAAAAATGTCTGCGTGGAGACTAGGAGTAAGTAAACCAAATTTAAATTTTATATGTCGCCTAAGATAAAGTTGCTACGGAAATTATACTTATGTAGAAGATATAGATTGAAATTAAAATAAAATCAAAAAAATCAAAAAATTTAAGTTAGATCTTTTTTCAATAAAATTTTTTATTCATTCAATCATCTTGACTTGATTTAATGATTTTTTTTTTTTTTTTTGAAAACATAGTATTTCTGTTTTTAATTTTTTAAAATTTTTAATAACTTAGTTGAAAATTAAAACAAAAAATTATTGAATTAATTATTTACTAATATAATGTTTTTTTTCTGTGAAACAATTTGTCCATTAATTTCTCGCAGAAACAAATTTCACAATATAGTGATTGATTTATTTTAACTAATAACTCCGACTTAAATGTATGTATGTATATATTAATACATACATACATACATACATACATACATACATACATACATACATACATACATACATACATACATACATACATACATACATACATACATACATACATACATACATACATACATATGTAACTAAATTATGTTTTTATTATTTTAATTTTTTACTCTAATTCCATGTATAAACCAGCAAGCAAGCGGTTTAAGTTAAATAGTGATAATTTTTGAAGATGTGTAGGAAAGAACAAACATATTATTTTATAATTATTGTTCATATTTATTTAGTTATTCTATTTCTATGTCACAATACCTAGTACAGAAATACCCAAAAACAAACATCTTTGTTTTTGTTTATTTCTGTTTTAAATTATAATTCATTTTGTTTCTGTTTATACATTACTAATGATGTCCACGCACAAGAATATTTTTCCAACATATTTTTTTGCATATTTTTTCAACATATTTTTTCACATATTTCGTACGCATATATTCAAGTTGTCAGCTTCGCAAGTCTTCGTTTATTCGTACACATTTACTTCGCAGTAAAAAATGCACAAGCTGAAATATTTTACGCAGTTCGTACTGGTCATGTTGCATATTTTTTGTTTTGTATAATTTTTGTTCAACATACAGTTAGGGACAAAACTATTTGTACACCCATGCATTTCGTATATCTTCAATAATTTATAAAGAATAAAAAATTATTATATGTAGTTTTAATTCAGGTCCATTTTTATTGAATTATTTGATAAAAAATAAATTAATATAGTATAACACATTGTTAAAAAAAAGTACAATTTAAGTAAAAATCTTTGGGACAAAAGTATTTGTACATCAGTACTTTGTACAATTATTTGTACGTTGGACTCTTGTATGATG
The DNA here is from genome assembly GCA_951394005.1 of Protophormia terraenovae. NCBI lineage: Eukaryota > Metazoa > Arthropoda > Insecta > Diptera > Calliphoridae > Protophormia > Protophormia terraenovae. The sequence goes on along the minus strand of OX596075.1, from coordinate 59,366,908 downwards.
ATTTTTTTAAATACCGTTATATTTTCTTCGTTAATCGAGTTTTATTTTACAAAATAAGAAGTTGGTTTTAACGTTTTGAATAATAAGCACATCAAAAATGGGAAAGCGAAAAGAGTTGAGTTTGGATATTAAAAATTTAATTATTGATGAACATAAAAAAGGGAAATCTCTCCGGAATATAAGTAATTTAGTAAATTTGCAACATTCCACAGTACAATACATTGTAAGCAAGTATAAAAACAGCGGATCTGTTGAAAATGTGCGTGAAGGTATACGAAATATATGAGGTGTACAAATAGTTTTGTCCCTAACTGTATATTTTGAAAATAAAACTATGTAAATGTACAAGTGAAAACATATATGGCGCTCGTTGATTGTGGTATATTTTTAGTATGTTTCACATCAAAAAATGTTAATTATGCACATTTTCAAAATGGGCTGTCGTAGAAAAGAAAACTATTTACTAATTTTTAAACTCTGGTCTGAACATAATATTAGAGATCGTAGAGGTAAGATAAAATAAATATTATTATTTTTCTGTTGTGTTAATTCTAACACAGAAAAGTGTTCTTTTAATTTAATGAGGGGACATTACTTTTTGTTGTTTATAAACAAAAACCTGCAAATGTTTGCAAAATGTTATTCGCGTACTTTTTTTAATATTTTTCAATTAGAGATTAAATTGATTTTTACTCTCTCAAAAAAAGTTACTGGATAAATCTTGCTGGAAAGTACGCAAACACACCTTATATGTTTAAAGAACTATCGACTACGGCAACACTGATTAGCCGCCTCCAACAATTTAACTCGACTTTGTTCTCTGTTTTGAATGTCAAGGCTCAACTACATAGAATACTTTTGCTTCAACTGCGACTGACAGCTACGCAACACATAAATGATATTAACCCAGTCGTTGCATTATTTTGTTATTAAAATTTTATATAATAAAATATAAAGATGTAAAAATATATTCTTAGTTGAAATAATGAATTGCAAATTAAAATTTCCGACTTAACGAAAAAATATTAAAATAAGAATAAAACAGCCGACAAAATATATTTACGTACTTCAGCACTTCAAAGTTGAACATAACTTAGCTGTCAGTCGCAGTTGAAGCGAAAGTATTCTATGTAGTTGCGGCTTCAGCCACAGGGATGATAAATGTGATTTTTCAGTTTTATACTAAATTGAATATAAAATTGTACTTTTTGCGGCGTAATTGTACTTAAATGTTAAGAACTTCTTCTGCTCAAAACTGTACAACATTTATTGATCAGAATCAATACAGTGCTCTAAACAGCAGCATTTTTATTTTAAGAAGTCAAAACTAGGAGAGCTATTAAATATCGGATAATTGTTAGATCTACTTTTGACTATGCCAATGAAGACATATTAATGATGGCATTTTAAAAGTAAAGTTCGGAAAATTCGACTAAAAGATTTGAACTAAAAAAGAAAAGGTTCTTAAAGTATTAAAACTTTCAATGTTAGCTAATGGAAAGTAAAGTCTTTGTCGAAAAAATTTGTGAGTTGAGTTATATAAACGCATATCCGAAAATAAATTCAAAAATAATAACATCCAAATAATTAAAAATTGCAATGCAAAAGATTTCTAAATGAATCTAAAAATTGTCTAAGGGCCGTTATTATAACCTACCTATAAGGTATCAGATAGTTAAAGGTAAGATAAACTAATGTGAACGATAAAGTGAGCTTTATCTATTTTTGGTTTTTACAACTTGGTTTTAAAGTAAATTTTATAATTTCAATAATACGGCAAGATCAATGCAAAAACCGATTACTTTTGGGCACTTAACGTAGTGGGAACATGCACTGTTTGAACGTAATGTTAATAACGGCAATATAAACAAATAAAAAACGAAGAAATTTTTAAAATAAATGAGTTTAAACAAACTAAAAGACAACGTCATTCTATATATCGATTTTTGTTGTTTTATAAATAAAATTCTATTGAGTGCTTATTTTCATATTATCTATAGCTGGATTCACACACAACAATTTTTCTTTCAGCAGTTCTGTCATTGTAGACGAGAAGCCCAAATTACAATAGCGCGTAGTCAGCAGCAGTGTGTGCTGCCATAATCAGCTGATTATTTAGAATGCACTGTTTGTTATGGTGTTGATTACATTTGGGCAGCAGCAGTTTGCAGTGCTGTTTCATTTAGCCCTATTTCTAAATTAACTGCGCTGCATTCAGATTGAGAGCGAGACAAAGAGAGTGAGTAAATAAATGAGAGGCTAAAATACACAAGTAGAACAAAGCTAGATGGTGGTTGTAAATTGTGGCTGCCAACACTGAATTGTAATTATAACGGCAGCAACATGTTGTGCAGACAGTTATCAGCTGATAATTTTTGCTGATACTGTTGCTGACTACGCGCTATTGTAATTTGGGCTAGAGAGGAAAAGAGAATATAAAAGCTTTGTATTGCCTTATCCTCTCTTTCCTTCGAACTCAGAATTGCGGCAAGAAAAATTGCTGTGTGTGAACCCGGACTATTATACTATAAAGTGTAATTAATCCTTGTAACTTGGTTTAGAAGTAGATTTGTAGTCTTCAAATAATACAAGTTATAGTGTGGTGGTCAATTTAAATAAAGTCCAAATTGGCAACATAATTAAACAAAAAAGAAAAAAAAAAACATTAAAATGGAATCTTAAAATGTTTCTTATTTGTTTTATATAGAGATGGTATAATTTTTTTGTATAGTGGGCCGTACGAAAGGATTGTATGTATTATTACGTTTATACGCGCTATTATTGCAAATAAAAATAACTTGCAAATAAATAATTCACTGTTTATACGCAAATTGCACAAAGAAATATATATCCTTATTTGTCGTGCCAGATGGAAAACTATTATCATCGAAAATTCTATGAACGTAAAAGGAAGTGGCATTTATCATTAACATGATGTTATAAATTTAGATCGTTCAATTTGATGTTAATATTAATTTTTTCGATGTTTAAACATGGTTATTTTAACATTTGCTTTAACAATCGTGTTTAAACATCGAAAAAATGAAAATTAACATCAAATTGAACGATCTACTTTTATCATTAAGATGATGTTAGTGTTAATGTTAAATATTTTATGTTACGTGAAGACGACTAGTTAGGAAGAAACACTTCATATTGTACTAAATTAATCACTGGAGTACTGTTGTACTTTGAAGAGCGAATTGTACTCAAAAAAGTACAATTGTACTGAATTTATCATCCCTGGTTAGCCATACAGGAAAAAATATAAACAAAAAACATCTGCTGCAAACGTATACAAAATAGAAGAATCGAAAAAGAGTCAACAATTCTTTTAAATAATTTTTGTTAAACATTTTCAATTGGATAGATAACAGAGTAATATTATCGTTATGACTGTTATAAAATAAAGGATAATGTTTTAAAAACTTACTGAATAAAATGTAATAAAACTTATTTAATCGTAAGAAATCGCTTTCGTTCGTGATTTTCACAAAGAAAATTTCGTGTTCTTGCCGAAAAAGATTTCATTAGGATACAACTTGCAGCAGACAATTTCGCAATAAGTGATGACTATCTACTGCAAATAAAATGGATAAAATAAAAATTAAAGCTATTGGTGTATTAAAAGAACGTGATGAGAAAACAAACAGTTTAGATTGGACCAGAGAATGGTTGAAAAAGTATCAACATGAATTTCTCAATAAGGAAAATATACGAAAGGAACTGTTGTTTCGTAGCAATGAGATCTACCATTTAAATTGTTTTTTCAATATTACAGAAAAACAGTTTCGATATTTGGTCAATATATTGGAACCTCTAGTCACCACATTAGAACCTCACCGAAAGAAAAAATCGTTTAGTGCGGAAGAGCGTATTGCTATAACTCTAAAATATTTGGCAACTGGTAAGTAGTTATTCAATTACATTGTATATATGTACCTAGAATTGGACATACATACATATGTATTTTTGTAAGTATATTTATATTAGGGTGTGATAAAACCTATCAATAACGTCTGCAATTTTATATTTTAATGATTTTAAGCAGATTTTGTAATGAAATATAAATCAATAAACCTTATTTTACTTTTCGAAGGATAGTTTATATGGACGACATAACCAATTATGCTCCAATGGTCACCATATTCGACAATGCAATTTCTGTATGTACATTTTTATAGAACTTCTTGAGTTTAATTTTATTAAATATTAATAATAATAAAAGATTATTTAATACAAATTGGAAGATCACACGAAAAACTACATAGTGTAGCCTTCTTGAGGACATCATAAATCAATCTTAAAAATGTACATAGCTTTATATCTAAAAGTACTTATAAATTTAATTAAATCTTGGTCAAATTGTAAAAGCAGACATTTAATAAAATAACAATTTTGATTAAGCATTCAACAGAAAATATACATCAAATTAAATATTAGCGTGTTAAGCGAAATTCCAATCCAATTTCAATGTGAAATAGGTTTATGAAAACGTTACCAAAAACAATTTTTAAAAGATTGATATTTCCACACTAAAATATATTTTTATGTTCTTAAAAGAATAACAAACGATAAAATTTTGTAAAACCAATCCGTGTTGGAAAAATATTTTGAAATAATTGTTTTGTTGGTGTAATATCTGTTTTGCAAAAATAAGAGTTTATATGGTAGCATATCCATTTAGACCATGAAAAAATATTAAAAAGCACAGCTTCTTCATATTGAGTCAATATTTATTTATTTATTTATTTATTCACGATATTAAAAGAAATTACTGCATCGTATGGAAGCTTTCAATTAAGTCTGGAGAAAATAGTAGTCGATGTATAAAATATCGTAATAATTTTGTTCTGTTTAAACTTAAAACAGTCCTCTTTTCTAAAATGATTCATATATTTCTTATTTAAATGAATTTAAGATTATTTAAAATTCAATCAATATGTTGCGAAGTTTTGTACAAGTTTCACTTTCAGGGTGTAATAAAGCAAACGACTTTGTAGCTGTAAAGTATAATAATATGCTTCGGTCTTAAATCTATCAAAATATAAAATATTCTTAATAACTATTACAAATTATTTTCAACTTGACAAATTGCATTTGAGCTTGTATCTTGACAATTTCTAAAATATCTTGACAAACAAGTTATCAAGATAACAGAAATTTTTTTCCGTCTTGAATAAAAGAAATCGTTTCATTAGGTGAAAATAAACGAGCTAAACTATAATTTGCTTTCACTTTTTTATCTTCAAGCTATATTCATATAATTTTTTTGTTAACATAATAATTCCGTAATTATTCGGAAATTAGTAGCGAAAAAATTAAATAATTGTTTTTTTTTTTTTAATCAAAAAAATTTTGATCCAAAATTTTGAAATTATTCAGCGACTAAAAATAATGTTGGCCTGGCTTGAAGACAACTTTTTTCTGCATTTTTTGGTGTATAATACGTTTCTTAAGTTATAGTCTAAATTGGACAAACCATTCTCGACTTTTATCGGTAGTACATTATAGACAAAAATTTAAAGATTCTTGTTTAGCTCTTCAAATTCCATCTATTTTTGTTTAAAGAAGTAAGAAAAAAATTGCTTGCCCACCACTGTATTTCTACTTAATTGTACGTATACATGGGTGAATAAAATCATGATTTGTGCATCGATTTTAACGATACATGCCTTATTTTATTTGCAGCATTACCAGATAATGATGTAAACTGAAATTTTTTTCGGACACTAATTTCAAAATATTTCCGAAACTATTGAGCACATAAAAAAATGAAGCTTGTGTGCTTGAAGATATCTTTAGTCCGCATCTTTTTGTGGCAATCATGCACACTGTTCTTGAGTTATGGTGAAATATACTTATTATAGACAAAATATTAGGCATGCCCATAAAATAATGCAGACATAATGGAAAAAACTGAAAGCAGATTCGTGTTTAGAGCATGAAGTCCAAATATTCGTCTTTGGGGGAGGATTTTTTGTAGACCATTGTTATTTTCACGTTTTCAAAAATCAATTACATACTTGTTTTGCTGGTTGGTAAAGAGATGCCAAAATCTAGAAGTAGTTAAAAATCATGTAATCTTTACTTAAAAGAAATCTTCATAAGAAAATAAAAACGGTATAAACAGAAACTAGCAAAGATCTGTCATAAATCGTGGCAAAATACAACTTATGTAAATGGCCGTTGCACTTAATATTTCCCATTTTTTGACATTTTCTTTTATAATTTAATTTTATTCTACCAATTATTAATTTGTGGTCTGTATTCAAATATCTGATTATTCCTTCTTCCTTTTTACATTATTATGGTACATTTATAATTATAATTTAAACGAGATAAAAAGGTATAGTCGGTCAAGTCCGACCATATGATACCCTACACCATTAGGTATGAGCATAAAAATTCGGGAAGGGGACTTATATTGGACCTGTGGCCAATCGTAGACTAACACTTTACGAAATGTAAAATAAAATATACAAATACAGAATAATGTGTTGATACTAACATCTACATGATTTTATACACTTTAGAGCAATTTTCGGAAGTGGGTTTATATGGGAGCTACGGTAAATTATGGATCGATTCTAATAATATATAAAACTTATTTGTGTACTAACATTCGTATGGTATTTATGCACATTAAAGTGATTTTCGGAAGAGGTGTTTATATGGGGGCTATGGTCAGTTGTGGACTTATCTTCGTAAAATTTTGTACAAAAATTGATGCTTATACAAATTTGATTAAAATATTTATATTTTTAAACCATTTTTGAGCGTTGAATCCAGCGTTGTCAACTTTTTTGAACCAAAACGCGCCGGTCATCATTTAAAAACGCGCTAAAAAGCGCTAAATTCTTTTTGAATAAAATTTGTTTTTATCTTTTAGTTAAATATGTATTTTTTATTAAGAGCAAAACGACTTATTACATATATATTTGTTATTTTAAGTTCATGTGCAAATGTTTAGTAGTTATATGCAATATTGAACATTAACGTTTTATAAAAACAATATTTATGGTACAAAAAAAGGTTATGCATTTGATAATAACTTTCAGTTTAAAATTTTTAAATTCAAAAATATGTTAAATTAAAATATGAAGGTCTTAGGCCCAGCCCATTATATTGCTCACTTAGTGGTCAAATGCTGATTTAAAACTTTTTTTCCATCTCTAAAGCTTTTCCTAAGAATGAAAATTGTGTGACGCACAGAAAAAAGTTTGTACATAAATATAAAAAGTTTGTTTCATTGATTTTAGTTCATAATATTTAAGAAAAATTGTTTAAATATTAAAACTTTTTTCTTTATGAATCAAAAGTCAAGAACACAAGCAAATTGTTTAAATTTTATTTAATTTTTATTTTGGAATGAAATGTTTCAAATTTTCCTTGGAAAATTTTTATTTTTTAATTATTTTTAACTACATACTAGGATCATTCAACAAAAGAATCGCTGTTTAATAAAATTATGTACATATATGCTATAGAATGGAATCAAATTTGTGCAAATTAGTGCAAATTTCTAAAAACTATAATTTTCCAACAACTTTTTCTTAGAATATTGCCATTTATTGCTAATATTTTCTATTTTATCTACTTTTATTTAGCATTTGTATTAGAATCTTATAAAAATAAATCGAAATTTAAGCAAAATTTTTGCAAAATTCCTAAAATTTTCATAAAAAACAATTTAATAATATTTATGAACCAAATTTTATTTTTTATGAAAAAAGTTTGGGAAAAAAAGTCATGTTCGATTTATAATATTTATGAACAAAATTTTTAAATATATGTACTTTTTTTTCTGTGTGTCTTAAAAAATATTTATTGAAAGTAAAATAAATAGAAATACTGCATACATATCGATGGCTACCCTTTTTGTAATTTTACAGGAGAAGGAAAATACTAAATAAAACCTAAGAAACTTTTATTTCAAACCCAGTACCGAAAGTAATTCTAACTTTTATTTCTGGACTTTTCTACGCCTTAGCAAGTTATCTTAGATAGGGATTTTTTCAGTAATTTAGAATGTGGATAAATTAATAAATTAATAATTGGTGCTTTAAATTACAAAAAATAATGTTTCAATAGATTACTGCAAAAAACTAAAAAAAAATTATGTCTTTTAGAGTTCTTCATCTGGAGTCAGGATTATTTTTAGATTTTGGAATTCGACTCTTCCTGATATTTGAGATAATGTTTTTAATGGGGAAGACTTGTTACAAAAACCACTTTTAGAAATGCTCAGATATTGCTGTTTTTTATTTCCATTTTCATTCCATTCATCTTTGTTTGGAACATTTGTGTCACAATTTAAAATAAGAAATTCCAACACAATAACATACAGTATTTTGATATTTTGAATGTTTATTAGAGCAAACTTCAACTGAGTTAAGGCTTTTCTTTCAAAATATATTTGAAATAAGTAAGAACTCTCTTCTAAATGATTATAAATCCTTTATTTTGCAATCATAACGCACTCAGTTTTTTAAGAAACGTGTATTAGATAGCGGTGTACCAAAAAGCATTGAAAAACGATTCAAAAAAAAAAAAAATATGCCTTTTCTATATTGAGTATGTATAATATTAATTATACATTTGAAGAACAAAATTTAAAGATGTTTAAAATCTGAATTTTCCTTGTATTGTTTATATTTTGCATAAAAAAAAAAAAATTTCAAATTCAGAAAAATTTAGAAAATATGATTAAAATATGCAACTAAAACTAACCTAATACAAAACGCGCCAATTTAGCGCCTTTTCAAGAAAAAGTGCTGATGTAAAAAAATGCGACTTTTGGGTTGCTGAAAAGCGCAGAATCTAGCGCGAAAAGCGCTGAATTGGCAACGCTGGTTGAATCTCTATTCTGGGGGGACGTTGGTATGGGGGCTAGGTGAAATAATAGACCGATCACAATCATTAGGCTTAACCCTTGTATAATAAAAATCCCACTTTATTGAATTATCTTCAAAATTGCGACCTGTACTTTGTGCACAAGGTTTACATGGACAGTCAGCTGTCCAGCCAGCCAGACGTACGGACGGACGGACATCGTTAGATCTATTTAAAAAGTGATTCTGAGTCGATTGGTATACTTTAAGGTGGGTGTTGGATACCTTTTCTATGCGTTACAAACATCAGCACAAACGCATAAGGATCATAATAAATTGCCTCTAAACATTTTAAACACTACTATAGCACCTTTTGAATATTGAGTTAGGAATTAGAAAAGTTACCCTTTTCAGATTTTTTTTTTCGTTTTTTTTATAGTACTTTTTGAATTTTTCTTTTTTCTCATTAATTTCTCTTAAATTAAACTACCAGTATTTTTCATCTTAGATAAACAAGATAATAATAAAAAATATTTACCATTTTAGGTGAAGTCAACTCATGTCGCAACTATTGCTTTCGTGCATCAAAGCCAGTCATTCTTAAAATGATTGCAGATATTTGTCAGAAAATGTATGAGCTATTAAAAGATCAATATCTCTTTTTGCCAAAAACAGAAGATCAGTGGCTAGACGTTGTAAATGGGATGCAAAAAAGTCATTTCCTATCAAATTGTCTGGGAAACATAATTATGTGCCATGTTTCATTTTACACACCACCCAATCAACCAGTGCGACCAAGATCATTCCAAAAAGATAGCGAAGAGGACAACTGTATTCAAAAGACACCCCTCATATTGACCACATTAGTGGATGGTAATTACAATTTCCTTTACGTCGACGTAGAAAAAACTAAAGCAAAATTCTACGATCAAATTTATGAAACATCAAATATTTGTCAAATCATTGAAAACGGATCACTTGCTGTACCTAAGACTATGTCAACATTGGCTTCAACTCGCAAAAATTGTGATATTAACCCATATTTCTTTATTGGTAGCAAGTGTCTACCTGATAAATCGTACTTGCTATCGAAATCTCAGTTGCCAACTTACAGTCATTTGGATAATACTATAAATTTGAATTCATCTAGCCAAGAGACAAATGATACTTTGTGCATTCTCTCCAATATGTTTCCTGTGCTGGGTCAACCTTTGAGGTTATGCGAAGCAGATGCTCAAAAAATCATAATGGGCAGTGTTGCTCTTTACAATTATCTGCGCAAAAGTGATAGTGATTATTGCAATTTAACCAATAAAATTGCATTACGATGTATTGATAAACAGCAGGTGGTCGAAGACGATGATTGTATACTTATTGACAACGAAGATGAACAGAAGGAACGGGACGAATTTACTCCAAACGTGTGTGTTTCAACATGTTTTCGTTCATTGCGTAAACAACGTAATGATACTTCAGCTGGCTTTTCAAATGGGGAAATTATTCTTTAATGATTTGCTTCACTTCTTAATGTTTTGTTTTAAAAAAGTATTGTATTCTCTTTCTTATTACACTTGTTTATTTTTATTATTTGTTGCATGACATATACGTATCTGTGGCCAAAATGAAAAACTACACGACTTGAGTTATAACGTTTTCCGTTCTCTTTATTTTTAGAACTATTGTATTCCATTATATTTAGGAGGTAGTAGTAATTTAAACAAAATATTAATTTTATAAATGGAAAAACAACACCATTACTTTTTTGTTATATTTTTCAATAATCTATATACATATCGGTTTCAAAAATATACCAAATAATTTTCATACGAATTGCGGACACATTTTCACGGAATATGATTAATTTCAATTTTAAACCTTAAAAACGGTCTCCTGAAAAGAAATAAAAATGAATTACGTAGTTTTTTCCTTTTTTCCACAGATATGTACATGTATACTTGTTTGAGTACAAATAAGCACATGCAATTCTATATATTTTTATATCACACAAATTGTTGTGCTCTATTATTTTTTTGTAATTCTAAATTATTTTATTGTTAATTTTTTTAATAGATTTATTTATACTCCTGGAAAATAAGTTGAAAAAAAATGCCTCAAGCTCGAAATATGAAGAAGGGAAGCGAATTTTGGAATATAACTTCGTATTGGCGTCTTATATATACTGTTAAAAGTCACCAATAGGCTATATGCCAAAATTCGCTTCCTTCCAACAAGTTTCGAGGTAGAAGCTTGTTTTTACCGGAATATAAACACTTTTGAGTATTTATTTTTTTTACATACATGTTTAAGTATACCTGAATGAACACTTATGCTGATTTTAATTTTTGTTTTTTTTTTTTTTTTTTTTTTTGTTTTTATAAAGTATTTAAATTTGTATCAACAATTATATAATTTAACGTAAATTATTGAAAAGTTCTCGAGTGTTCTTTACAAACGATTTTATAAGTTTATAAATATATTTTGAAATGAAACTTTAGTTGTGAAAAAAGTACCCATATTCTTTTTATTTTTAGTTAGAAGTTTAATAAAAAATATAATTTTGTGCTCAAAGCTTACCAGAATTTAATAGCATATGTACATTAATAAGTAAAATAAAATGTATATGTATAACTAAAATTACCAAATTTTTAATCTTTGGTAGAAAATTATATTGAGTAATAAATTGAAATGTAATATGAAATGACTTAACTTTGTGTAAACAAAAATTTGCTTTAGTACCCTAAAAATAAATCGATAAATTTGTTTCCCAAATATAAAAGATTTCTTTTAGAAAAAATCTTTATTAAATGCATCTCTTAATATTGCAAAACCTACCTTATTGCATTTTTAATTAAGTGGATGGTGAAAATAGAAATAAAAACTAATGCATGCAACACGTGCCAAAACCTCGATACAGGAATGTTTATATTTATTTATGACTTTATAATTGTTGGACGATATATTCGGCACGGTATAAGATTTTTAGAAAATTTGTTGTGTTAATAATATAACAATATTAAATAAACGTAGCAGAGAGTATTCGAATTTAGTTTTGAAGGCGAATCCTACAAATGAAAGTTGAAATATTCTGATCAATTCAGACAGGGATCGACAGTAAGCAATATTATAATTATATCCGTGTGAGTGATTAAATCAGTTGTATCCTATTTTTAATATATGAACATATATATTTTTTTTTTCTCAACAAATTGTTCCATTTATTTTAAAAATTGCACCAAATCTATAAATTTTTTAAATTATTTATTAATATTTAAACCTAATAAATTTAACATTTTCCTTAATTTAAATGTTCTAACTTTAGTTTAACAATGATTTAAGTATAGTACAACGCAGAAGATAAAATGAAGCATCATTATCTGTTATAAAAATTCTGTAATCTTTTTCACTCTCCGTGTAGTGCGCCGTCAAAGTCACAGATTTTTATGTGTTTTTTGTGTTTGTGCAGAGAAAAAATCTTCGGGCACCCACCTTAAAGTATGATACTCAGAATCATTTTTTGAGTCGATTTAACGATATCCGTCCGTCCGTCCGTCTGGTCGGCTAGCTGGTCGACTGGCTGGCTATCTGTCTGTCTGTCTATGTAAACCTTGTGAACAAAGTACAGGTCGCAATTTTAAAGATATTTCGATGAAATTTGGGACAAGGACGAAGCTTATTGAAATTGGTGATCGGTCCATTGTTTCACCTAGGTAAGGTTAGGTTATGTTAGAAAGGGTGGCGTATTCACGCCTACACCCAGAGGCCGAACGACCCATTGTGATCCCTTTATGAAAGAGAGAGAGAAATAGATATACGAAGATAAGTTGAAAATATAAGAGAAAAGGAAAGAAGAAAAGTGTGGAACCTATACCCAAACAATCAGTTGTGATTGTTCCTAAGCCACTTTATTCCCATTACAAACCCTATGAGGTTGACAAGTCCTTTACCATTAACCTCACCTAGTTCATGTAGTGTGTGGCTTCCAAACCACCTCAACCTATTTCGCTAGGCTAGCATAGCGCCCTAGAAACTGCAGTCCGATCTATCATTCCAGACTCGATTCGTGTTGTCCAGAGTCCATTCCCTTATGGCCCTAAAGAAGGACCCAATTGGAATCTTAACAGATGACTCTATGAAAGACCTATCCAGCACCATAAATGTCACAGTGACCAGGGACCCAACAGAGTCTAATCATATAGGAATCCATTAAACTTCTCAATTCCTTTCTGCACTCAAGTACCAATCTGGACCTAACAGACTAGTCAGGGCCAATAACGCTGCCTGACTATCAACATAGATAGTAATCTCAGACCCTCGTTCAACATTCTCCTCAATCAAGCCTAGAGCCTTATAGATACCAAGAATCTCCGCCTGAAAGACACTACAACTGTCAGACAATTTATAGTTTCGTCTGATATCAGTTCCCAAGAAGTATACACCTGCACCAGTGCCAACCTCCATCTTCGAGCCGTCCGTGAAGACCGCACACCCTCCGTAGAGCTTTTCTGCTCCAACCCAGAGGTCCCTGTTTGGTAATACCAAAACGGGAGTAGCACCGAAGTCAATCATGGTCCCGACATAATCCGTTGGTTCAACCAAGGATAGTGTCCGACCGCTGAATTGGACTTCATCCAGTATGCTGACATGTCCCAACTCCTTCAATCTAAATAGGCCGCGGATAGCCATGCCCCTCACAAATTCCTCAATTGGAATGGCTCCTGAGATGCCAATTGAAGCACACCTCTGAACTTTAGAGAGAAGGTTCCTATACGTTCCCTTACCCAATACCTCCCACCAGACTGTACAGCCATAAGTAAGAATCGGTCTTACAACCGAAGTGTAAATCCAATATGCGGCCTAAGACCCCAATTCTTACCTATAGAGTTCCTGCAGGCGTAATAGGCATTGAGTCCCTTCTTGACCCTCTCCTGGGCGTTTCTCCTCCAAGACAATTTACTGTCCAAGTACACACCCAGGTATTTGGCCTCACTTGACAATGCAAGCTCAATCCCATTCAATATCGGTAAGCTAAAATGCTCTACCTTTTAACACCTTATCCCTTACTGTTGGCCCAAAGGGACAGATCACGTAGACCTGTCTGCATGACCTCACTGATCGTAGGTAAGAACTTACCAGTTACCAGTAAAACAACGTCATCGGCGTAGGCCACAATTTTCCGTCCCTTAGCATCAAACTGTCTTAAAATAACGTTCACGGCCAGCAGACACAATAATGGAGGAAGAACCCCCCTTGCGGTGTGCCCCTAGTCAAGAGTTTCTTTATACAAGTACCACCCATGCTTGAGTTGATGACCCTGCTGCTAAGCATCAGAGTTATCCACTCAACAAGAAATTTACCTATATTCAGCGAAACAAGTGATTCCTCAATAGCCTCTATCGTGATATTATTAAAGGCCCCCTCTATATCGAGAAAAGCTGCCATGGTATATTCCTTCTGCAACAGACCCCGCTCAATATAACTCACAACGTCATGCAGAGCACTCTCAACGGACTTACTCTTAAGATAAGCATGTTGAGACCCGCTAATGACCTGTGTTCCTATACTAGTCCTAAGATGAATATCGATCAGTCTTTCTATTGTCTTCAATAAAAAAGACGATAGGCTGATGGGTCTGTAATCCTTGGGCTTCGAGTGAGTCGTATTACCCGCTTTGGGTATGAAAATGACCCTTACCTCTCTCCACCCTCTGGGAATGTACCTCATTCTAAGACATTCCCTAAAAACCTCCGTCAATAGAGAGATGGCCCTTTCATCGACATTTTGTAACATGGCCGGAAATATTCCATCCGGGCCGGAGATTTATATGGCTCGAATGAATTTACCTCCCATGCTACTTTGTCTCTAGTGATCATCCCCCTTATCACATTGGTATCCCCAGCATCTGAATCGGGTTGTAGGTTATCACTGACGCTACCTGCCCCTCCTTCAGATTCTAAATCCTTACAGCCTGGAAAATGAGTCTCCATAAGTAAACTGAGGGACTCTGAGCTAGACTCTGTCCACGAGTCATCCGCACGTTGTATATATCCAGGTGCCACTGGGTCCTTGGACAATACTCGCCTGAACCTAGACAACTCGTTAGCAGAGTTCACAATTCACCCATGAAGTCCGTTTCGCTCTTCTAATGTCCTTCTTATACTTAGAGAAACTATCCCTATAGCTATCCCAATCATCATCGCTCCTCGTTAGTTTGGCCCTATTAAACAGCTTCCTAACTGTAGACCGCTGGTCCCTGAGTTCCCTAGTCCACCATTTCGGCTGTTTTCTTTTTCCCGGATAAATCACTGGGCAATTGAGCACAAAACTATTCTTAATGACATCCGTAAAATTATTCACTACCAACTCGATACCCTCAACTGAATTTCTCCAGTCCTCAGTATCCCTAAGGTCCCTACAGACTATAAAATCGAATACCAACTCACCTCTCTTGTTGATGTCCCTGCTTCCCAATTGATAGTGGTGAGCATTCGCATCACATCCCAAGACCATGTACGCGCCTCTCCTCCTAGCGTGCTCCGCCAGCTGCTGCAGAGCGATACCTGGTGGATCGGCTGCCTCGTACGGCATGTACACAGCCGCCATTATAAGCTCGCGACCTCCTGCGGCTTCCCGTTGGACGACTGTAAGGTCCCCATTGCTAAAGGAATGAAGAAAATTAATATTCAGATTATTCCTAGCCAATAAACATGTTCGTACCTTTTCCGTTGTGGATGGTATGAACAGGTTGTACCCCGTGACCCTCAGACCACATACCCTGGTGTTGGCCACGTCCACTTTGGAGTCAATGAGGAGTCTTGTCAGTTCGGCTGAGGCTGCCTCACAGTGATGCAAGTTAATTTGCACCACTGACAGCCTCTTTGGGTTTATGAGACTTATTGTACCTAAATCTGATCACCCCAAAAACCGAAATTGACAACTCCCCCCAGTGACTCCAGCTTCTTCAGAGACTCCTGATCCACTGCGAATCTGAAGTCTCTGCCTTGGTTCTCCTTACAGGTCATAGTGTTCACCAACTTCCATTGACCTGTAAGATGACCCTTATTCTGATTCTCCAATACTGTTAGAATGGTTCCAACCTCTAAAACGGGTGGAGGGAACCATGCTGTCACTATTGGACGCAGGGGCAGCTCAGATGCGAGTATCACTTCAAGCTTCGCTCCTGGATAGAGAGTGTCGCACCTAGCAACTGCGTTCTTGAGCAATTCAAATGATTTCTCGTTCCCGCAGTTAATAGTCTTGACGCCCTTCATCCAGTCTGTGCCTTTGAATGATACCTCATCCGGCCTTCCTTTCACAAGGGCGATTTCCTCAATGAGCTTGTGTTCAATCTGTCGCCATTGCTCAACGCTGATCCTCCCATCTGGATCAAACCTGTCAATGACAGCAACTTGAATACAGTTCTGCAACACTGATTCCTTCGCTCTTTTCGATGTGAGGGTTGTTCACTTCCTGATATAGCTCTTTTAATGACCTCCTTATGGAGACCCTTACTAGAGCTGTTAGGCGTGTGAACAACCTTCTTGGCCATCGAAGGTTGTTGGTCATCTCCAGACCTGGCTCTCTTAACCACACCCTTCTGAGGAGTTTTAAGAGAGCCGGATGGGTTTTGACCAGCGTTCTTCGATGTAAAGGACTTAACATTCGAGGATCGAACAGCCCCACTGTTGGAGCTGGCAGACTTCGAAAGTAAGGTCCTCTTACTTGTAGATGGCTGATCATCTCCAGACCTAGCATCCCTGACAACTTTTTGCTAATTGCCAGGTTTGTTGGATGGTGTATGACCAGCCATTTTAATGGTAGTTGTTGGCTTACCAGACGTTACCTGCTGTTTCACTAGGACTGCAGGTTTGACTGGTTTGCCACTACCAGAAACTTCCGCTCCGGTAGGGATTGATGAAGAGGTTGGCTTTCCTCCTGCGCTCTCACGAGACACCTCTGGAGTGTTACCAGCATCCACATCCAATCCTTCAGGATAAGACATTCCCAAGTAGGCACATACAGGACCGTAGATTCGTTCGAATCTTTTAACGTTCCTCCTATGCTTCCTGGTAAGGTACTTATCCTTACCTGTAAGTGGCAAAGGGCTTCTCTTGGCTATCTTGTGCAGATAGTAAAGAGAGGCTCTTGCGCCACTACGAGCCTTCTCCTCTTTAGTTCGGCTTACATCGTCGGTTGTTGCATCAAGCGTTACCGCGTCTTGCCGAACTAAACCACTGTTAGACGAGTGACCTTTTGTGTTCGTCGAGCCACCCCCCGCTCAGACCCCGCCTGAACACTCGAGTTCTTCTCCAGACTCTGAGCGCGAACTGAGATCACAGTGATCTCATGTTCATCTTCAGAGCCGAGAGTAAGATTCTCAAGTTTCTCAGTGGCGCTGGTCCCAATGAAGGAATCCCTCGAGATACCCAGAATCTCATCCGTCTCTGATAGCTGGCCCAACAGTTTACTTTCCTGAAGAAGAATGTCACGTTGGACCCCTATCATCACTTCATCGTCGTCCGTATTCAAGTCCGTTTCAGTCCTGTCGCCCTGCGACTGTCCATCATCATTTGTCCGAATTGAAATATTTTTTAAATCGTCTATCTTGTCCCACGAGTATGCCAGTAAAGGGAAGGACCATCTCGCGCAGTGACGGCGTGCGCGGACTAGGCTAGAATTACAACCAACCTTAGCTGTTAGTTTGTTTAAGCTGTAAAAGCTCTAAGATCGGAGATAATACCCATGAAATATGCGATGGGCCAAAATGCACCATACAGTAGAGTGTGTATAACATGTGCCTTATAACCAATCCCCCCGATCCGCCACCTGGGGACGCGTCCGATAGGAGTAAATGTAGTAAAAGACTCCCACGGATGTTTCACCTAGCCCCATACAAATGTTCCCCCGGAATAGGTGTAGTCACAAATGCCTTACATATGACAATATTTTAATGAAATTCGGTGCAAAGAATGTTAGTATCAAGTTAATATTCCACACAAATAAGAGAATCGGTCCATAATTTACTATAGCTCCCATATAAACCCACTTCCGGGAATTGCCCTAAAATGCATAAAATCATATAGATTTTAGTATCAAAGCATTATTCTGTATGTATATTTTATTTTACATTTAGTAAATGTAAAATAAGCCCCCTTTTATCCTCATACACAATGGTATAGGGTATCATATGGTCGGTCTTGATCGACTATAGTTTCTATCGTTTTTTATCAGAGTGGAAAAAATGGAAAATTGAACTTTTTCAAGTTTATATTTTTGCATTTAATTTCATTAAAAGTAGCTATTTATACAATGGATTTGTTAAGAATAGGTATTTAGAAATATATTTACGCATTTTTTGTTAAATTTTTAGTATAAATGTTTTTAATATTAAAAAAAAAAAAATTGGTGTAATAATAGAAATATTTATCTTATATAAGGTTTGTTTGGTATTGAAAATGGGAAAAATCGGTGAATAAACAAAAAAGTTATGGACTAAAAACTAGAAACACAGGGTGTCCGTTGTAGCTTAATTTTATACTTTTCTGCTGATATCTCTTAAACAAAAGCATGTACGACAACGAAATTTTGTACAGATAGTTTGAGGGTCGATATAAATGGGCGTGGTCTGCCCACTTTACCGCCCATCTCCCATATAACGAAAAATTTGAAAAAGTTGATGGTGGGTATATAGATTCGGCCGAGCCGAATATAACATTAGCGCTTGTTTAGTTTTATATAGAAATTTAAAAGCTTTTAGACGAACTTGGATGAAAATAAAAATCTTGTATTTTTACTTGATTGTGTAGTATGAAAATCCAGAAAAACATTTTGGGGATTTTTTGCGATTTCGAAGAAAGAAAAAAAATATTCTCCAAAAAACTCCAATGAAAATATGCTTATTTTGTGAACAAAAATAAAATTATCATATACATATATTTAAAATTAACGATTATTTAACTTATTTATTTGCTTTATTTAAAAAGAGATCATCTATATCAGTGCTTGCCACTCTGAGAACGCATTTATTAACATTTTTTTTTATTATAGGTTTTGTATTGTAGGAATGAAAAAATTAAGAGAACATCCGCACATGTGCGCCACTTTGGCAAGCACTGATCCATAGAATAGAACTAGAAGTTTATGTGAGTGCCACCCTATACTAAATTTTCAAAAAATTTACTCATTTTTTTGAAAATACAAAAACAAAATATATGTGACTACATGTATTTTGTTTTTGTATGAATTAGGTTTCTGACAATTGAATTAGGTTTTTTTCTCTCACATAAATATCTAGTTGTTAATCTATGCACTGATCTATATAGAATTTTTTGAAAATATCGAAAACGAATAAGAAAGATGCAGCCGTGCAAGTTTTGCCATATTAAATCACTTTAATTTAAGAATTTGCATTGGCGTGACAGCTTCTTATATGGAGGCCATGTTCAATTATGGTCCGATCCTTGTAAAATTTGAGTGTTAGACTAAGTCATTCCATTTAAAAGCAACACGAAAAATTACAATTTTTGATTTCACCTCTCCGAATTTAATTATATTTGGTACAATCATTATTCTTGTCAAAACTAAGACTAATTTAAAATTTCAGATAATTTCATCAAGTGGTTCGCGAAATATCGTGGTTTGAAAGTGTAAAAAAGCTCAAAATATGTACAATTATCTTTCGAAGTACATATTTATTATATAAGATTTATTGAGATGTCATATTAATTACCTTTAATAAGACGTATAACATGACATTTTTCTCAACAAAATGGTTCATATCTCGCGATTTTTCATTCGCGGGTAAATATCTCGAAAAATGGTCTTTTTAAAAATTTAAAAATATATATGTTAATGATGAAAATGTTTTCTATAACCGTGGAAAGTGGCATTCTGGAACTCGCAATATTTTAGAAGTTATTACAACAAATGTCATAATAAATACCAAATATTTATTTCAATTTGTATTGTTTTGTTTGTAATAAAATATAAAAATCGCCAATTTCTTCCAAAAATCATCCGAATGTAATATTAGGATTGATTTGAAATTTTTTTTATATCAAAGTTGGAAAATACTAAAGGTATTTACCTCAGAAATTGCAAAGTAGAAAAGTTGCATTGATTTCTGTAAACACAACAACAACCATATAGAACAATATTTTGCACAACTTTTGCAAAGTTGTCAGCGTAAAACTAATTGCAAAATTATAAGAGTAAAAATGAATAAAGTTGCAACAATTTTTATAATTTTGCCACTCTGTAAAAATGTGTTAATAGTACTAAAAAATCAACTTTATACTGAAAAACACCATTGAAAAATTTCATTCAACGTAATAAAATGGTGTTTGGAATACAACAACAACAATAAAACAAAAAAGTTAAAATTAATTAAATAATATAAAAAGAAAAATATCAAAAAATATATTGATTAATATGAATTATATAAATAAAAAATATATTTGAAATGAATGATCATTTTTTTCAGTGTCTTGAAACAAATGTTTTTACTTTTTTTGCTAACTTTATCTAATTTTTTAAAAATTGGATGCTCACGTCAAAATAAAACAGTGAAAAATTGTTTTACAGAAAAATTTTGGTGGGTCGCTCTTGAGTTGTAATGTCTCAAGGTTTAGGTTATTTAAATTTCGTGAAATTAGTTTATACTAGTGACTGGTGAATCGATTTCGATTATGGTCGAAAATCGATTTTTGTTGTTAAAAACGATTATTTTGTGATCGATTCTTACCAGCCAACTAGGGAGATTGAACCGGTTTTATTCGACCGGTTTTTTGAAAATTTCTGGTCGGTCTTTTTATAATGTTAGCTTTTTGGATATCGAATAAACTGGGTTTTTTGCTTCGAATACTCGGTTTTCATTTTTTTTTATAAATTTTGCCTAAATAAGTAATATATTTTCAAAATTATTTTTAAATTTACAATTGTATCATAATCAATAACTTTTAAATTAGAAAAATGTCATAATACGACTTCGGTGGAATTAATCATTAATTTTTCTTGTATAATGGTTTCACAATATGAACAGTAAATAAAAAATATGTATGTCTTTATCTAACAAACATTTCATACCTTAAAATGAAAATAATATAAGAAACCTCATGGGGTGTTGCTAGGAGGTGAGAAAAAAAGAGGCTAAATTGGACTTTCAAAAAGGTCAGAAAAAGGCTAAATGCCCCAAAAAATAAAGCCCGAAAGAAGCTAATATTTTTCCATACTATGAGTTGGTATATTTGATTTTGAGTATGAAGCGCCGTAGCCGAAAATTTGTTCTATACTGTGAGCGTCAAAAAAAAAAAAAAAAAAAAAAAAAAAAAAAAAAAAACAGCTCATTCCCTTTTAAACGAAGCCTTGTGAGATGCATATAAATAATGATATAAAAAAAGTGATATGCCAAAATTATTTGGTAATTAGGTAGGTATTTAACTCATAAAAACAATTTAAGAAAATATACCAATTTTTACGCGTCAAAAAAAAAAAAAAAAAAAAAAAAAAAAAAGTAAACAGTAAACAGTAAACAGTTGCACCTTTCTTTCATAAAAAGATCAGTAAATTGTAAGAGTGGGAGAAGATCTTATATTTTTTTTAGTTTAGGTTTCAGAGAAGGACCAAATTATAATCTTAAATGTGTTTAAAAAACGAAGTAAATAGAAAAACAAACTTCAATTCAAACTCGACAATAATATCAGATTTATATGAAAAAGGAAGAATCCTTACGTGAAATTGCAAAAATAGTTTCAAGGAATTATTGCGGAATAATATATAAATATACCAAACACCATACTGCAGATAATTTTCCTCGGGCAAGATGGTCAAATCATTTACAGACACAAAGAAAAAAGGTATAGTTTGCGAAGTCAAAGAAAGTCCTTCTTCTAGTACCTAAAAAAAGCTGAAAAAGTAACGTTAAGTTCCGCTTATTATTTTAGGGCTAGTACCATTTAAAAAAAGGTTTCCATACAAGAACACCATGTAAGAACCCTACATATAGTAATCCAGCCAAACTAAATGTTTGAGTCTCGCCCAAAAGTATAAAAATTAGTGTTTAACGTTCCAGGAGACCGTTTTACTCAATGACAAAAGTAAATTTAAATATTTGGCGCCAAAAAAAAAAAACACGAAAAATATTGCAAAGATTGAATGAAGGCGTCAATGTCACATGTGTGGTTGTCACATGAGGTTGAGAGTTAAACATGATCGAGACTCGGTAATGGTCTGAGGACGTCTGGAGGCTTCAGGAATCAGTAATTTCATATATATATAATCGACAATGAAATAGAAGATCATATAAATAGTTTTAAACATAATATCGATCCTAGTGTGCGAAAATTTAGCTTATTGCATAACTGCTTATTCCAAAATGACAAATATCTCAAGCATTTTTCCAAAATTGCGAGGGAATGGTTGCTTTATCGTACTCCCAAACCTTTTTGTAATGCTCTGAAGTCCCCAGACTTTAATCCAATCGGGCATCTGTTGGAACATATTGGCAAAAAATTAGAAAAAGTACCATTAACCCAAAATATCACCGAATTTTGCCAAAAAATTTGCCTACTCGTTGCCTATGATATTAACGGATGTAATAAAGTCAAATAGAAAACATACAAAGTATTAAATACCATAATAGAATAATAGAAGGTAGAATCATTAGAGAGAGTTTTCAAATTTGAATGCTTGTTATGTCAAATAATATAAAAATAAAAAACAAATAATAAGAATAAAAAACTAAAAATATAAAAACTTTTTGTTTACATTTTAATTTCGTTTTTTTGCATTGAAACTTTTTTGTAAATTTATCTGGAAAAAAGTAGTTTAAAGTATAATATACATACAAAAACAATAACATACAACTGGTTACTACCTCACCACCAACAACTTCCAATGATGTCATCTATATCCTGCCATGGAGTTATCGCAAAAGAACGTTTACTGGAGCTGCAAGTAGATGTTCCGGCTGGTCCAGTAGTTACCAATGACAAGGAATATACTTGGCTTCAAAGTTGTTGGTAGTTAACGTAGAATCGGTCCATGAAGATAATTTATTCATTGAACCAAATCTTTAAAACAATTTTTTTTTTTTTTGTTTTTTTAGTTTTTTGATATTTTATTTTTTTTTTTTTTTCAGTTTTTTGATATCTTATTTTAATTTTTTTACATTTTGTTTTCATTTCTTATTGTTTGACAATTCAGGGTAAATTAAATTGAGAGCACTCTCGCTAATGATTCTACCTTCTATTATTTTATCATGTTAAATACAATTTTTTTGCATTTAATTATAAAACTGTTTACTTTTTTTGACGCGTAAAAATAGACACAGTATGTCAAGAAAATGTTTTTACATTAAAAGAAAACATGAATTTGTCGAAGTTTGGCTTTAAAAAACTATATAATTTTTTGCTAATGTAAAAATTTTTAATACGAATTTGTTAATATATTTATTACTGTATAACTCAAAGAAAATTAATATTTAATGATTTAAACTATTAGAAATGGAGCAAAAACTAAACAAACACCAAAATCTTAGTGTCAAGAAATTCTTTTTACATTTGTAAAACTGCTTTAGAAAATCAAAAAATTTCTGAATTTTTAATTTAAAATGGTAACAGCTGGTATATATAACTGCTTGTAGAACCTTTTTCATCAAATAAAGTTGTTAACGAATGTCGCTGACAATTGGAATTTTGTATATTCCAACATTAGTGCGTTTTTTTAGTTCATTATGGTCCTGTAATACCTTTTAGTCACTTTCTTCTTCAAATAAGGAGAAAATATTTGAAGTAGATGGATATTAAGAGATATCAACTGGAGTATTATGGAATATATTAATTAATATATTCTATTAAGTATATATCTTAATAAGGAATACATTTGTATAATATCTTGAACACTTTTCCCGAATTGGAGGTTATAAAAATCCCCAAATGGGTTTATGATCTGGAGTTTTTTGTCTTGACATACTTAATATATAATTTATGAATTACTGGTAATATATATCATGGATTTGAACACATATTCTTGTACTATGTGATTATAATTATCACACTGACGATTTATTGACAATAATAGATCCCAAAGTTCCAAAAATTGTTTCACATAGCAACAAAAACGCAAATGTAAAAACATTTTCTTGGCAGGTAGTTTAAAGGTATGTGTAGTTTTTGTTGTTGTATTTTCGTAATTACATTCATAATGAATTTTTTTCTGGTAAATCCGTTAAAGAAATACACCTAAAACAAAATGTAACAATAAACATTTGCAAATACTGTAAAATAAAGTTGAAATAATAATATTATCTTCAATGTAAAAACATTTTCTTGACATACTGTATTTATTTACAAAAAGTGCATTATTTTTTAATGTGCTGCTGTTTTATAATTTTTTTCTTATGAAATCCATATTTAGTTAGTTACCAAAAAATGTGCATTAGTCTTTTCTATATAGCATTTTTAATCTAAATATAAAATAACTTTATTTTAAAAGATACTTGCTGTTTACTTTTTTGTGACGCTCACAGTATATAAATAATCTCGATTTTTTTGTGCGAATTAATACACAAAAAGGTTTAAAGCATTTTTCGGGATTACAAAATCCCGAATCCCGGGATTGAACGAAAAAAAATCCCGGGATTTCATTTTCGGAATTTACTGACATAAATACATTCTAAAAAGTAACTCAAGACGAGATACAAAATTAAAATATTTATAGAAAATTTTCAAAAATATTTAAAAAATCTATTAGAACATTATAGGTCTGTTCGTTTTTATGTTATTCTTACTAGTTTTACTCTTTTTGCAAGTATTTTACTTGAAAAGCGTTTCTGTGCGCATAAACGTAGTAAAAGTAGTTAACATTTCATGAGGAAATAATTTTCTCTTTTGCTATATTTTACATGAAAATATAGCAAAATTTTTAAAATATTTAATTTTCAAATTTCTTTTGAATTTTAATTAGAAACATAAATAATAAGAAAATATGTTTAGTTTTTTTTTTAAATTTTTTGTTGCAAGCTGTGGTCAATTTTGAAAGAAGTCTTGAAAATTTTGCATTTATGAATTATACTTTTATAAAACTTACGTATACCTAATTGTATTGTGATACTATTTATGCACATTTAAATGATCTTTGGAAAGGTCCTGTTTATTGGAGCTGTGATCAATTATGCACTGATCATTTTAAAAAATTGATACATTGATTTGTATTAAAAAATGTGTGCCAATTCGTCTACACATTGATATTTTTGTCTGATTAATGCACGTTTAAGTAAATTGGGGGAGGTCCTTGTATGAGCCTTATGGTTAAAATGTTAAACAAATTTATTTGGTCGTTAGGATACAAACGTTTTCATTTGTGTTCCATTCTACCACATTTAGAAGATTTAAAAGGGTCATACTCTATTCTGGAAAGATAATTATATGGAAGCTAGATAAAATAAATGTTGGATTATACAAGTTCTAGGTACCAAATTGCGTTAAGTCATCTTCTAAATCAACCTGTAGTTTATATGAGTGATCTCTAACTATTGATTCAACAAGGTTAAAAATAATACATATCCTTAGGTAAAAGAAAATTTTATAAAAAAATATGTATGTGAAAAATTATCTGCAAAGAAAAAAAAAAAACATTCCCGTATTTTTGAGATTTCTCCAGGTTTCCATTTCATATTAGTAAAAACTAAACTAAAAATATTATTTTTTTATTGACACTATATGTAATTTATTTTACTATTTTAAAACGAAAAAACCTTATGTCATATTTCTTTAATTTCAATTTCTTCAATTAAAATATATGTATACAAAATATATTTTTCCTTATATTTAAAATGTGTTTTCATATGAAACATAAATCCCGAATCCTGAAAAATCCGGGGATCCCGGGATTTGCAAAATCCAGTCCCGTTTGGCATCCCTAGTAAAAACAAATAAGAAATTATCTTCTTTGTTGAAATACTAAAAATTTTTGCCTTTTTAAGGCAATTTTAAGTAACAAAAAAGTCTAGAAAAAGGCTAGAAGCTAAAATGAAAATTTTGAGGCTAAAAGCAAAATAAAAAGGCTAGATTTAGCCTTAAAAATACTAAACGGGCAACACTGCTCATGATTAAATTAATAGGCATACATAAAAAATTATTAAATTAAATTAATTAATGAGAAAATATAAATATTTTTTAATAAAAAAACATTATTTTTAGGCATGATAAAATTAGAGAGAGTGCTCTCAATTTATTTTACCCTGAATCATAGAATAGAACTAGAAGTTTATGTGAGAACCACCCTATACTAAATACATAGAAAACAACTAGAACTCCAACTCTTTTCATTCGCTCAGAAACAAAAAATTATTCTATTCACACGTATAAATTTGTTCTGTAGAAAATTTTACTAACACATACAAAGAGTTAGGTTTTTTTGACAATTGAGTTAGGTTTTTTGTGAGCAGGTTGGAGTTCTAGTTGTTTTCTATGACTAAATATTCAAAAAATTTACTCATTTTTTTGAAAATACAAAAACAAAATATATGTGACTACATGTATTTTGTTTTTGTATGAATTAGGTTTCTGACAATTGAATTAGGTTTTTTTCTCTCACATAAATATCCAGTTGTTAATCTATGCCCTGAATTGTCAAACAATAAAAAATGAAAACAAAATGTAAAAAAATCTAAAATCTGAAAAATAAAATAAAACAAGTATAATAAATTTTTTAAAAGTTTTTTTTTAATGAATAAATTATCTTCATGGACCGATTCTACGTAAACTACCAACAATTCTGAAGCCAAGTATATTCCTTGTCGTTGGTAACTACTGCACCAGTCAGAACATCTATTTGCAGCTCCAATAACTATTCTTTTGCGACAACTCCATGGCAGGACATGGCATCATTGAAAGTCTGTGGTATTGTTTTATATGCATATTGTAGTCTACACAACTTTTTTCCCAGATAAATTACACAAAAAAGTTTCTAAAAAAAAAAAACAGAACGAAATTAAAATGAAACAAAAACGTTTTTATATCTTTATTTTTAATTTTTGTTTTTTATTTTTCTGTTATTTGACATAACAAGAATTAAAATTGAAAACTCTCTCTAATGATTCTACCTTCTGTTATTCTATTATGAATTTTAAGTATTAAAAATATAACTTTGATTTTTTCATAAATAACATGAAATTTAATTCGTCCTTATACCAAAATATATATTTGTAGCAGATCTGCGCTTTTTTTGGACATCATTAGATGGATAGTCTACATTTCTCTAAGTTCTAATGTTAACAGAAAACCATGATTTGTTTGCTTTGTTTGAAATATTAAACTAAACTACCCCGCTATATGCTGTTTTCGAAAATTTTAAGCAAAAATCGGTTAACCGGTTTTTCTAAAATTTAGAAATTTGTAACCAGTTTTTTTCAAATGACGAATATTCAAACTATTAGAAAACCGATTTTAGCAAAACTCCGAATAATCGATCTCCCTACAGCCAACTTTATACTGAAAACGACTTTTAGGCTTCGATTAATCGAACAATCAACTCTGTACAGTGAAGTCGATTTTTTGTACAAATAAAAAATTTCAAAGAAAAATTTTATACTTTCTAAACAATAATTGTTGGGACAAGTTTTTAAAAGATTTTAATAAAAAGAAATCATTAAAAATGCAATTCAAGCAATAATTGTTAAATACAAAGGACGAACTATGATTACGAGTTATATAAAATATACATTCGTAAGAGAAGGGTCGCCAATATAGTCGAGCATGCGTTCCCGCAGTGCTGGACAGTCACATAAAGAATGTAACTAAAACTCAATAAAACAACTTCAGCTGTAAATCCGTCTATGTTTCTGTTATATTTGTAGGCGAAAATTTTCTTGCGCACTCATTCATCATTTCGATCCCACGAACACCCTGTTATCCAACCTAGGCTGAGAAGTATAGGTAGAGATTGAGTGGAATTAAG
Organism: Protophormia terraenovae; assembly: GCA_951394005.1. Taxonomy (NCBI): domain Eukaryota; kingdom Metazoa; phylum Arthropoda; class Insecta; order Diptera; family Calliphoridae; genus Protophormia; species Protophormia terraenovae. The sequence goes on along the minus strand of OX596075.1, from coordinate 59,339,120 downwards.
TAGACATTACCAGCCGTAATAAAAAAAAATGTAGGTTTGATAACGAGTTACTAACTTTTTCTTATGGAAATTTACATACAAAAAAGTTAGTAACTCGTTATCAAACATACATTAGTTTTCTTGAATACGGTTGTACGACTTCACTACGTACGAATTCCGCGTCTTATGACCGTTCAAATAAAAATCGATAGTCTATCTCTTCGGTCCCTTCTAGACGAAAATATTTCGGTTTCGGTTTCGGTTTCAGTCTCAGTCCAGTCTCAATATTAGATATAAAATATTTCATATCTGAATATTCGGTAAAATGTTTAATTTACTTTCTATGTTTTAACAAAATACATACATTTGAATTCCATGCTGCTAAATTTAAGACATTTAATGGCGTTATATGGCTCATCAGAGGTAGTAGTTAATAATAAATTTATCGATTTTCTTTATTGTTTTTTGATATTCTTTCAACAGCCATACAATTATCGTATTCAATGAATTACACCCAAAAAATGTTTAGTTCAAAGAGTTTTAATCCCTGGTTTAGTTGTTAAACATATCGACATTGTACATATATGAATATTTAAACTTGAAACGGTCTTTTAGAACATATGTAATCTAATTTAATTTTAATTAATTTTATAAATAATAATCGATTAAAAAATCGATTATGGGGTTCGATTAATTGACTACTACTACTTTAAAATTTATTTTTTTTTAATGGTGATATATTTCACTGGTTATATGTAAGAGAGCAAAACGTCACATACCAGAAATGAAAATAAAAAAATATAGGGAAAAGTACAACAAGAAATAAGTTAACATCAAAGTGTTTCGGTTAGTTTTATTTAAAATAAGCCTTACAGTGAACTGAGCCCATATTAAAGTTGGAAAAAAGTAGAAAGAAACTAGGTAAAACGATGAAATTTTGCGCATATGTATACATTTTTAAAGATTTTTAAATTAAAAAAAAAAATCTTCAAATTATGTTTGTATTGGATCAATACATTATGTTGCACAAATGAGTAGTACATGCTTGTAATTTGTGCACTTGTCGTTGCATAAAAATAAAAGTAGTAGAGCAAATCTAAAATTTTTTTCTTTAATTTATTTTATGTTTAGTGTTTAATAAAATAATCTATAACTTAAAAATAAATGCATCAAGATCTACGAAAAAATCCGACAAAACGAAAACAACTCGCATGTACTCAATTTTGCACTTTAAGGATTTTTAATATATTTTTTTACAACAATAAAAATATTTGGATATAATATAGTGTAGTTTATAGATAATGGACAGTAGATTATTATACCATTTTTAGAATTTTAAATATACCTTTAAAACCAGGAGCTATATCCGAAGGACCGCTTTTTCGGACTTTGCGGTTAAAAATGTTATATCTAGAATACCAGTTGACCAAATTAAATTTTTTAAACTGTATTAGAAAAACAAGAAATTATCCTTTTTAAAAAGAATATATTAATTTAAATAAACAGAAAAGCTATCTTGAATATTTAAGACACAAATTAAGTTTTTGAATTTTTTCTTCTATTATATTGAATTTATTTATATTTTTGACCCACATTTTATTAACTTGGCGGGCTTAATATTTCCCCTATTTGACAGATTCCTTACAAAATTCTAAATAATATTGGTGCAAGAATCATACAAATATATGAATTTGAAGTTGGAACTTTAAAAAAATTTCATTTTTTTTTCCAAAAAGGTGGCAATATTTATTCACTGATAAAATTTGTTTTTTGTTCTCAGCTTTATCATTTTTTTAATGTTTTCAAAAGAAATCTTAATGCAAATGCGTGTAAAGTAAATCAGGAGAAGTTTGGGACAAAGATTTGCCCATAAGCCCTATCCAAATTTTGTCTATTTTGAATTTTTTCTTTTTCTGTTATGTTCTCAAATCACAAAGCTGGGATCGACTTGAAATTATTTTAAATATATATCTCTATATGTAAGGTAAACACCCAAAAAGTATTTTCTGACGGACGCCCCTTATAACGATAGGGTGGCCATTTCAATGAAAAAGTAAATTTTGTTAACACGTTTTATAGGGATTGGCATTTTGGGTATTTTCATATAAAAAAGTGGGCATTTTTTAAATTCTCTAATCTTAGGACAAGTTTAAACATATTATACAGAAATTTCAATAAAATATCACTATTCGTTTAAATTTTATTAAAGTTTAAATATTAATTTTAAATATAAAAAAAAAACACGCAAAAATGCTAAATTTTAAGTCGTTCCAGAAATTTTGCAATCAAATTACATTCCATTAACTTTTTTTTATAAATTATTAATCTCTATATTCTAACCTTTTCTTTGATTTTTGTTTAAAACTTAATAGAAACTTGGTCTCCTCTAACCAAATTAAGCCAATTTTCATATATTTGTACGCAAATGAATGATGGATGGATGATACAAGCAGTGTTGCCAGTTTAGCCTTTTTAAGGCTAGATCTAGCCTTTTTATTTTGATTTTAGCCTGAAAATTTTCGTTTTAGCTTCTAGCTTTTTTGTTAGCCATTTTTATTTTTAATTTTACAAATTTTATTTTTACAAAATCATCAATTTAAGCATTTGTGTATACTAATTCTTACAAAAATATCGAAATTATTTATATTTAATGAAAATTTTCGCCTGCGGCGCTTCATTCTACAAAAATATTACAATTATTTTTTGACAAACTTTATTACCCATATTACTTTATATTTACAAATTCACTAAAATATATTTAACAAATATCAAAATCTAATGAGAACAAAAAAATTAATGCATTTTTAAATAAAATATGTTAGCTTTTTTCTGGCTTTATTTTTTGGGGCATTTAGCCTTTTCTGACCTTTTTTTTAAGTCCAATTTAGCTTTTTTTTTCTCAAGTTCTGGCAACACTGGATACAAGCAAAAACACAAATTACACTGGTCGACAAAACATTTTTTTTCGTGCTCCTTAAAAAAAAAAGTATGTGGACTAGATAGAATTCCGCATGCTAAACTTGAATCTGCTTTCAGTTTTTTCTTATCAGGTCGAGATTTTTTATGGGCGTGTCTAATATTGTGTCTTAAATAAGCCGATTACTCGAGTATATTTCACTATAACTCGAGAACGGTATGCACGGTTTATATAGATTATACACTAATACCCCGGTTTGCGTCGCCTCGTTCTGCGTCTGCTTCGAAGTTGCGTCTTTTTAAAATTTCTGTGATTTCGAAGTTGCGTCGTTTTTGTTTTAGTTTGCGTCGCATGTTTCGAAGTTGCGTCGTTAGTGCTTCGATTTGCGTCGTTAATACGAAAATGTTTATACAAAGCTTAAACAGAAAAAGGGATTTCCCGTTTAAATCTAGTGCAAATTAGAGCCCTGCAAACTGTGTCTTATAAGGCTGTACAAGCCACTTGATATTTTTCAAGTGTTGTTATCAGTGTGTGTGCGGAGTAATAAATACTGTTCTGCAGGCACTTAAAACCATACAAATACTGCGTGTGTGCTTCAACTTTATGAACAAATCATGAGTGTGCTATGATAGCGACCAAACAAGCCTCTCAAATGCTTGTATAAAAAAATACAAGCCTTTTGACCACTTGTTTGCTTCAATAAGGAAAAAAATTGTGTTTTCTTTTTTATTAAAATTATATGTGTGTGTGTGCGTTCATGACTGTATAAAGTAATTTCGTAAGTAAAACAGTCGTTTAAAAGTATTGTTTATAAACTTATTGTTATTTACGATCAAATAAATTATTAATGTTACTAGTTATAACAATTTAAAGAAACATGCATTAAGTTTTATTAGTAAACAGATTTTATTAAATATTTAAAGTTTTCTACAAGGTTTTTTTATATTATTACTTAAAACAAATATATACTTAATTACTTATATACTACTTTCTTATACATATGTATATAAATACTTAAACTATATCACAGATAATAATGTTGTCTGTGAAGAAACATAATCTGTGAAAAGATGGTTGAGTTGGAGGAAAGATTCGTTCTTTTTTCCGATAACAATTGTCTAGCAATTGAAAAAACTCTTTCGGAACTTGCACTACTTGCTGGAGTAGCCAATAGTTTGCAGCTTAATTTATACAACAAAGGCAACTGTGTTCGATGTAAATACCACCAACTGATGACATTAAAGTTTTCTTCGAAGGGAACATCCAGGTTTTGGTATGTTTGAATTTCTCTAGCTATTTTATCATCCCATGTTAGATTTGATGTTGGCGATACAAAATTCTTGAAATATGATGATATTACTGATGTTTTAGTTGATGTTGGTGATTCCATGATTTCTTCACCTTCATTTTGCCAGAGAATTTTTAACTCCTCTGCACATTTTGATTTTATATTATCCATTTAGTCTTTTGAAAATTTTAACAGTTTATTCGCGGGTGGAAAAAGGAAATGTGCAATTTTATGCGTCATGGATATATTTAAAAATACAGTTGTCTGTATATTTTCAAATAATGCTTTCTTAAATTTTTTTACGAGTTCAATATCATCATCTTCTGATATGCAAGTGTCCCTCAATCCATTGATGTATGCATAAACTAGATGTAATGTAGCATATTTTTCTCCTTCTAAAGTTTTGGACGCCTGTTCAAATTGTCTCATGACGTTCCCAATTCCTTTAATGTGGCTTATGTTTATTTTTTCGACTTTTTGAAGCTCATTTTTTTGCTGCAATATATTATTGACATCCATCCAATTTTTTTCCACAGATTCCAAAAGGTAATACATTGTGTTCCACCGTGTAGGACAATGACTTTTTAATGTTTGGCTTAATTTGCAATTATCGCCAGATTTCTTGAAATATTTAACCAATTTCGAGCATAAATTACACAGTTCATTTAGTTCCTCTACATTTTTAATAGCCTTTTCGATTACATTATTAAGTAAATGGTTAATGCAATATATGTGTGGAAAACAATTGAACGCAGCAACCATGTTGGAACCTCTGTCTGTTACCATAACTCCATCTTCCAGTTTGCAATCATATCTTCCTAGTAAAGTTTGAGCTTTTAATCTAATGGCATCATCTAAAATAAATAATTATTAAAGATATGTGGTTCATTTGGTATTCATTTTTTCATTTATGTAATAGTAATATAACTGTTTAAATTTACTTACGCGTACATCTTTCCCCATTCATTGAATTAAGACCTATCAACCTGGAAATCAATTGGTCATTTTTTGTATAATGGATAGTTAGAGAGATATAACTTTTCCGTAAATAGTTGTCCGTCCATATATCTGAAGTTAATCCAAAACCATTTTTGCAGACAGCATTGATTTCATGTTTAACATTTAGGAATGTTGCTTCATATATTTTTTCAATATTCCGCGATATTGTGGTAGGATGTGGCAATAATTTTTCTACATCAACATTTGGTCCATACTTCGCTCCAATTGAAATCAAGAACTCCGAAATCTGCATTAGACTGGTATCTTGAACAAATTGAAAAGGCCGACAATTTTTTATACACCATTCGGAATGGTCTCGTTGTTAACCTCTACTTTTTCTGTATTAGTTTCCTTCGTGGTGTAGTAGCACTTATGTCTCACCAAGTTCGATGTGGTTCTCGAATCATATTTTAAAACAGTAAAACACTTTATGCAGGCAACTTTGTTTGCTATTTCGGCTCCTTCCTGGTTTACAATCTTTCCAAATGTGTCCCAAATCTTGCTTCTGCCTCTTTTCGTAGTTATTTTGAATGTTCCTGACAGGATATTTTGTTTGATGCTGGCAGCGTCCATTGATTCAGTAGGAGTTGAATTCTAAATACATAAATATGATATATTTTGTTTAGTAAAGTAACTTTAAAAAATAATTTTATTTCTTACCATTACTTCTGCCATTATAAGTATACGAAGATATGTATATTTTAACACGATTGTGAAAACAAATAATTTGTTGGAGCACAAAAAATTCAATTCTGAACACGAGAACACTTTTGAAATAACTGTTGAAAGATTTTCATTCATAACTTCATTTATAGCATATATGAAATATATTAGGTAATAATATTATAATTTTATTTATAAACTCATTTTTACATTAGGTAATAATATGTATAAGCCTTTTCTAAAAATAACTTTAGTCCAATAAAAACAGGTATATTTCTTAGTGTAAAAAATTTATTTAAAACAGCAAGAATTTGGCAATAAAATCTGTAGAAGCACCTAAATAGATCAATAAGAAACAGGTACATATGTTCTGCACTGTAAAAAATGTAAATTTATTTTTTATAAAACCACGAATTGAGTTCGCTTACAATCAGGTAAAACAGCATCCTTTACTTGATTATATATTGAACATGTACATATGACGGGACACACAATTTAGGTAAACGTCTTAAAATATTTCATTTATAATTTTATTACAGTGCAGATCGTTCCATCGTATTCTTAACATTTGGGAAAATTTATTAGTCAAGGAGTAAACGTATATGGAAACGAATTTGAAAAATGAAAAGACATTGTTCTATATTATTTCCTTTTAGTTTTAAAATAGAATGATTACTTAGTAAATATAAATTAAATGCAATAAAATCTATCATAATATAAATAAGTACAATTTTAAAATTTTTTATAAACATACAATTAATTATAAGACTAACTTTATTTAAAATATAAATAAATACTAAAGATAAAAATTTTCTAACTTACATATGTAACTGACAGTTTCAAATGTCAACTTTAATTTTTTTACTTTTTTAACTCTTAATAAAGAGTATTTTTTAATAACTTTATGAATTCACCCTTTTACATTTATTTAGAAAAGAAGAACCAACAATAAAATATAGACATACTGTATATATGTGTGTGTATGCAAGAATATTTATAAACAACCACTTTTTACACATTATGAAGATTTTTTGCCACACACAGCAACTACGTATTACAAAAAACAAGCAAATCATTAAGCCCACTTGAAATCTTTAAATCATTTCTCAACGTCTTGTATGATTTGCTTTTTTTTGCCACACCACTTGCACCACTTGTTTACGATAAATGATTTGAACGCACGGATTTTCAGTCGTTCATACACAGTACACACTTGCTTTGCTTCGGGCAGCGAACAGTACGAACAGTATTTATTGTCGTTTTTGCACATGTTGGCTATGAAACACACACTTGAAATTCAAGTGTGTTTGCTTTTCAAATCATCTTGCGCAGGAGACTAGTGCAAATTCGAAGTTGTGTTTTTTTAAAATTTCTGTGACTTCGAAGTTGCGTCGTTTTTGTTTCAGTTTGCGTCGTTAATATGAAAATGTTTGTACAAAGCTAAAACAGAAAAAGGAGATTTATCGTTTAAGTCTAATGTAAATACATACATACATATGTATTTATGTTGTCTGATGGTTGCAAGTTGTAGGTCGTTAGTAGTTACAAATTACATATGCTGAAGTGAAGTTGATCTAAATATTTTGCAGCAATGAGTCAAAAAAGAAAGCAATTATGCTTAGAACAAAAGCTTGACATTTTAAAACGTTTTAAATCAGGGGAAAGGGCTGTTGATATTGGAAGAAACCTTGGACTAGCCCCTTCTACAATAAAATCCATTTGTTCCAGAGACGCTGATAAAATTAAAAAATTTGCTGTAAAGATAGACTTACACTTCTTTTGGGAGGAAATGCAGCAGGAGATTTTAAATTTAAGCCATTTTTAATTTACCACTCTTTAAACCCGAGAGCTTTTAAAAATGTTAAAAAGAGCTAGCTTTCTGTTCATTGGCGTGCAAATAAAAAAGCATGGATGACTGCATCCTTATTTAGTGATTGGATGAACAATTGAGCTGCTCCCGAGCTAAAGGCTTATTGTTCTTCAAAAAATATTGAGTTTAAAATGCTCTTGTTAGTTGATGCACCAGGTCATCCTGTTTTTTCAGACGATTATTCGGAAAATATTAATGTTATTTTTATGCCCCTAAATACAACTTCTTTGATACAACCAATGGATCAAGGTGTTATATCCAACTTCAAGTCATACTATCTGCGTCGAACTTCAACTTCTAAAAGCAACTGACGGAGATAACATGCCATCCATGAAAGAGTTTTGGAAGAATTACAATATCCTGATGGCTATTGAAAATATAAACCTATCTTGGAAAGAAGTAAAAGAATCGTGCATGAACGGAACTTGGCGTCAATTATGGTCCGAATGTATTCTCAAAGATATGGGAGATATTAATGATGTTCCACACACATGTAAAGAACTTGCAGAATCAGCTAGAAATGCAAATTTTTATGGAATGGAAGAACAAGATATTAATGATCTCCTATTATACGAACCAGAGTTAAATTGTAACCAAAGTTTGAATCAAATACTTCCGCTTCAGGTCGAAGCAGAAGAAAAAAAGCTTACTGCTGCTAAAATTTCTGAAGCGATGCAGTTGATATCGCAAGCAATGGACATTTTTGAAAACAATGACCCGGACGAAGACCGCAGTTTAAGAGTGTCTAGAAAAGTGACCGAAGATATAAATTGTTATAAAGAAATTTATTAAAAAAAAAGCGTTACAATCCAACAATCGTTAGACAAGTTCATAACAAAATCAGCAAGATTGACACATCCCTCAGTTGATTTAGTCGATTTAGATGACTAAAGTTGAAAAAAATACGATAAGACTTTTGATTTTATTCTAAGAATTCCTTATTTTTAATTTTAATATTTTTGTTATTTTTTTTTTTTTTTTTCGCATTATTCCAATGAATTGTTATATTTTTACAATAATAAAAACTATAAAAAAATTAAATATTTTTTTTATTGAAAAATCTTTTTTTTTCATATACGAAATAAAAATAATATGATTGAACAAAAAGTTTTAAATTTTGTTCAATTGTGATTACTCTGAACAACCTGAAAGCAATTTCTGACTCTTAATGGCTTAAAGCTGCTGAAACATTTCCATCACATTTTAAATCAATTAATAAATTATGGTATGAAAATCGATTCCAAAGGTCCTATGTGTTCAAAAAATCGTTGGAACTAATATAAAAATACACATACTTTCTCCGGTCCCAACAAGCCGCGTAAATCGAGGGTTACCAGTACATACATTTATTTTATTTGTTTTTTACAAATAAACATTTACATAGACTGATAGTGAAATTAAAGACATCAACTTAAAGAAAGCAATTATTAAAAGAGAACAAATTAATTTTAATTTTAATGATTTAAAAATTTGATTTAATTAAAAAAATATATATATACACATATAATATATTAATTGCCACTGTAATAATATCTAAAATAAGTCCATCAATTGTTTATCTAAATGCTAATTTTGGCTTTTTAATAAAATTCTAAAATTAATATATTTATAAAATATCAATCAATACCATTAACTTTATTAATTCATTTTAAAATTTTAACTTATATAAATAACTAAATTTAACAATAACACATCTTTATTAATATTACTTTTATATTAATACACATTTTTATGTCAATAACTTTGCTTCCAAAAATATAAAACATATACTAGTGCTGGTCCACATGGTTATATTTTAAAATGTCGTCCAACAATATTTTTTTTAATTCCTGTTATATGTACATATGTTAAATATAATCTGTATAATTTAGTCCACAAAAATGCGTCACTTTTCACAAAGAAATTTGTTTGTAAAAAATATAAATATTCAGAATTTAATTACAACTACATTTTGTGATAGTTTTTTACTTGTTAAACTTTTAACTTATTCTTAATTTAATTCACAAACAAATTTAAACGTGTTTTAATCAAAAGTGATGTTTTTCAGTGCTAGATTTAAACGGTCACATTCGCTAACCCATACAGCAATACTGAATTTTGAAAACAGAAATGATTTTTTGCTAAATTTAAAGCAATGCTCTAAATTTAATGAACAAAAAAATCGATCAAAATATAATAAAAATTAAAATTTATACACTTAATTTACTTTTGGTTACATTATTAGATAAAATAATATATTTTTATGTTATGACAGTACTAACTTGGGTTTAACTGGCGAATTTAGCTGAGTTAAACCTAGATTATATACCAGATAATCTATTATTGAAAAACAACATTAATGACTTAAGCTACGTTTAACTGATAAATGTACATACTAGAGTATCCAAAACCGTAACCGAAAACCGGTTAACCGGTTTGCTGACTCTAATTTTCCAATAAGCAAAAATAAACTTGTTATTAGATCACTCTGTATTTAATAATATTATTACTTAATTTTTGGAAACTCAACAAATATTATTTATTTCATACACCTGTGAAATAAAACTAGAATTATTTCTCTAATATTTATACGAATTTTTAGACTGGAGTACCGAGAATACAAAATATGTACATATTTACAAATAACCATAACCAGCACTAATAAGATCATTTATTATAACTACAATTTTATTTATACATATGTATAAAATGACTAATCAAATCTATTTATCTGACCAATGTGGCCAATTTTCAAAACTTTTATATAAAGCATCTGCTAAAGTTGCCACGGAAGTTGGGTCCAATTTGTTAGCTCCAACAATTCTATAATTCGGAGAAATCTTATTCAAACGAACTCCCTCCTGTAGTAATAACTTTGTGACGTTGAGTTGTTTATAGGATGGTGGCTGCTTTTTGAATGATCCGATGTAGGCAAAACTTATACTGTCATCATTGAAACCTTTCAAAACAGAACCTTTAAAATTCCAGCCACGGCCTTCGTAAACATTTCCATCACCACCAATGAGAAAATTGTATATTATGTCATCCTGTTGTTGTGATTCAATGTTAAATGTTTGTGTTATCCGCACCGTATATGTACAAGCAGCCTGAAATAAAAAAAATCGGTTAACAATTTTATAGTTTAATTTAAAAAACAAAGAGTGAACGTGTGATACTTACTTGTGTTTCACATTCTGATGTTCTTGTTGGTATAACTATGATACGCTGAACAGGATGATTAAGAGGAATCAAATCATTAATAGAAGGTTGAGCCAGCCAACCATCTCGAGCTACTATACGCAATATATATCCACCTCCAACATTATCTTGGGCTGGAAAATACAATACAGAGATTTATAAATCATTAAAAAAAAAAAAAAAAGAGTTAGAAAATTATTTTAATTAGAAGATTAGATGTAGATCAGTCCATATACTATCATACAATTGTTTGTTTACCATTAAAAAAAATGCTTGGAAAAAATATCGCTAAAATATATTAAAAAATACGTTATTTGAAAGGATCTAGTTTCTAGTCAATTGTTTCGGACTATTGATTAAAAACTACGTACATATATGGGCCATTGTCAAAAAATTTTAACCTATATGATATTGACTTTAATTCTTAATAACTTTTATGGTAATACTAATTTAAACAAACGTTTTGAATTCACCAGACTTAGAATTAATAGAGTTAAAAATATTGGTTCCATAGGATTCATTTCATAACCATGATTGTTGTTTAAAGTTCAAAAACTTAGAAAAGCTTGAAATTATTTAACTTTTTTTCCATTCTTCTACAATTTTTGTTCAGACATTTATGCTCTTGGATCTCATTCGATCCTATATAAACTAATCAGAATTTGGTGATAAATTTTGGCCCTTCTTTTTGATAGTGGATATAAAAATAACTTAGATGTGAACCCCATTTTTCACAAACTTTTTAAAAATCGCGATATTCTGAAGAATATACCTAAACTTAAAGAATATAAACTTTTTAAAATGTTCAACTATAACTTTCGCGCGCTTTACCCCTTGAAATGATTTACGGAAAAAAATTCCAAATGCATTTGCGTCACATAATATTTATTCTAATGGATTTTTATGGGCCATCAAAAAATCTCATGTTTGTTTAACCACAAAAATCAAAAATTTTAATAATGATCCATATATGAAACTAAAAAAATGAAAAAAAAAAAAAAATATTTTGTAGCTGCAAAAATTATTCTTTTCAAAGCAAATATAACTTTTTATTGTTATATGGAAAACTAACAAGCTTTTGAACTATTACTTGCAACTTTCTTACTACAAGTTACATATGATATTATGATTGTATGAAAGTCATATAAAATTGAATATGAAACCTTTTGATAGTTTCTGAACTTATAAAGATATGGTAATATAGATTCGTGAGGAAATACACCAATAACGATAAAAAAGTTTTTAGATGGTCTAAAAACTTGAAAACTTTGAACCAATGAAACCAAGCATTTCTAAATATATTTCCATGGACAATGCGGCTATGTCATGCAAATTTTTAAATTCGCAAAAAATTAAAAAAAGTTACACCCTTAAAATGTATATAGTGTGATATACAGTAGTAACGATTTTAGCCAACCTGATCTGACATTTTGTTAGTCTTAACATTCTTTTTCTAGAAAAAAGCTTTCAATTATTTTATTAATTCTATATATATTGACCATAATGTACTAAATACGCTGCATCCAAGACTCGGAATATCAAAATATTATAAAAAAAATTATACATATGTACTTTCAAATATATTATAAAAAATCAAAGTTACCATTGAAAAAATTCATTTTTAATATAAATTACAATTCAAAAGAACGAAATATTTGGTTAACCCTAGAATACTAACAGCTTAGTGCCTTTTTATTATTTATTTGCCTCTAAAACGGCTTAAAGCGAAAAAATACATTCAATAAATAAGAATAAAACATAAAAAAAAAAATCCTTCAAATTATACAAAGATTTTATTTATGAAAAGTCATGATAAATTGCGATAATTTTTTATATTCAAATTTATACTGTTAATACTAACGATACGTTAAATTTTCGTATAAATCTTATACTCTTAATACTAATGATACGTAAATTTTATGTAGTATTTTTGTTTTTTTTTTTTGTATTTAAATTTAGAATCAATGACCCGCAAAATAGTGCACACGTGCAAATGATCTCTTAATTTTGTCACATCTATATGCTCTTACATGTGAAGAGAGAATAATTATTTATTAATTTTTAATTTAATTTAATACTTTTTTAAGCAAATTGTTTTAATATTCAATTATAGTTTTTATAATTGTTTAAGAGCAACAGATATTATGAAATTATAAGTTAAAAAATTATTTCCGTGCACAATATAATATATAATATAAGAGCACGGAAACAAGAGCATATATAATATGAAATTTAAGAGCGCCGATGCCTGATTTATAACAAGTAAACGTCTAAAATTTTATTATTTTCTTTTAACGTATGTTTAAAAACACCTAAAGAAAGGACTTCGAGAATTTCATACAGTTAGGTTCCATACACGAGAGTAATAAGGATTTAAAAAAATGTATACGTAAAATTTACGTACATTAGTATTGCAGGTTAAACTACGAATTTCCAAAACAGAATTTTCACACAATTTTCAAAGAAACTCTTCACCTAGATTACTGGGAATAGAAAAACATTCTAATATATTTAAGTATCTACCAGAACTAAAACCAATTGTCATTTGTTATACTATATAGATTGAAAAGCTTTAGCTTCAAAAAAAAAAATGTAAGTACTTCATATAATTCCTTTCAATTTTGCAATGTTAAGGAACTTTGCAAAATTGAGTTCCAGTTAAAACAAGAGTGTATGTAAATTATACACTAATAAAACTTTTTAAATATGTTTTCATATACAAAACAAGTAAAGTTTTTTTAAACAAGATAGTTCTAAATCAGGGGTTCTTAAAATATCTTGCTTTATATTGAATCCTTTAAGAGCATCAATTTGATATGACAGATTGTTGCCTTTATCAAACATTATATTTTCAATCGAAACACGGTCTCTTCATTGGTTTTTTTGCGGCTAGTTGATTCTTAAAAAAAACTAATTTTAGAAAAAATTCTTTACTGATGTTTTTTTTTGTACAAAAATATATTTCCATTTTTAAATAGTTTCATGCTTTCATTGGAATTTTTATTTAAACTTCTACATAATGTTTACATAAAAAAATTGTGTGTTCAAGAATATTTTTCAGGATCTTTTCGCGACACCCCAAGAATGTCCTTACGGACCTCTTGTGGGTCGCGGATCCCCATTTGAGAACCGTTGATCTAAATAATAGCAATTTAAATTGCTATTATTTAGATCAATATCAATTTAGATCAATATCAATTTAGATCAATTTAGATAATAACAATTTAAATTGCTAATAATAGCAATTTAAATTTTGGAGTAAAAGTTATCAAAAATCTTTTTAATTATTATTTTTCTAAAATTTGTATTGATGTTACGTCTTTTTGACTTCAGAAAATTGTAATCTTGGAAAACGTAAACCACATAACTTAAAAAATATTTAATAGAAATAATTAATAATAAAAATAAAATAATGGTGATGAATATACCAATATAAGGAGTGCGATCGAAAAAATCTTAACACACGTTTTGCCTTATAACTTTTTTTGGAAGGAAAATTTAAATTCTTTTTTGATCTAGTTTTCTTTGAAAAATATGTCAGTTATTATTCTTAACGACAACAAATCGCTAATGGAAGGGTTACCAAAAGGTCTACGAGGTTATAAGTAGTGGTTAGAACTGTAAAAGTTTTATTTCTCTGTGATATGTAGTATAATATCAATTAAATAAAAAACAATCAGAACTCTAAGATCAACCGTTTATGTTAAGATTTTTTCGATAGCACTCCTTATTAGGCGATATTTAAGGATGTAATAACCTAAAAATGTTGATTGTAGGACAATTTGTTTTGATTTTTTGTACCTCTTGCAAAGTTATGAAAAGTGATGTGAGGATGTTTTGCATTTAGTGATTTCCGCAATGCACCAATTTTGGGCCTCCATTATTAATTGAATTTTTATTTATTTTACATAAAATTCAAATAAAAATATTATTATTTTTTTTTTCAAATGCAGTATTAAAATAAAACAAGTAAGAAAGTTATAGTTGGTCAAGCCCGACCTTATGATATCCTACATCATTGTGAATATGCATCAAAATTCGGAGAGAGTTCTTATATGGTACCTTGGCCAATTGTGGACCGATATTTGTGATAAGCGTATATATCTATAAAACATACGTATGCATTATGTTATTTATGCATTTTAAGGTGATTTCCCAAAGTGGGAGTTACACGAGAGCTAATGGTCTATCTCACGGGTTCTCACAAGATCTTGCTTCGCGACCCCCTTTTGACATTGCAATGATAGCGCGACCCACTAATAACTTTGACTAGTTTAAAAATAAGATAAGATGCTATGTAAAGATTAAATTATTTAAATATAATATTAAAGTTACGACACTGTTTTTACTTCATGAGAGCTTTAATATTAAGAGATTTTTTTTTGATAACGAATATCTAATGTAATATTATCAAAAGATTGATTTTTTGTTTTATGGACTGAAGAGCGAAAAAGAGACTTAAACTGTATGTTGATGAGAATTGTCCTAATAGTTTTAGGACTTTGGAGTCAACAAGCAGATAAACTTTGCTATATTTCAACTAAAATGCTTTTAAATTTGTTGATTCAGAATTAAATTTGGCACATTACATCATTTCAAGTTGTATTTGAGAAATTTCTAATTATATTTCAGAAAATTCCAATTATATTTTCGAAATTTCCAATTATATTTTCGAAATTTCTAATTATATTTCAGAAATTTCTAATTATGCTTCAGAAGTTTCTAATTATATTTTAGAAATTTGTGAGATAAATAGAAATTTCTCAAATATAATTAGAAATTTCTGAAATACAACTTGAAATGGTGTAGTTATATTTGAACTCTTTTATAATGAATCTGGTATTTTATCGATAAACAAATTGAAAGAATTTTCTTTAAAATCATTAAGTCGTTTAAGCAAATTTTTTTAAGCCTGCGAATAAATGTTGTATGTACCTAATCTGAACCAATCGAGCAAATCTTAACAATATTATTCATCAGCATGTTATACGAATTGAAAACAAAAATATTTTTCGTTTAAAATTCACATAAAAAAGTGAACATTGATTTTTTCATGGCATTTAATATAAAGATTAATGTAGGCAAACAATGAATATTACTTTAATTAATTTCAAAAAACGCCAGTTTTGTAAAAAAAATTTAAGGATTTTTTGTTAATTAAACATAGACGATTTTTAAATTTAATTTAAATCATATATTTTAATTCTTTTTAATATTTTTCTTTCATGGATCTAATGTAAGGACATCACATTATTTCTGAAGAAGTGCGTGTTTAATATTTTCATTGATCAGCATTTTATTTGTTCATAGTTGCCTTTATCAGGCACTGGTTCTTTTATTGGTTTTTCTTATAACTTGCACAATTTTATTTAAAAAAAAAACTAATCCTTATTTAATTTTTCTCCCATTGTTTTTAATGTTTTGACCAAATATGCATTTCTATTTTTAAATAGTTTCAAACTTCTTTGATATTTTTATTTAAAATTCTAAACTTTTTCCGGATCTCTTCGCGACCCCATATGAATGTTCTTACGGACCCCTTGTGGGTCGCGGACCCCCATTTGAGAACCGTTGGTCTATTATAAGACGATCCTCATTAAATTGTGTACTGTCATTTGTACTTATATATATATATATATATATAAAGTATATTTGCGTCAAATATTAACTTGATACCAACTTTAGTTTAGGATTTATACATGATAACGATAGATGCTATTAGGAAATCACTAGAATTACTCGGGGTCCAGAACTTTCATGCTTAGAAGCAGAATTATAAACTCGAGGCTGGGAGACGGATCCCTCTGAAATATAGTGACCAGGGGTACACTACAGGGATATTCTTCCACCTTTTCTCTGGTTGCTAGGCATGAGTAGGAGGAGTCTTAGAATTATAATAGAAGTTATTAAAATGCATTGCTACACAGAAAAAATATCAAAAGTTATGAAGTAATTAAAAAGTATGGTTAACTCACATGCAAAATTGTTAACAATATTTTTTATTACTTTGATTGTACGTTGTCATATTTACAAATTTACGAGTTAATTCTCAACTATTTCAGTTGTTCAAATTTGAATTAAAATTTCGTTTTGAAAAAATAAAAGTATGTGTCAAAAAGTTTAAATTATAATATATTTTTACAATATTATTTTAAAATTGTTGTATATTTGGAAGGAAAATAAATTTGATATAGCATATGAAGCAGTGGTATATTAAGAGCTAAAAAATTAAGTCTATCTCTATGAAATTTAAGTATGAAAATACTAAGTTACTACAAAGTTATTTTATTCCATTTTTAACAGTTCACCTATAAACAGAAACGAGAGAAAATTTGTGCAATTTGGTTGAACCTTTAGGATTTGGTGATTCTAACAATGGTAACAATAAGAAAATCTGTTTAATTAAAAATACTTATTCCATTACTTGTAGCATTTAGGAATGATTGATTGTAAATATTCCGGAACATCGTGTGAAAAATAAATCATTGGTCACCAAACAGCTCATCTTTGAAATTTATTTTTAATCTTGTAACAAATACATATTTTTTAATGTAAGCCTTATTTAAATTTTATGATTTTTGCTAAATAAAAAATTTTGGAAAAAAAATGTAAATATTGACAACATAATTTTTTAATGGGACTAACCAGTTGTTGAAATATAGTCGTTGCTTGGTAACAACATTTTTATTTAATATTACAAATTCATTGTTAAGAAAAATTGTTGAGTGTTAACAATTTTAAGTAACAAAAGTTTTTTTAAATTTACAAAAACGGTTGTTAGTGCCTTTTTAATTAAGAAAATAATTGTATTGACGAATTTGGTAATTAATATAACAATTGGATTGTCGTAATTTTTTTCTGTGTATGTGAGAACTAGTATATTGCACATTGGCATGCCGGAATATGCACTGAAAATGGTCGGTTCATATACATCTTCACGATAGCCTTAGTGCAAGTTGTGACTTCCACACTTTTTTTTTACCCATCCTAATATAAAAATAGTTTATATCAATTTGCCCTATTTAAGGAAAATAAACTCTGAAAATAAGAAGGTAATTTGAAAATATTTTACAGTTGTGCAAAGTGCGTTTTTCATCTTTTTGGATTGAAAGATTTAAAAAAAAAATATTCATATTCACATGTGGATGTGGATGTATTAGTGATGTATATATAATACTTAAAACTTTTATTTATCACTTTTATATAAAATTACAATTTTTCTTATAACTATAACTACTACAAAAGATAACATTTAAGGAATTATAATCAAATAAATCACTCTATATTTTTAGCATAGTTTTTTATTTATTAATTATGTTTTAACATCAAATAATATTAAAATAATGAGAAATTGTATTGTAAAAATTCTAGTTAATGTTACTTAAGCTACCTTTACACAATATGAGTTGTACAAATAAGAAGATTATTAAAAAAAACGCATTTAAGATTCAACTCAGTTTTAAATTCAGATAGTATAAAGTTAGCTTTAGTATATAACTAAAACTTATAACAATATACTATTTTTATACAACCAATTTTCGCTTAAATTAACTCCGACTTAGCCTAATCTTTTTTATCTATTAATATTTTCAAAAGTAATAATAAACGTTAATCAAGATTTATATCAACTGACCAGTGAGGCCATTTTTTTATTATGTTATATAAAATATTGCCCGGACTCTCAGTTGCACTAAATTGTCGTGCTCCATAAAGGTGATAATTAGGTGTTAATTTCTTGAGACGAACACCCTCTTCCAACAGTGCTTGGCAGGCCTTTAACTGTGCTTCAGTTGGTGCCATTTTAATGTATGTCCCGATAAATGTTATACCTACACTACCCTTATTATAACCTTTCGTATGTGCTCCAACTGCATCCCAACCGCGACCTACATACACCCGACCATCACTACCTATAAGAAAATTGTAACCGATATCGTCCCATCCAGTTGAGTGCATATGATATTCTTGAATTAACCGTACACGCTCTGAACAAAAGTGCTGTAATTATTAAAAATTTATTAAGTGTTATTTTATTATTTTTACAACATACATACATACATACAGTTACGGACAAAAAAAATAGGGTCAAGTTTATTTATTTAAACTTTTTTGAGTTTTCGACAAAATTTTATGCAAAACAATATAACTTTTAATGCTAAATAATTGCGAGTATATTGGGTTATAAACCCATACAAAAATAATATCCGTAAACATTATCCCGAAAACGGTACATCGTCTCAAGCACAAGTAGTCCTTTTTCGGTGTGGACAAAAAAATAGGGTCAACAATAATTTTGTTAAAATTTTTTAAATTTTGTGGAAAAATTTTTAATGAAACTTTATGTTTTTTAAATCGCGTTAACGATATTTAAAATAAAATACTGAAAAAAATGAAAATTATCGATGATCTTCATTACCGAGAACTATTCATATTGGAAAGGATCTATAGATTTGGCACTTTAAAAATATGAGTAAAATCGAAGATTCCAACAAAAGATAAGTACTTAAATCGATCATTATTGTTCAATAATTTTATTTTAAATTAAATGGCAGAACTTTAGATCAATTAAAAATGATTAAGTGCAAAAAAAGTTCTTCGGAAACGAAAAATTTTATCAAGTCTGAAAATTTTATTTCTATTAATTCGGTTCAAAATCTACTTGGAACATAAATTTTTTGTGGGAACATAAGAAAACAATTGTAGGAAACATTATTTCTTTAGAAGACCATTCTATAGTTCCCTGATGCTGAGATATCGACCTGACAATTTGAAATGTTAGTTACCCTCTCCGATATATTACAAACACCATTATGCTTAATTGTACAAGAGGTATTAAATGTTTTCAAATCTGTATTTTTTGGAACCATGCGAAAGTTTTACTACCAAATGTAACATTTATATTCTTCTACAAAATACTCTTTTTTTTAAAGGATAATACGCAATTTTTATATCTTTGGGTATATGAGGATACTATTTGAGGCCTTTCCTGGCCTGTATTATAATACTGGGGCTTTTCAAAATGGTATTTGGAATAAATTGTTTTTTCACCAATTGTCTTCTCATGTTCTCAGAAGAAATTTAAATTCTTAACGAATTTTGAATCGACTTATTGGTATTAAAAGTCCAGGACTTGATAAAAAATGTTGGTGATTTTTTGTTCCTAAAGAACTTTTTTTACATTAAATCGTTTTTTAATTATCTATAAATGCAGCCTTTCAATTGAAAATATAATTATTTAACTATAACTATTGATTCCGGTAATTATCATTTGTTTGGATTTTCGATTTTACCCATATTTTTAAAGTTCCAAGTCTATAGATCCTTTCTAAAACGAATAGTTCTCGGAATTTGAGATAATTGATAATTCTCACCTTTTTTCATTTTTTTGTTTTTAATATCGTTATCGAGATTTAAAAAAGTAAAGTTTCATAAAAATTTTACAAAAAAATTTAAGAAATGTTAACAAATTTACTGCTGACCCTATTTTTTTGTCCACACTAAAAAAAGGACTACTTGTGCTTGAGACGATGTACCGTTTTCGGGATAATGTTAAAGGATATTATTTTTGTATAGTCTTATAACACAAAATATTTGCAATGATTTGGCATTAAAAGTTTTATTGTTTTGCATAAAATTTTGTCAATAACTCAAAAAATTTCAAACAAATATACTTGACCCTATTTTTTTGTCCGTAACTGTATTTATTTGAATAATTAGTAGATACTTACTACAGAATCGCATGTTTCGGTAGCTGTGTGTGATATAATGACACGGTGCAATGGTAGATCTTGCTTATCCAATGGATTCTTTTGTGGATGAGCTCGCCAAACATCTCGATCTATCAAACATAATGTACCATTGCCAGAGCATTCACTATCGTCGTTGGCATCACTGCCAATTGTATCTAAAATACATTGTGGTTAGTTCGTGGAGCAGGTATTTAAGCAATTATTAATTAAGTATTTATTCATTTACACTTCCCACGAAATAAGTTTAAATGGAAGAAAGGTTGTGGATGATTAGTATGTAAAAAAAAAAATATATTTTTATACCCACCATCACAAATATGGGAGGTATATTGATTTTGTCATTCCGTGTGTAACATGTCGAAGGAATCATCTAAGACCCCACAAAGTATATATTTTCTGGTTTCTATTATATATTTGTCTTATATAAGGTTTGTTTGGTATTGGAAATGGGCAAAATCGGTTAATAAACAAAAAAGTTATGAGCTAAAAACTAGAAGCACAGGGTGTCAGTTTTATACTTTTCTGTTGATATTTCTTCAACAAAAGCATGTACGACAACGAAATTTTGTACGTATAGTTCGGGGATCAATATAAACTCGGAAACCAAAAAATGGGCGGGGTCCGCCCACTTTACCGCCCACCTCCCATATAAGGTGAAAATCAATGAAATTGTGTTCAAATACTTCAAGGACCAAAGTAAACTCGGAAACAAAAAATGGGCGTGGTCCGCCCACTTTACCGCCCCCTCCAATATAACGTTAAATTTGGAAAAGTTGATGGTGGGTATATAGATTCGGCCGGGCCGAATATAATTCGCGCTTGTTTTTGTTTATCTTGTTTTTTTTTTTTTTTCGCTGAAATTTTCACAAAATTATTCCACCAACACAGCTTAAAGTGCTGTTTTTTTTTTCACTCGAAATATGACACGCTTACATATATTTGTAAAGTTTTTGGAATAACAATAATATAAGGCAGATTATAAGAATACCTTTCTGAAGGTTCAGGTAATTCTTATAGAATCTGAAACAAAAATTCTATCCAATTAAGTGTCGGTAATATTTCGTGTTACTTTGCTACTTCTTCAATTATTCCAATTGCCACTGCCTTTAATTCATTTATACTAATTTCGTTGGGCATATCGTCACTGGAAATGGAAAAGGGCGTATCAACTAAAAAATTCAAAACTGATTTTTTGATTAATAATGGTAAATTGCATAAAAATACATATTATTACAAATTTTTAGAGTTCTATTGTCAACTATTTTTAAAAAAATTGTTTACGTGTAGACAAATATTATGATGCATCAAACAAATTAAACTTGCCAGAACTGTGAAATTGAAAATCGTTTTTATAACCACAATCGGTTTCAAATAATTTTCATTTTCATTGTTCAGTTTTCATTGAACCTTCTGCTTTTCAAGTGACGATATGTAATATATAAATATGGACATCAATTGAAACTTTTATAAAATTTTTGGTTGCCTTTCTACAATACAAATCAAAATTATTATTTCATATGTCCCGTGAAATACTTTCATTCAAATATTTATGTACCATTCATTCATACATTTAGGTCTTTAGATTTATTTAAATTTCATACGCAATTACCAAGTGTAATTAGAAAGTTTACTCATAAGAACATTTACAATTTTTTCATGGACATATCTCGCGAAACTGTCAAATTGTTTTTGTAGAAGCATTTTCACATTATGTGCAGTAGTTTTACTCTAAAAAAATAAAAGCAATTGTGGTTTTGTAAATGTACGAACACTTTCTAATTACACTATGCCAAATACCCTAGATAATAATTAAGTATTCATAAAAATGTTTAAAGTATTAAAGACACAAGTTTTAATGTTGGAAAAGTATACAAATGCGAATAGTTTTTTTTTTTTAATATACATACAACCACATAGAAAAGTTATTTCGCACTTTACAACAAAATAAAGTATTACGTCTAGCAGCTATTAACGAAGAAAAAAATTTTCTACAAGAAAGAAAAAAATGCAGGAAAAAAAAAACACAAATCTTTTTAATATAAAATTATTAATTAAGCAGATTTTTTTTTTTCTATTTTCTTATAAAAAGTTAGAATGTATTCAACTCAATATTTCTGACAAACTGAACAAATCAAATTATAAAACAAATTTCTCAAACTAATTGGATAAAATATTTACATTGAAACTAAAGTAGATTTGAACAAAGTATTTTCCAACAAACACCGACTCAATGTAAACTATCTTATCAATAACAAATTACAAAATTAATACTGAAATTACAATTCAAATTAATAGATTACAAAATTTAAAATGAATCTGGTTTGGTAAACATTTTGTCAAAATATCGGCTACATTATTTTCTGTTGGAACATACTCCAGACATAAGTATTTCTTTTGTATTTTTGCTTGCTCCTTTTCATAGTCATTTGGCTTTTTGTTAGGTATTGAGCTCCTTGGATATCGCAGTATACAGTAGTTGGCTGTTTAATTAGTTCTTCAAATCCCAGCTCATTTATTAGCTTTTTATAAAAACTTTTTTTTTTTTGATAGCTGGACACATCGCAATGTATTCTGCTTCCATTGAATAGAACAAAAACAACAATAGGATTTTTGTCAATTACATTTGAGCCTCAATCTGCATCAGAATAGTATATAAAGCCATTTACATCTTTCGAAATATGTAATGATAACTTTTTTAATTTTAAATAATGTGGAACAAGTTTGGCTGCTATAAAGTGTTCATTGTGCGGATGAGAGTTTAATTGAAATCGTTGCTAAATGCATCAAACTTCCAATTAACGATTGACAATTCTTAACATCTATCATCTCTTCACAATTTTCTTCTTCACATTTACTTAACATCGTTCCTGCAGAAAATGGAGTTTTGGCCGGCTTACACTCTTGCATATTTCATTGTTTTAGTAATTCCTTAACAATATGATTTTGGGAAATTTTTATGTCAAGGTAGTAATAACTAACAGCTATATATTTTCCATTGTTTTGCAGCAAGTAACAGTAAATCATCAATATAAAGTGCTATTATATTAATTTCATTATTGTTAGGTGATATAAATACACAACTATCTGTTTTGCATTGAATTAATCCCATTTTTATAAAAATTTCATTAAATTTGTGATTCTACTGTCTTGTTTGAGCCCATACAAAGATTTTTTCAATTTACATACCAAATTTTCTTATCCCTTGTTTTTATAAACATTTGGGGTTGCTTCATATGTACTTCCTCCATCACCATTTAAGGAAGCAGCTACTACATCATCGTGTTTAACAAGTAAGTTGTACTTTACGGCTAAGGATAATATTAAACGAATTGTTGGATGACGTACTACCGGTGTATAGATTTCGCTATAGTCTTGATTATATTGTTGAAAGCATCCTTGAGCCATTCATCACCCCTTGTATTTTTCAATTGTACCAACAGCTAATCGCTTCTTTGTAAAAATCCATTTACTACAAATCACATTTTTATCTTTAGGTTTTCCATTTTTTATTAATGAGTTGTATTCTTTGTTCATAGCTTCTTGGCATTTACGCTTTGCGTTTGGAACTTCTTCGTAAGTTCGATTTTCGTCAGATTCGACAAAACCATAGAATTCTGAATCTTCTTCACTATCAGACAATGCTTCATATATATATTTCATATATATGATTTTCATTATCATAATTTGAGTCTTGAAAAATATTTTGATTATTAATTTTTGGGAAGTAATCAATAAAATCATAACAAAATCATTTTCAAAAAAATGTTACGTTTCTCTCTAAAACTAATGTTTTAGTTTTGACATCAAATAAACGATAACCTTTTGTGTTAGGTTGATAAGCAACCAATGATAAAACGTTACCTTTTGGGGTCTATATTTGACCGACCTGGTTTCTTACTTAGTACAATAGCTTTGCATTCAAAAGTTTTAAAATAAGATACACAAGGTTTTCTTCCAGTCCATCTGGTGCTCGATTTCTGATGTAGACACTTGTATTTATAGCTTCAGCTTATAGTGATTTTGGTAACTCAGAATCTTCAGACATGCATCGAGCCATTTCCATTAACGTTCTATTTGCCACAACAAAACTCCGGTGGCTGTTGCGAACTGACTACATTAAGTAACTAAATGTTACTAGTTACTTTAACATGGGCATTTCCTAGAAAGAAGTATACTGCCACCTCAGCGACTATGTGCTGGCACATTTTTGCACACACAATTACTTCCACAACTACCAAAGGGTTAGTAAAATAGTAATCGCCACCTCCATGACTACGAGGCGGCTCTTTTTTGACACAAACTGCTAAGAAATAATTGTCTATGTGGTTATTTTATTAAAAAAAAAAAAAAAAGTGCATTTGTTGAACTTTCACAAGACCAAAACTGGAGACGTGAATTACATTATTATCAAGGAATTAATAGTTTTTATAAAGTATCTACTTATATCTATATATGTGTTGGAATTTAAATTAAAAACATAATATTATAATTTATACAGAGACGAAACAAACACGATCACAAAATTTTAAAGACAGAGAATACAGTGCAACAAGAAAAAATTGCCTCAATAATTCCAACGTAAAATAAAAGCGTACCAGTAGTCTAGCGAAACCCCCAAAGGTTTTTTTTTTAATTAGTTCGAATTTCGGTTTTATGTCCTCTTTAAGTTCGAAATTTTCGGAGCCCTTTTTTCCACGTGATTAAAAATAAAATTTATTTAAATTATTCAAAACGCACCCTATTATATGATGTTGTTATTTTATAGACTACTAACATTATTACACTAGATGTTTGCTCGATGCTACTCCCTTTTTACGCCAATTTTTGTCATAATTTGACCTTATGTAAACTACTGAGCCGATAAAAATGAAACATAGCAGATATGTATATCCTCGAAGGAAACAAACAAGGAAGATTTGTATTGCTTCGTAGTAAGTAAATTTCGAAAATTATGAACATTTTGATAACGGTGCTAAAAAATATTACAATATAAAAAAAGTGAGCGAAAATAAGGCGTGGCATCTATACAGATAAAATATTATAATATACAATATTTCAATTCCTCGTGTATGTAAAATTTTATGTGAATTCTCTTAGTATCATTAAGAAAGTAGCAAAATTGATTTTTACTGAAAGAGGGCTAAAAACTGGACGTGACATCCAATTTATATATTTAGCATATAGTTTTCTCTAAGAAATACTTAATATATGTGCAAAATTTAAAATTCAAAAAGACAATTATTTACAAAAAGTGGGCATGGCATTCCGATTGATATTAAGTATATTTTAAATTTCCTTCCAGTGGATGCTCCAAATATATACGCCCAAAATATCTGTTAAATTGGTTGAATAATGCGAATACTTCTATGTTGCAAACACTATTGTTATGAAAAGTGGGCTAAAATGGGAGGAGCATTTAATAAAAATATTATATAACATCTACGGTACGGTATAAACCCACATATGAATAACGAATACAACTCATTAATATATATATATACAGTGCTGTGCAAAATAATAGACTTATTTTTATTTGGTAAATATTTTCCATTATGAATGATGTTTAAATTTATTTTTTTATTTATTTAAGAACTGTACTAAAAGATACACCATCCACAAATGTTTTTGTTTTTTTATGACTTTATTTAAATAAAAATAAAAAAAAAAATCATTTTCCTATGATTCAAAATAATAGACTTATTCAATATTTCTTAAACAAATATATATTTTTTTCATTAAAGACTAAAACGAATTAAATTTTCTACTAATATTGAATATTATAATAATATGCCAAGTTAATTCAATAACCTGAATGACCGTCATTATTGTTTAAAATCCACTGAACTCTTCTGGGCATTGATTCTATAAATTTTTGTAATTTTTCTGTAGAAATTGCCTCCCATTTCTTTGTAACATCTTTCCAAAGTTGATTTTTATTCCGAAATGTCTTCCCATCTAGACCTCTCTTCAGTTCAACACAAAGGTTCTCAATAGGATTTAGATCCAGTGACTGTGAAGGCTATTCTAAAACAGATACTTTGTAAGCACTCAGCCAAGATTTAACAAATTTTGAGGAGTGCTTAGGATCATTGTCCTGTTGTAAAGTCCATTCTGGTGGCATATTGTTCTCCACATAGGGTAGCATAATATCCTTCAATATATCACGGTACATTTCTTGGTTCATTATTTTTGTGATCTAATAAAGAGGGCCAACACCATGCCAACAAAATTCACCCCAAACCATTATACTTCCTCCGCCGTGTTTTACAATCTTTTTTGTATAACGATCATCTAGTTCCTTTTCATTTGGTCATCTAACATTTCTGCGACTATCTGACCCGAAAAGTTAATTTTTGTCTCATCGTTCCATAAAATGTGCTTAAAATTATAAACTTCACTATTTTTAATTTTTGTAACAAATTTTTTTCGAGCTGCTTAGTTTTTTGAGCTTAAAAATGGTAACTTCCTGGCGATTCTACTTGGCAAACCTTTCTCTAAAAGTTTTCGTCGGACTGTTGAAGCACTAATTATGTTACCTATTTCTTCAGAAACGGCTTTTGAAGATAGAAATGGCTGCTTCTTCACTAGAAGAGCTATCTGTGAATCCGTGGTAGCGGTAATTTTGAAAGGTCTACCACGTGTTTCTTTTGATGGCTTCCACTTGATCGCGTTTTTTACGATATGATGAGACCTTCCAAGCAATTCCGCAATAAAATCAAATGTATTTCCTTGGTCACGTAATTATTTCACTATTCGCCTTTCTAAAGGAGTGCTATGTACATTACGACCATTCATTTCGTAAAAATAATATTATTTTATAATATTTTTTCAACAATAATATTTAATTTACCTTTCATTTAATTATTTACAGAAAATTTATCCAAATTATAATGTAAATTCAAACAAAAAACATAATCCTTTAAAATACGTCTATTATTTTGCACAAATTATATTTTAACTTTTCTTGAAATGTTTACGAAAGCGCATAAAGGAAAGAAAGAAACTTCTTAAAAATACGCATTATTTTTAGTATTGACAATATCAAAAATAACGGTACCAAAAATTCCTAAGAGAAAGTTTTTTTAATAGTGTTAAATCGAAGAGAAAATATTTAATAAAAATAGCCTATTATATTGCACAGCACTGTATATATATATATATATATATATATATATATATATATATATATATATATATATATATATATATATATATATATATATATATATATATATATATATATATATATATATATATATATATATATATATATATATATATATACAGTTAGGGACAAAACTATTTGTACACCAATGCATTTCGTATATCTTCAATAATTTATAAAGAATAAAAAATTATTATATGTAGTTTTAATTCAGGTCCATTTTTATTGAATTATTTGATAAAAAATAAATTAATATATAACACATTGTTAAAAAAAGTACAATTTAAGTAAAAATCTTTGGGACAAAAGTATTTGTACATAAGTGAGTGAAGATAAATATGCCGAGTTAAATATGTTTTGACGTAACGCCTTACGTCATGAAACATATTTGTAAATACGTTTTTTCACATATATGTGGCATATTTCAAATATGTTTTCGTATTTGTGAAATATTTGAAATATGTAAATATTTTTAAATACGAAAAAATATTTTGTAACATATTTAAAATATGAAAATATTTTAAAATATGAAAAAACAAAAAAATATTTTGCGGAAATTAAAAAAAATTTAACAAGCAAAAGAAAATACTTAAATAATCTGAACGGAGAGAAATGCATAATTTTTAAATTTTAAAACAAAAATTTTAAAAATTTGTGAATTTTTTTTAAATTTTCATATGTACCAGTACTGATTCTAGGAAAGATTTTTGGAAATTCTGGACAAACTAAGATAGTTTACGGGATGGGACATAACTCGTTTAAAAGGATATTTAGCAGACATTTGTAATCGACTTTCACTTTTTTCCAAAATACATTTTAAGTATTTTTAAAAAATTTGTGATTTTTTTTTAAATTTTCATATGTACCAGTACTGATTCTAGGAGAGATTTTTGGAAATTCTGGACAAACTAAGATAGTTTACGGGATGGGACATACCTCGTTTAAAAGGATATTTAGCAGACATTTGTAATCCACTTTCACTTCTTTCCAAAATACATTTTAAGTATTTTTAAAAAATTTGTGATTTTTTTTTAAATTTTCATATGTACCAGTACTGATTCTAGGAGAGATTTTTGGAAATTCTGGATGGGACATACCTCGTTTAAAAGGATATTTAGCAGACATTTGTAATCCACTTTCACTTTTTTCCAAAATACATTTTAAGTATTTTTAAAAAATTTTTAAAATTTTCATATGTACAAGTACCGATTCTAGGAGAGATTTTTGGAAATTCTGGACAAACTAAGATAGTTTACGGGATGGGACATACCCCGTTTTAAAGGATATTTCGCAGACATTTGTAATCCACTTTCACTTTTTTCCAAAATACATTTTAAGTATTTTTAAAAAATTTTTAAATTTTTCATATGTACCAGTACTGATTCTAGGAGAGATTTTTGGAAATTCTGGACAAACTAAGATAGTTTACGGGATGGGACATACCTCGTTTTAAAGGATATTTAGCATGCATTTGTAATCCACTTTCACTTTTTTCCAAAATACATTTTAAGTATTTTTAAAAAATTTGTGATTTTCTTTTAAATTTTCATATGTACCAGTACTGATTCTAGGAGAGATTTTTGGAAATTCTGGACAAACTAAGATAGTTTACGGGATGGGACTTACTTCGTTTTAAAGGATATTTAGCAGACATTTGTAATCCACTTTTACTTTTTTCCAAAATACATTTTAAGTATTTTTAAAAAAATTTTAAAATTTTCATATGTACCAGTGCTTATTCCAGGAGAGATTTTTGGAAGTTCTGGACAAACTAAGATAGTTTACGGGATGGGACATACCTCGTTTTAAAGGATATTTAGCAGATATTTGTAATCCACTTTTACTTTTTTCCAAAATACATTTTAAGTATTTTTAAAATTTTTTTTTTAAATTTTCATATGTACCAGTACTGATTCTAGGAGCTGTAAAATTAAAAATTATTTGAAAAAGGATTAGAAATATTTGAAAGCAGTTAAAAACAATCTTCGTCGGGGTATCTAATTTTGGACCCCAAAATATCAATTTCTTGGAGACAGATAAGTTTCACTTCAAAAAATGGAAGTTATCTATTTATATCCAAAAAAAATACAATTAAAAATATCTGTCATGCCCCACTGTGAATTGAGTACCTTTTTTTTTCTTAAACTTTGTCTTTAAAATGTATTTGAAAATATCTAAAATAAGTCCCTGTACTTTAAACTAAATACAACTTCCGAAGTTTTGAAATGATTATAGCTTAAAAAAGAGACTAAATTTCAGGTGTTTACTTCCTCAAACTAAATGTATGCATGTAGGATAGTTAGCAATATGTCCTTATAAATTCAAATGTTAATGTTATTTAAAAATTATTATTATGTTTTCCTACTTTTTATACCCTACACCACCAAAGGTGGTTGGGGTATTATGTGTTTGTGCAGAAGTTGTAACGCAGAGAAGAAAACTTCGGACCCCCACCTTAAAGTATACCGTTCGACTCAGAATCACTTTCTGAGTCGATTTAACGATGTCCGTCCGTCCGTCTGGTCGGCTGGCTGGACGGCTGGCTAGCTGTCCATGTAAAGCTTGTGCGCAAAGTACAGGTCGCAATTTTGAAGATAATTTTATGAAATTTGGTACATATGCTTTTTTCACGAAGCCTATTAAATTTGGTTATGATCGGACCATTATTTCACCTAGCCTCCATACAAATTTCCTCCCGAAATAGAGTTTTAACACTTATAGATGTCTTAAACATAGGAATATTTTAATGAAATTTATATCAGTAAAAATGTCTGCCAAATTTCATGAAGATTAATCCATAACTGACCATAGCTCCCATATAAACTCATCTCCCGAAAATCACTAACGTGCATAAATCCCATACAAATGTTAGTGTTATGTTAATATTTAACACAAGTAAGTTCTATACATATATGTAAAAACAAAATTATGTGGATCGAAATGGTGTAGGGTATCATATAGTCGGACTTGACCGACTATAT
The DNA here is from genome assembly GCA_951394005.1 of Protophormia terraenovae. Taxonomy (NCBI): domain Eukaryota; kingdom Metazoa; phylum Arthropoda; class Insecta; order Diptera; family Calliphoridae; genus Protophormia; species Protophormia terraenovae. The sequence goes on along the minus strand of OX596075.1, from coordinate 59,308,332 downwards.
CTTCTTCTCTCGTTTTAATTTATATTCTTTTTATATTAACCCTAAAAATATTTTAAAACGTAATTTTAGATTAAAATTTGAAAAAATGTGATCTCATATTAATGAAATTTTGTACAAATAAATTCAATAAAATATAACTTATTTTGTTATTCGTATAAATAGTATTGTAAAAGGTAAGCATATTAAATTATAAATAAAACAAAATTTTCATTCCAGAATTTCCAAAAATCTCTCCTAGAATCAGTACTGGTATATATGAAAATTTCAAATTTTTTTTTAAAAAATACTTAAAATGTATTTTGGAAAAAAGTGAAAATGAATTACAAATGTCTGCTAAATATCCTTTTAAACAAGGTATGTCCCATCCCGTAAACTATCTTAGTTTGTCCAGAATTTCCAAAAATCTCTCCTAGAATCAGTACTGGTACATATGAAAATTTTAAAAATTTTTTAAAAATACTTAAAATGTATTTTGGAAAAAAGTGAAAGTGGATTACAAATGTCTGCTAAATATCCTTTTAAACAAGGTATGTCTCATCCCGTAAACTATCTTAGTTTTTCCAGAATTTCCAAATATCTCTTCTAGAATCATATGAAAATTTAAAAAATTTTTTAAAAATACTTAAAATGTATTTTGGAAAAAAGTGAAAGTAGATTACAAATGTCTGCTAAATATCCTTTAAAACGAGGTATGTCCCATCCCGTAAACTATCTTAGTTTGTCCAGAATTTCCAAAAATCTCTCCTAGAATCAGTACTGGTACATATGAAAATTTAAACAAATTTCAAAAAATTTTTAAAAATACTTAAAATGTATTTTGGAAAAAAGTGAAAGTCGATTACAAATGTCTGCTAAATGTCCTTTTAAACGAGGTATGTCCCATCCCGTAAACTATCTTAGTTTGTCCAGAATTTCCAAAAATCTTTCCTAGAATCAGTACTGGTACATATGAAAATTTAAAAAAAATTCACAAATTTTTAAAATTTAAAAATTATGCATTTCTCTCCGTTCAGATTATTTAAGTATTTTCTTTTGCTTGTTAAATTTTTTTTTTAATTTCCGCAAAATATTTTTTTGTTTTTTCATATTTTAAAATATTTTCATATTTTAAATATGTTACAAAATATTTTTTCGTATTTAAAAATATTTACATATTTCAAATATTTCACAAATACGAAAACATATTTGAAATATATTGTATGATGATTTTTTAAATACCGTTATATTTTCTTCGTTAATCGAGTTTTATTTTACAAAATAAGAAGTTGGTTTTAACGTTTTGAATAATAAGCACATCAAAAATGGGAAAGCGAAAAGAGTTGAGTTTGGATATTAAAAATTTAATTATTGATGAACATAAAAAAGGAAAATCTCTCCGGAATATAAGTAATTTAGTAAATTTGCAACATTCCACAGTACAATACATTGTAAACAAGTATAAAAACAGCGGATCTGTTGAAAATGTGCCAAGAACTGAACGGCCAAAAAAGGTTTCCAGACGGGAAGCGAACTTGGTGATAAAATAATTGGCAAGAAATCCAAGAGTAACTCGGGCAAAATTAGCGGAACAAATAGCAAATACTACCGGAACAATTGTTCATCCAAAAATAGTAGGGAGGATCTTACATTCTGCGGGATATGCAAGTAGAATTCCCCGCAAGAAACCGCTGATTAGTAAAAAAAACCAGCATTTGCGTTTAGAGTTTGCCAAACGATACATTGATAAGGACGAAGAATTTTGGAATAGGGTTTTGTTTACTGATGAAACCAAAGTCAATCTTTTCGGAAATGATAGCAGGGGAAAAGTGTGGCGCAAAAAAAATACAGCTTTAGATGTTAACAATTTGACCCCAACAGTGAAACATGGTGGGGGAAGTGTTATGGTATGGGGGGCAATAGCAGCCAGTGGGGTAGGGCGAATGGTATTTATAGATGGTGTAATGGACCACCATCAATATAAACGTATATTGGAAGACAATTTGAAGGATTCCGTAGATGGTTTGGGTCTTGGCCAAAGTTGGATATTCCAACAGGACAATGACCCAAAACATACAGCGCGTTCAGTGAAGGAGTGGTTGCTTTACCATGCACCAAGACAACTTAATTCTCCTCCCCAATCACCTGACTTAAACCCCATCGAGCACTGTTGGGATATTTTGAAACGTAAAGTCGCTACAAATCTCCAGATGAAACGAGAAATTTGGTCCGATCGATGCCCAGAAGATTACAGGCCGTGATAGATGCAAAAGGAGGACCAACAAAATATTAAATTTTTCCAATATAAGTATTATAAGTAGGTGTAGATATATGTACAAATACTTTTGTCCCAATGAATTTTCATTATTTTGTATTTTTTTAAATAATGTGATGGATATTAATTTTGTTTTTATAACTTAATTAAATAAAAATATATTAAAAATAATACTGCAAACGACAATTTTAAATTCATTATAAACTATTGAAGGTATACGAAATATATGAGGTGTACAAATAGTTTTGTCCCTAACTGTATATATATATATATATATATATATATATATATATATATATATATATATATATATATATATATATATATATATATATATATATATATAAAGTCCAAAGTATGTCCAAAGTATGTTTTTGTGCTACTATTTAGTAGCACCAAAACATACTTTGGATTTTTCTTTGCTGCTCAATGCCTAGACAAGGAATTCAAAAACAATTTGTTTATATGAAAGCCTTAAACAGGGACAATAATTATAAGAAAAATTATTTTTACTTTTTCTTTGCATCTTCGGAAGTTACCCATATTTTACTTAAGCTGCTTGGTTTTTTAAATTATATAGCAGTGTACTGTACATACAGTGAAATTTAGCTTTTAAAAAAATTTAAAATTGGTGGCGGCAGGCACTGTATTTCTAGCACCGGTACCGTATTGGTAAAAATACTTTCTGAAGGTAAAACATACAAATTTCTCCAAAATTTTTGTGTAATGTTCTCCCGCAGTTATTGAAAACTTAAAAAAATATAATCCAAACCAATGAACACGAATTCGCATGCAAAAAAGTCATCTAAGTGACTTTACGCTTAAATAGCGAATGGTTAACCCAAACACATTGGTGACGTCCACTAAGGAAAAAGGGGACTTAGAGCTGAAAGTTGATGCATAAACTACTTTTTGACGTCTCCAAAAACAAAATCTGTAAGCAAGATTCCAAAGGAAAAGTCCCAATACCAAACTACAGATAGGTACGCAATTACCCTTATTTCCCGATACTTTACTCCGACTGGCCACAAACGAAATGGCGTACATTCTTTGCACAAATGCGTCCAAAGTAGTTCTTTTTGGTGCATATGGGACGAATGGGACAAGAAAATATGTGACGTGACCAAATAACAAATAATATGGTACAAAATATATTCAAGTCCGTGGACGTCCGTCAAGCACTATGTTGGGAAAATCAACATTTGGGGATGTTCTTCATATCAAGGTCCATAGTTTGGATAAGAGGTAATATGGATGCCCCAATGTATGTGGAAATAGTAAGAACAGTCATGTTGTCTTATTCAGAGAAGAATATGCCACTCAAATGGGTGTTTTTGCATTAAAATTTTCTTAAGAAACGAGTAAATTGTCAAAAAAAATAAAAGTGATGTTTTGGAGTAATCGACTTAGTCTCCATATCTGATCTACATTAAAGATCTTTTGGGAGATGTCAAAGATGCTCTTTTTAAAAAGAAATCGGAAAATTTGCAGGAATTGTGAAGACCAGGGGTTATTTGTGGACTCAGTGCCCGCCGCTGCGCCGCTCAAAGGACCAATAAGTGTTATTCCACAAAATATTAATGTGTTTGACAAAAAAAGAAAAACTTAATAAAGCAGTTTTATTTTTACAGGTATTTTTAATCGATGCTACAATTATTTTGCACAGCTAATTTCTTGTGTATTCAATCTCTTTGAGTATTTTATCTGAATTACGATGTTTAATTTTAAGATTTTCTTCTTTTTTATAAAATATGGGATATATATAATAAAATCCATCAAAAAAAAAAAAAAAAAAAAAAAAAAAAAAAAAATATATATATATATATATATATATATATATATATATATATATATATATACAGATTTAAATATTTTTTTACACACATTATGAAAAAATAGCTCCAAAAAATTAGAAGTTTAAAGTCTATAAAATCGAAATTCGAAACTATCTTTGCAAAACTCTTTGGAGATTTTAATAATCTTATTGTATAAATTCATTTTGCATTACAATCATTGAGGCAATATTTGTGTAATTATAAAATATATATATAACAATTTAATAATTATTATATTCCAATAATAATTTGCTAATTTAGGAACCAACTTTAGTTTACAAAATATTTTAAAAGTAAGGATTAAAAGAAATTTTAATAATATGTTAATATACATGTCTAATCTTCTTAAAACATAAATGAAAAAGATTTAGTACCTAATATAAAATTTGTTTCAAACTTCTATGTAATGTTTAAATCAAGGTTCAAATATCAGTTATGGCAATGATATACAAATGCTTCATTTAGACAATACTCAATAACTGGAAATATCTACACTATAATTTAGTATTGTCAAACAGAAAACGCAATTCATTGCACACGAAGCAAATTATATTTTTGTATAGTTGGGCACTAAAAATGTTGTTAATATTGCCCAATCATGGCGAAATGGAACAGGTGGTAGCAGTTCTACAAAAACAACAAAAAATGAGAAATTTAAAAAGAAGTTTCGCGCGGTACGTACATATATAAATTATACAAAACCGAACCCTTATTACATAATATGTCATTTTTATATAAAAACCAGATATTGAAATTTTGAGCGCTAGAAAGATTGTTTTTTTTTTTTTTTTTTTTTTTTTTTTTGAATTATATATGATGTAACATTACTTCATATCTCGAAAACCGAAAAAAATAATAGGTAAAATTTGTTAAGCAAAGTCGCTTTTGGATTTGTAAAATTGTAAGGTGGAAAATTAAATCTTTTTATTTGAAATTTTATACTAATAGGATCAGAGACCGGATTTTAATACTAAAAAACAATCTTTTTATTTTTATTTCAATCGAAAAACAATCTTTAATGTTCAAAAAATAATAAAAATCCATCATGACCTTTTTTTATTTTCATCAATAATTTAATTTTTTTTCATCATGATGGAAATAAAAATATAAATATCTTTTGTGATATTTATTACAAAAGCTGAAAATTATTTTGAACTTTTTTCATCGGATGGAAAAAATTATAAACAACAACAATTTCATTTGAATAAAAAAATATTTTGAAAACAAAACAAAAGTATGAATAAAAAAACAATCATTTGAATTTTTTTCGAACTGATATTTATCGTTAAAGATATTTATCATTAAAGATATTTATTTTTTTCATAATTGATGGATATTAATTTTAAAAATAAAAATCCCTCTCATATTTTTTTTCAACAAATGAAAAAACATTTTGAACATTAAAGATATTTATTTTGATTGAAAAATAAAAATAAAACGTTTTCGGGTGCTTGAATATTCAAAAATCTTAAATGAGACTCAATTTTTCCTTTCAAGCACATCAGTCGGGTAGTCTTTAAGTTTTAAATTTGTTAAATTTATTTCGCGACAAATCTTTTAGAAGAACGAAATCGTTCCTGTAAAATTTCACTATAATCTGCAAATATGATTACATACAATACTCAACAAATACAATAACGAAAGCACATTAAACGATAACAAAAATGTGAACATTTTTATATAAGTACATACACATACATACATACATACATACATACATACATACATACATACATACATACATACATACATACATATATACATACATACATACATACATACATACATACATACATACATACATACATACATACATACATACATACATACATACATACATACATACATACATACATACATACATACATACATACATACATACATACATACATACATACATACATACATACATACATACATACATACGTATAATATGTAGTTAGGTTACACATAAATTTTTAAGTTAAATATAAAATAATTTTAAAAATTTTTGGTAATAAAATTTTGATTTCAAGTACGTGCAAAATCTCTACATTTCGATTTGATTAAAAACGAATAATTAAAAAGGTAAACATGAATGCAAAATGGGGAGATGTGAAAACATTAATTTACTAATATTACTGACAGTATTTTTGTTTATTTATCTATCTGTTCGCTTTGTTGGTTTGTCAATGTATCTGTATCGTTCGTATGTACACGCATTTTGAGAGAATGAATACCTATTGTTGAATTGATTGGAATATTTTTTCTCGATTCTTCGCTATTTCCGAGTACAAGCTTACTTTTGCTATCGTTCAATGCCTTGCTCCCCAAGACTGTGGCCACAATCAGCAATGCCAATATAACCAATACACCAAGAATGATTAGTTTTTTGCGTTTTCCCGATTGCTCTGGAGATGAGTTTATATCTTTGGCTGAAAATAAACAAACAAATAAATAAATAAGAAAATGTATTCTTTTGATGAGGCACGAGCAAGTGTTAATGATATTAAACAGATTGTTTGTGATCAACATTAATGACTAAGCTATTACACTGGTGGGAAAAAATTTTTACCTTCTTTAAAAAAAAAGTAATAATTTAAAATAAAAAGATAACATATTTAAATTTAGGGACACAGATGATGAAGCTGTGATCAAAATCGGATCAGTCGAATAGTGGGACCGCTTGTAATAATTTTTGTATTTCCGAATTGAAATGTTTGGGAGAATTTTAGAGAAGGAAGATTATACTATAAGAAAATTATCTTATAGTTACCCAGTAATAAAATGAAATAAGCTGCAGGGTGGCAAAATTGACCACCTCGAGTATGAAAAAAAAATGCAAAGAGCCGTAACTTATATTTCTGTAAAGTGCTTGGCAAGATCACTTAAGTTATTTTTACAGTTAAAAAGATATTTACGCTTGATTTTTTGGCTCAACTTTATTTCGTTTTTGGAAATAAGTCCCGAGGTATATGAGTGAACAATTTTTTAAAAATATTTTGTAACTTCTAATATATTTCGAAATAATATACTAAAAGATATGTACTATCTCAATTCGTCTAGACGAGATGTTCAATCCTAAATTAATATGAAAAATTGATATATATATATATATATATTTTTTTTTTAACAAAAAAATAGTAGGATAACCTAAGGTATTATAGCGTAATGAAGAAAATTTTACTTTTTTTCGCGTACTTTTTATTTAATATTTATTTATTTTATTTTATTTTTTTCAAAAAAGACTTCTGGTGAGTGTTTCATCAATCTTTCACTTTTTTCTCAAAGTTTTGTTATTAAAATATTTTAGACTTTACATATTTCATAACACAATTTTTAATAAATGGCTAATAAAGAAATGTTAAATTAATTTAGATTTGCACACTACATCCAGAATTGGTTAAAAATTGCGAATTTTTGGAAAAAAATATATATAAAAAACATTAATGTTTATCGATTTACTTATAATAAATTTATACTTTTTAAATGTATGTCCATGACAGCCCTCTACGTACATATTTAAATATTTTAATTCATACGGGTAGATCTTATCAAAAGAAGAATTCTGATACCCAAATTGACTATTTTTATGTAAACTTTTATATCAGATTGACTGTCTGAGAAAAATATTAAAGTAAAAATAAATACTACTTATATATGTATTTGGTCAAGCCCGACCATATGATACCCTATAACAACATTCTAGGAGGTCTTTTATATTGGTAGTTCAGGTATTCCAATGAAATTTTGGTATATTAACATAGGACCATAGGGTAGACCAACCTACGTTCCAAATTTCATCACTCTAGCTTCAGGCGTTTAATCTGTACTAGTGCATTCAAAAACCGAAACCGTTTCGAATAATTTCTACTTTCGAATTATTCGACATGCCGGTTTTTTTCTTTCGCTTAACCGGTTTTTTAATGAAAGTTACTTTTTAGGTTTTTCACTAAGACACCCAGTGTTTTTCATATATTTTCATAGGTACATATCATAGTATAAACTAGTATAGAAACTGACTCTCTTTTTTAGTCAACACTCCTCACATACATGTACTGTGTGAATTCAACACACTTGAGAGAGACGTAAACAACACAAAAAATTTGCAAAATTATCCTTTAAAATAACATTCGCAGCACATTCTTTCAGACACATATAATATTTTATTATTTTTTTAAAAACTTTTATCACATTTTAATTTCCGACTCGTTTTTATTTTTTACAAACGAGAAAAATATTTTTTTAATATTTTTGACATTTTCTTTTTGGCTGTTGAATTTTAAACTAAACAAAAACGGTTGCAATTTTTGGTATTAGTAATGTAGTAGATTTTACAATAATTTATATTCTTGTTGATATTTAGCAACAAAAATATAATAATTAAATCATTATAAATACAATACACATTAAAATCTTTAATATTTGTTGAGAAATGCATATATATATGTAAAAGAAATATTTAATAATTCTTTAATACAATTTTTTGCAACTTTGTGTACATATGAAGTGTGGTGAATGTGATTTTTACACCAATCCATATAAATAAAATTTTACTAACACATTCTTAGCTTTACGTACTTTTGATATCTGCATGAGGTACCAAATGAGAGAGTTTCTATACTAGTAGCTATACTATGGTACATATTTTAATTATATTTAATTCTCATTCACATAGATACAATGAGCGCAGAATTAAAGTCGTAAATACACTTACTGTTTATTTAAGTTCAGGAAAATTCCGATGTAATGATAATGTTTTGAAATACTCCACAAAAACATAAACTAAGAAATTCGCTGTTGATTTATATAATCGTCTATTTTTAAATGATGTAGATAAAAATACAAATTCTGACAATGATTCTAGTTTGAATTCTGAAAATTCGAATATCTTAATATGTGGTTTAAGTTACACCATAAATAGCATTCAAAACCTCAAAAAAAAAAAAAAAAAAAAGACCTACAATCGCATTCTTCGTTATTTGACAACTAAAAAATGAATTGAAATCAATACTAATTTTTAATTTAAATAAATTATATTACTTTTTTATATAAGAATTCATGTTTTTTTTTTGTTTTAAATAACAAATGTTATGAAATTATAATAAAATTTTCCTATAAACTTATACATAATTATTTAATAAAAACCGGTTAATGTTTTCTATTTTTTAAATAAAACCGTATTCGAAACCGGTTTTTTGAAAAGGCAATTTTTCGAATAACTCGAAAACCGGTTTTCTGTAAATGTCTGTTTTTTGAATACAATAGTCTGTGCGATTATGAATTAGTCAGTAACGTTTCAGTCAGTAATGTAGTATATGCCAGGCTTATACGATCTTATCTCCGCTCTCTGATAAAAAATTTAAAATCTGGCTCCTTTAGGGTTTGTAGGACGAAAAGCTTTATAAGTAAATGTGTGTGAAGATAAATATGCCTAGTTAAATACGTTTTCAAAAAAAATCGCATGAGATAAAACAGTTTCCAAAAAAATATCGCATGCGAGAAAAAAGTTAACGGCATGGAAAATTCGCATATTTGAAGAAATTTTTGGATATTTTCAGAAATTTAAACTTTAAAATATAAAATTCTTAATAAAGTATCTCTATGTTGAAAAAATATAACCATTATATTGAATTATTATAAATTTTTTTGAAATGATGAACGTTTCACACAGTAAGAATTATCATATAAATGTTATCTAAAGGATTTTGCTAAGATGGTCATATCCTTCGATCTCAATGAATGAAACCTAGTGAAAAATTAAGCTAATAAATTCTACTAACAAACACTATAAATAGTTTCCCCAAATTGTATTTGTGAAATTTTTTAGAAATTTTCAAAAAGTGATATATATCGTATATAGGTTTTCTGAAGGATATGTCCATTATGCCCATATCCTTCGATCTCAACGAATGAAATCTAGTGGAAAATGAAACTAATAAGTCCTACTAACAATCCCTATAAATGGTTTCCCCAAATTGTATTTGTGAAAATTTTTATAAATTTTCAAAAAGTGATATATATCATATATGGGTTCTCTGAAGGATATGTCCATTATGCCCATATCCTTCGAACTCAATGAATGAAACCTAGTGGAAAATGAAGCTAATAAATTCTACTAACAGACACTATAAATAGTTTCCCCAAATTGTATTTGTGAAAATTTTTATAAATTTTCAAAATGTGACATACCTCATATATGGGTTCTCTGAAGGATATGTCCATTATGCCCATATCCTTCGAACTCAATGAATGAAACCTAGTGGAAAATGAAGCTAATAAATTCTACTAACAGACACTATAAATAGCTTCCCCAAATTGTATTTGTGAAAATTTTTATAAATTTTCAAAATGTGACATACCTCATATATGGGTTCTCTGAAGGATATGTCCATTATGCCCATATCCTTCGATCTCAACGAATGAAACCTAGTGGAAAATGAAGCTAATAAATTCTACTAACAGACACTATAAATAGTTTCCCCAAATTGTATTTGTGAAAATTTTTATAAATTTTCAAAATGTGACATACCTCATATATGGGTTCTCTGAAGAATATGTCCATTATGCTCATATCCTTCGATCTCAACGAATGAAATCTAGTGGAAAATGAAGCTAATAAACTCTACTAACAATTCTTATAAATAGTTTCCCCAAAATGTATTTGTGAAAATTTTTATAAATTTTCAAAAAGTGATGTACCACATATATGGGTTCTCTGAAGGATATGTTCATTATGCCCATATCCTTCGATCTCAATGAATGAAACCTAGTGGAAAATGAAGCTAATAAACTCTACTAACAATTCCTATAAATAGTTTTTCCAAATTGTATTTGTGAAAATTTTTATATATTTTCAAAAAGTGATGTACCACATATATGGGTTCTCTGAAGGATATGTTCATTATGCCCATATCCTTCGATCTCAATAAATGAAACCTAGTGGAAAATGAAGCTAATAAATTCTACTAACAATCCATATAAGAGGTTTTCCCAAATTGTATTTGTGAACATTCTTAAAAAATTTCAAAAAGTGATATATCTCATATATGGGTTCTCTGAAGGATATGTCCATTATGCACATATCCTTCGATCTCAACGAATGAAATCTAGTGGAAAATGAAGCTAATAAACTCTACTAACAATTCTTATAAATAGTTTCCCCAAAATGTATTTGTGAAAATTTTTATAAATTTTCAAAAAGTGATGTACCACATATATGGGTTCTCTGAAGGATATGTTCATTATGCCCATATCCTTCGATCTCAACGAATGAAATCTAGTGAAAAATGAAACCAATAAGTCCTACTAACAATCCCTATAAATGGTTTCCCCAAATTGTATTTGTGGAAATTTTTATAAATTTTCAAAAAGTGATATATATCATATATGGGTTCTCTGAAGGATATGTCCATTATGCCCATATCCTTCGATCTCAATGAATGAAACCTAGTGGAAAATGAAGCTAATAAATTCTACTAACAGACACTGTAAATAGTTTCCCCAAATTGTATTTGTGAAAATTTTTATAAATTTTCAAAATGTGACATACCTCATATATGGGTTCTCCGAAGGATATGTCCATTATGCCCATATCCTTCGATCTCAACGAATGAAATCTAGTGGAAAATGAAACTAATAAGTCCTACTAACAATCCCTATAAATGGTTTCCCCAAATTGTATTTGTGAAAATTTTTATAAATTTTCAAAAAGTGATATATATCATATATGGGTTCTCTGAAGGATATGTCCATTATGCACATATCCTTCGATCTCAATGAATGAAACCTAGTGGAAAATGAAGCTAATAAATTCTTCTAACAGACACTGTAAATAGTTTCCCCAAATTGTATTTGTGAAAATTTTTATATATTTTCAAAAAGTGATGTACCACATATATGGGTTCTCTGAAGGATATGTTCATTATGCCCACATCCTTCGATCTCAATGAATGAAACCTAGTGGAAAATGAAGCTAATAAATTCTACTAACAATCCCTATAAGAGGTTTTCCCAAATTGTATTTGTGAACATTCTTAAAAAATTTCAAAAAGTGATATATCTCATATATGGGTTCTCTGAAGGATATGTCCATTATGCCCATATCCTTCGATCTCAATGAATGAAACCTAGTGGAAAATGAAGCTAATAAACTCTACTAACAATTCTTATAAATAGTTTCCCCAAAATGTATTTGTGAAAATTTTTATAAATTTTCAAAAAGTGATATATATCATATATGGGTTCTCTGAAGAATATGTCCATTATGCCCATATCCTTCGATCTCAATGAATGAAACCTAGTGGAAAATGAAGCTAATAAATTCTTCTAACAGACACTGTAAATAGTTTCCCCAAATTGTATTTGTGAAAATTTTTATAAATTTTCAAAATGTGACATACCTCATATATGGGTTCTCCGAAGGATATGTCCATTATGCCCATATCCTTCGATCTCAACGAATGAAATCTAGTGGAAAATGAAACTAATAAGTCCTACTAACAATCCCTATAAATGGTTTCCCCAAATTGTATTTGTGAAAATTTTTATAAATTTTCAAAAAGTGATATATATCATATATGGGTTCTCTGAAGGATATGTCCATTATGCACATATCCTTCGATCTCAATGAATGAAACCTAGTGGAAAATGAAGCTAATAAATTCTACTAACAGACACTATAAATAGTTTCCCCAAATTGTATTTGTGAAAATTTTTATAAATTTTCAAAATGTGACATACCTCATATATGGGTTCTCTGAAGAATATGTCCATTATGCTCATATCCTTCGATCTCAACGAATGAAATCGAGTGGAAAATGAAGCTAATAAACTCTACTAACAATTCTTATAAATAGTTTTTCCAAAATGTATTTGTGAAAATTTTTATAAATTTTCAAAAAGTGATGTACCACATATATGGGTTCTCTGAAGGATATGTTCATTATGCCCATATCCTTCGATCTCAATGAATGAAACCTAGTGGAAAATGAAGCTAATAAACTCTACTAACAATTCCTATAAATAGTTTTTCCAAATTGTATTTGTGAAAATTTTTATATATTTTCAAAAAGTGATGTACCACATATATGGGTTCTCTGAAGGATATGTTCATTATGCCCATATCCTTCGATCTCAATAAATGAAACCTAGTGGAAAATGAAGCTAATAAATTTTACTAACAATCCCTATAAGAGGTTTTCCCAAATTGTATTTGTGAACATTCTTAAAAAATTTCAAAAAGTGATATATCTCATATATGGGTTCTCTGAAGGATATGTCCATTATGCCCATATCCTTCGATCTCAACGAATGAAATCTAGTGGAAAATGAAGCTAATAAACTCTACTAACAATTCTTATAAATAGTTTCCCCAAAATGTATTTGTGAAAATTTTTATAAATTTTCAAAAAGTGATGTACCACATATATGGGTTCTCTGAAGGATATGTTCATTATGCCCATATCCTTCGATCTCAACGAATGAAATCTAGTGGAAAATGAAACTAATAAGTCCTACTAACAATCCCTATAAATGGTTTCCCCAAATTGTATTTGTGAAAATTTTTATATATTTTCAAAAAGTGATGTACCACATATATGGGTTCTCTGAAGGATATGTCCATTATGCCCATATCCTTCGATCACAACAAATGAAATCTAGTGGAAAATTAAACTAATAAGTCCTACTAACAGACACTATTAATAGATTCCCCAAATTGTATTTGTGAAAATTTTTATATATTTTCAAAAAGTGATGTACCACATATATGGGTTCTCTGAAGGATATGTTCATTATGCCCATATCCTTCGATCTCAGTAAATGAAACCTAGTGGAAAATGAAGCTAATAAATTTTACTAACAATCCCTATAAGAGGTTTTCCCAAATTGTATTTGTGAACATTCTTAAAAAATTTCAAAAAGTGATATATCTCATATATGGGTTCTCTGAAGGATATGTCCATTATGCCCATATCCTTCGATCTCAACGAATGAAATCTAGTGGAAAATGAAGCTAATAAACTCTACTAACAATTCTTATAAATAGTTTCCCCAAAATGTATTTGTGAAAATTTTTATAAATTTTCAAAAAGTGATGTACCACATATATGGGTTCTCTGAAGGATATGTTCATTATGCCCATATCCTTCGATCTCAACGAATGAAATCGAGTGGAAAATGAAGCTAATAAACTCTACTAACAATTCTTATAAATAGTTTTTCCAAAATGTATTTGTGAAAATTTTTATAAATTTTCAAAAAGTGATGTACCACATATATGGGTTCTCTGAAGGATATGTTCATTATGCCCATATCCTTCGATCTCAATGAATGAAACCTAGTGGAAAATGAAGCTAATAAACTCTACTAACAATTCCTATAAATAGTTTTTCCAAATTGTATTTGTGAAAATTTTTATATATTTTCAAAAAGTGATGTACCACATATATGGGTTCTCTGAAGGATATGTTCATTATGCCCATATCCTTCGATCTCAATAAATGAAACCTAGTGGAAAATGAAGCTAATAAATTTTACTAACAATCCCTATAAGAGGTTTTCCCAAATTGTATTTGTGAACATTCTTAAAAAATTTCAAAAAGTGATATATCTCATATATGGGTTCTCTGAAGGATATGTCCATTATGCCCATATCCTTCGATCTCAACGAATGAAATCTAGTGGAAAATGAAGCTAATAAACTCTACTAACAATTCTTATAAATAGTTTCCCCAAAATGTATTTGTGAAAATTTTTATAAATTTTCAAAAAGTGATGTACCACATATATGGGTTCTCTGAAGGATATGTTCATTATGCCCATATCCTTCGATCTCAACGAATGAAATCTAGTGGAAAATGAAACTAATAAGTCCTACTAACAATCCCTATAAATGGTTTCCCCAAATTGTATTTGTGAAAATTTTTATAAATTTTCAAAAAGTGATATATATCATATATGGGTTCTCTGAAGGATATGTCCATTATGCCCATATCCTTCGATCTCAATGAATGAAACCTAGTGGAAAATGAAGCTAATAAACTCTACTAACAATTCCTATAAATAGTTTTTCCAAATTATATTTGTGAAAATTTTTATATATTTTCAAAAAGTGATGTACCACATATATGGGTTCTCTGAAGGATATGTCCATTATGCCCATATCCTTCGATCACAACAAATGAAATCTAGTGGAAAATTAAACTAATAAGTCCTACTAACAGACACTATTAATAGATTCCCCAAATTGTATTTGTGAAAATTTTTATAAATTTTCAAAATGTGACATACCTCATATATGGGTTTTCTGAAGGATATGTCCATTATGCCCATATCCTTCGATCTCAATGAATAAAGCCTAGTGGAAAATTAAGCTACACAAATAGTTTTTTCAAATTAAATTAATAAAATTGTTTTTAATATTTTCTTGACGTTATTTTATGGTATATTTACTCCTTATTCAAAATATTGTATTTACAAATATTGGAAATTGATTTATTAGATGTGGGTTCTGATAATTTTCCTTCCTTATTGGTTATTGTTTTTTTTTTTTTTGTAGTTTTTTTATTAAGAATTTTTGAAGTTGTTGCTATTAAAAAATATGTAAATAAATACTGCAACTTGTTTATAACATTATTGCAATATTCAATATTTGTGGCAACATGTTACATAATACTATATTACACATGTTTATGTTCTGCAACACATTTCAAACATACTATTCCAACTGAACATATGCGTTGTGTCTTTGTTTCAGGAATGATCGATTTTTTTTTTTTGTTTTTTATTTTTTTGTTTTTCAAAGAAAGTTGTTTTGTATGTATGTAGACAGAGTCAAATACAAAAATTCCATACTATTTAGTACAGTGGTAAAAAAGGAAAAATATTGTTTCATATTGTCTATATTTCGGTACACAATATTTTTAAATAGAAGAGGTCGCAATTTTG